>JALRMA010000409.1:0-600000 GCA_023638005.1 Forsythia suspensa | reverse complement strand
TGTGCTTTTGTCCTCTTATTTGCATCACAAGCCCTTCAATTTTAGACTTTATCCTCTTTAGTCCTCTAATTTTTTTCTTTCATTTCAATTTAGTCCTCTTTTATTTGCAATCCAAGTCTTTCAACTTTTGAATGTTTGCAAGTTGATCTTCATATCCAAGTTTTCGTACACCTTCAGTCCTTTTTGCCTAGTTTGCTTTATTTTTCTCCAATTCCATCCGATCTCGAGTTTTGACATAAAACAATTAAATCAACATACAATTAAATAGAAAATCACTTAAGAATATTTACAATCGTCCACACTTAATGGTCCAAATAAGTATAAAACCACACTTATCAAGTACATTTGCATCTATGTCACGATGCAAATAAAATCCAAATAATGCTATACCTATACCAATCAAATCTGAACACAACTCTATCACGTTGAAGCTTCGAACAATTATTAATATCGCACGTACAAAATCTACTCTTAAATTTCACCATTCAATTATGCCCAAGATCCGATTGTCATATACTCACTTAGATATTAGAAGAGTACGTATAAATAATACCCACACACCATTTTATTGCAGACAAACTAATAAAACAATTTAAGAAAAATCTTGAAATATATTGCTTGTTGTATTAAATTACTAATATTGCATTGTAAACCATTAAATTACTAATATTGCATTGTAAACCAAAACTAACTCTAAAATAATTCATTATTATTAAAAATGTTAATTTGTTGAGCGTTTCTATCCATAAAAAAGTCTCTATTTAAAGCATTTTCCACTTTTTGACCATTATAAAAAAAATTCCAATGCCGCCTCAGTAAAAAATAATTGATAAATTTTATTGAACTGTCTTGTTCAGTTTAACATCTCAAACATATTGCATTGAATAAGTTAAAAATTTTACTTCAAAGAGTAATTTTTTTTTTTTTAATTATTACTTGTTTCGTTGTCCCAGTTTCCATTATCCAATTAAATTGGGAAAATTACATTAGTTCTCAAATTTTCATCATAGAAATCATTCAAATTTCTATTAAAATATCACGTAATCTAACAATAGATTAAGCACTAAGAGCATTTATAATGAATGTATTAATTCAACTATTAGTATCAAATATTATGTAATAGTCGAATTTATTTTTGTGTCAAAAGTTACCTAGTTTGCTAATCTAATGCTTTAGATCTTTTAAAATATTATAAAATTTTTATACTCACATTCAAATACATCCCAATAAAGATTTTAATACATCTAGATCGTTAAATTAACTTAAATTAAAAGTCATGATCATCTGTCAAATATATTAATAGGTGAGAGACCTAGATATATATCAATTGAGCAGCTAAATTTGACTCGTCTAATATAATAGTCAAAATACTAATTAAACTTAAGAGCACTTATATGTTGCCCGATTCGAACATGTACCCGACTCTCATATGGGGTGGACCACTCTTAAACTTAATAAAGGTTGAACTTCAACTTTAAGGATCCTTACCACTTTTGTTATGGGATTTTGATAGAAGATGTAAATTGCAGAATATGCTTTAGTAGAAGCGAGAATGAGTAGTTTATATTTTAACTCATCTTCTGAAATTTCTTCTATACTATAGATAGAAATCGAAACCCACCATATAAAACTAAAATTAATATATAGATATATTAGTTACCAGTCACTTTATTATTTATCACTAGACAATGTCAACTTGTCCATCCAATGTTGGATGTTCTAATATTATAATATATCGATTACATGTGATTCATGTGACCTACTCCTAGTTTACTTATCAAAAATCTCATACACAAACTTCTCTCTGTGACTCTCTCTCTCTCTCACACACACACACACTGAGACACACAGACTGAGCAGAGGGAGATGGTGGGATGGGGAGTGAGGAGTTTGTGGGCATGGATGGAAAGTTCAGTGCCTTTTCTGGGCATGGTGTTGGCTGTGACAGCCTTAGCCACCAACATGATAATAAGCAAAATGGCCATGTCTACTGGAACCAGCTTCTTCATTTTATCTGTTTATTCCAATGCTTTGGCCACTCTCATACTTTTTCCTTGTGCCTTCTTCTTGCACAGGTACCCTTCCTTTAATCTTTATACTACTTCAAATTTTCACTTTTCAGTTTCTGGGCTGGGCATATTTGAGTTTAATTATAAGTTATATTTTACAATTGGCAGATCAAAGCGCCCCCCACTCACTTTTTCAATCCTCTGGAGAATTTTCTTGCTTGCTCTATTTGGGTTAGTAAAACCCATCTTTATAACTAATATTAATATGGTGTATATTCTTATCTTGCTGCAATTTGATTTGTTTGGTGTAGTATACTGTATTGTGGAATGAAAAAGGGTAATTTATTTGTGGCCTTGGTGATGGGGTTGGTGAGATAAAGTAAATTGTCTCCTTTGAATAACCTTTAACTTTGATTAGTGTGGTATCAAAGCAAGGAGAGATCACGGGTTCAAGTTTCACGGCCACCTGTTTATGAAAATTGTGCACGCACTAGGCTTTCAATGAAAAATTGAATCTTGCTTGCACATGAGAGGACGTGTTGAAGTCTCTGTCAAGAATTAGGATATTTTAGAAAAATTGTAGACTAGAGAATCATTCTGATAGAGAATTTAGTTAAGAAATCATTTTTGTTGAAGCTGAAAACTGGGACTTTTGTTGTGATAAGATCACATCATCAATGCAGACATTGACCCTTAACCTAATTTTAATTTTTCTTTTGAAGACTTAGAAGATTTTGCAAACATTGAGAAAGATCTTGCTTTTCAAATCCTTCTAAGTTTTTAGATGATGCCTTTGGTTAGAAGTATGAACGTGGGCTGCCTTGTAATTACGGGAATAATCAATCATTATTTTAATCAGATTGAAGACTGATATTCCTCTCTTCCCTTGCCCTTTTCCTCTATCATTGTTATTCACGACTCAGATCGATTTACTTTAGTGAGGCATATGGAAGGGCGTAAGCCCGTAATGCTTTCCCTTAATTTAATTTCTGTACATCATTGACAATACTCGGGTTCACTTCGTTGTTTAATCTATATATTTAACTGACTTGAGGCAGCGATTGAGGCTCTAAAGTTTAACACGAGATTGAGTTAAGAAAAGAATTGATCACGAAAATTGAGTACTGCACCCTGCTGGATAAGTATTGTTGCTTTCCTGGATTGAATAACTTCTTGTATTGTAACTAGTTAATGTTATAATGCTAGTTAGTAGCTAAAATCTGAAGAGAATAATTAAAACCCGAGAGAAAATTTCAAATTTTAAATGTTGAGGGGTTAGTTTCGAAATCAAGATTTCATGGTGTTTCAATCCTAAATTTAATATCGGGTCCTCATTATCCGACTTCACAGTTGATGCAAATATCTCACAATGGTTTTGCTCTGAGTTGAATTGGGAATGTTTTACATCAATGTTCAGTGGTTGGAGTATCAATGGACGTTTTATTCTTTTAGTAGAATTATTTCTTTACTAGGACCTGGAAAATATAATTTGGTTTGTTATTCGTATTCATTTCTGTTTTCAGATACATCGCGGATATTGGCAGTTATGCTGGCATAAAGTACAGCTCTCCAACACTTGGAACGGCGTTACTAAATCTTGTTCCGGGCTTTACTTACATACTTGCCATCATTTTTAGGTTAGATTCTTCATTGTGCTGTATATTCCTTTTCCCTATGTGTGTACCTGCATTGATTTGAAAATACGTCGTCTCTAGAATGGAAGGTCTAAATTGGAGAAGATCAAGTGACATAGCTAAATCCACGGGGACTGTTATTTCCATAGCAGGGGCATCTGTTGTGACATTTTACAAAGGACCAGCAATCATAAACAAACTACATACATTAAACTCTCCTATACTTCTTTTGTCATCCCAACAAAATTGGATTCTCGGAGGACTTTTTCTTACAGTGGCTGCTTTGTCGACTGCATCATGGTGTATCCTTCAGGTTCGACTCCAATGAATAATAAAAAGTTCATTTGATGATTAGACAATGCAGATCTCGTTTTTCACTTCATCTACGATTGCAGTCTTCGATTCTTAAGATGTACCCAATTGAGATGATCGTGGTTGCCTTTTACTGCCTCTTTGTGACTATTCAAGCGGGGGCAGTTTCTCTGATTGCTGAAAGAGATATCACTGCTTGGAGGCTACAAGCTGATATGGGATTAGTTGCTATTTTTTATGCGGTACGCAATTGCTCCTCTTATAATTGAGACACGAGGTGATTTAACAATATAAGCAACGTTCGGGTGAACATTTACATAAATATGTTGATGCAGGGAATCGTTAATATAACATTACGGCTCTTTATAATGTCATGGTGCCTCCCGAGGACAGGTCCCCTTTTCGTTTCTCTGTTTAATCCGTTGACGATTGTTATTGCCGTTGTCATTGGTGTCGTCTTTCAGGGAGAAGTTCTCTATTGTGGAAGGTATAGCCTGCAAACTGAATTCATCTCATCAGCAATATATCTTTCTGATTTTTTTTTTCGAGTTTCTTACTATACATTCGACGATTCGTTTTGAAACTTCGTGCAGTGTTGCTGGTGCACTTATATTAGTTATCGGATTCTACGCGGTGATGTGGGGAAGAGCAGCAGAAGGGAAGATGAAAAGGAGTAATGAAACTAATAATGTAGAATCATCAGGGCATGAAGTCCCATTGTTGCAAGACAAGAGTGAAGAAGCCTAGATTATATGAGATTTATACGAGGTTTATGTCCATTGTAAAAAAGACTAAATCTACTGTACTGAGATGTCTCAACCTTCTTTGTCATTATTTGGTTTCATGTTAAGAAATGTAAGTGGATTTTGATGTAGTCAGAAACGAGCAAGAATATTAATATGTGATCTACAAATTGTTGATTCGAACGAATACCGATTCATTGTAGTACTTGTGTTGTTAACTTTTTTTTTTTAATTATATTTTTATCATCAATTTTTTATTAATTAGCACATCTTTTATCTAATAACGGTTTTTGTTCAAATAAAATTCGTTGAGGGAGCGTAAAACAATTTATTTGCTCATTATATTCTTTTTCTCATTTTAAAACACGCAAAAGAATTTGATAAACAAATGTTAAGAACCTTAAATACAATTAAAATATAATTCACTTATAAAAAATTATAGTATCAATATAAATCAACCTTTTTTATTTATTTATCATGCAATACACGTCTCAATTACTTAAAGTTATCCTTCATTTAAATATGTCGTCAAATGATGTCACTTCTAATTGTTATGTATATTTTTATTTATTTTAATATGATGGGTCGACGTTTATTTCAACATCTTCATTTTTTTACACAATCATCTATATAATTTTTGTCATTTAATGTCTAATCTCGATACAATAAAGCTATTGAGTCTAATTAATTATTATGTAAAATTGATTTTTCATATTACGGGATATGACAAAATTTTAATTATAACTTATTACAACTTTCTTTTTTATTCGAATTTGAAATTGAATAAGAAGAATACGATTGTGATCGTTGAATTGAAAATAACGTTGATTATTAGCCTCCACACGAGACAACGATAGCCACTTAGAATTATTCATAACAAGTTGAGGGAGTAAGTATCAAATCATAGATAAAACGTTTAAACATACTCTTTTTGTTAGGTGAAATTATGGTCACGTGGGATTTGGTAGTTGAAAACTCAAATCTAGATCTTACTAAAATTATAATCATTTTTAAAAATACAATAATTTATTATTGTAAAAATATTTATTTATTCTTTTAACGATTGAGGATCTGTTTTGAACCAGCGAACTGAATAGTGAATCGCTTTTGAATGCATTATTGAACGTATTGTTCTAAAAAATTCGCCTAAAATTCGTCTAGACACAGTGAAGTTTGATTTCCATATTTAGCCACGCTTCACGCATCATCTTCACTTTGCTTTTGTCTAGCTCTCGCATAGATCCAAAAAGTTTGAAACTTAGCCTTGACGCCTAGCCACGTTTTACACTTTTTAGAACATTGCTATTGAACCACCTTGCATTAGACTCGATCAAAGACCAATAGATCTAGTGAAAACTAAATTTTTGTAGGAATCGAACTACGATCTTCCACATGAAAGGTTGCATTGGTTACAAGAATAGCAAAGAAATTTGTATACGATTGTAAGTAAATTATATATGACACTATTCTATAACAAAATTAGCACGAAAAGAAATAAATTGTTTTTTTATTTAAAACCTTTTAATTTTAACGAAAATAAAAAATTTAAAAAAGTAATATAATTTGTATTTTTGAAGAATTTAAGAAATACTTTTGAAAATTCTTGTATATATTTCGAAAATAAAAAAATGACATAATGTGACGTATTGAATTATTGATCATAGAATTGAAATTATAATAAACGAAACTCGTGACAAATTAACAAAAGAAATTAAATATTGTGTAATAAGATAAAAAAAATTATAAATTTACTATAAGTCTATTTATTTAAAATGTGTTATAAAATTCTATATCAATATTACAGAAAAATATATTATAAGTTTTTTGTATTAATATTTGAATAATAAATGATTTATATAAATAGAAATACACATGCAGAGTGCCCGTGATCACAAATCTTTTTGTAGCTAGGAGCAGACATATTAAATTTTATAGTTGTGTTTGTTACGTCGCACTAAATAATATGAAATTAAATATAAAATTCGAGTAGATATGTTTATGCAGATATTATTAGAGTGGATTAAAGTGGATAATTTCTAGTTTTTATTTTCAAATTTTTTTTATTTGTATTATCTTTATTAAGTTATTAGGATAACATAATACTGAGTGAAGATGTACGTTTAAGCCAAATAAAAAAGATAATATAAATATCATTTTTTTGAATGAAAAACTTATAAATAATATCCATTCAATCCACCATAATACTTTGTAAAATTAGTCAAAAAAGATTTAGAACATGTTTCGCATAGTTTTTTATAAACTTTTTTTTTTCTTAAATTTATTTTTAACCACATATTTTATAAGATTCATAATTTTTATTAATTTTCCAACTATACATTTTACTAATTTTTTCAAAATTTTTAAAAATTTACTTTAAAACTCCATCAAACACACACTTAGTCAACCTCAAAAGCTCATGTTCACTCCATTTCTAAATTTTAGTCCATGCCAAAATCTAAATGGGCTAATTTGACAACTAGTCTACTTTATTTTACTTTAAAATTGAAGAATATTTCCTTTTCAATTTTTTTTTTTTACTTATGTTACCTTATTCACTCATTATATTTTACTATTTTACTTGTAGAGTAGTTTATTTGTGTATGTGATACTTGAGTATAGCGTCGGGGACACCTACCCTTCAGGGAGCGGCTTAGAGCTTATTATTAAAGCAATTAGAAAGGGGATTAAAATCACATGAAAGGGGCTTCGAAAGATGAAAGAGCTAGTTAAGGCCAATACAAGCCTATTTTCCTTTGGTGATGCAGCAGATGCACAATAGCCATAATTAATCTGAAAAATATTTCATTTCAATTTTAACTTATGTTACTTATGTTATCTTAATTTACCAGTCATGTCATGTTACTGTTTTACTTATAGAGTAACATGTGTTATTTTTGTTACTTATTTTTTGATTTGTAAGGTAATATAAGTATTATTGCATTACTTATTTTTTATTTACTTATAAAGTAACATATATGTTATTATGTTACTCTCATTCCAAAACCTAACACCATCTCCTTCCATCATTATTTTCCACCATCACCGCCGCCTTCTACCACCACCGTCACCTCCCAACGCCACCAATCAAGTCGAATTTATCCAATCTCTTCCATTCATACTTCTTTCCCCAACCAACACCATCTCAAACAATTAATTCAAACACCCTTCATATTAAATTAAATATATCACAATTTCACTTCTCAAATGCCATCACAGCCGCCTTTACTATGGGAGACATATTGATGTATTTTCAATAATACTATAGATGCAACATAATGTTAGGAAGTATACTACATCCATAGGCAATTTCTTTCTTCCAATCGTCCTTAGTCAATTTCTTCATCCTTAGTATTAAAGTAATATAGTCAAAAAGTAACTCAAAACACAAAAATTTAAAATGAATGTTAACCAAAAACCTAAATTCTAACATAGTTGTGCTACACACAAAACTAATATGCTACACTTACCAAGTTTTCAGCGAAGTATTTCAAAACTATAACTCAATTTCAAATCATGATCATGATGTTATTTTAGAAGAAGATGAGAAATGTATGGTCAGTAAATATATATCACCAAGAATTGTGGCCACTTCAAATTCTCACAAATTTTTAATTTTTTTGTAATAAAACATGCTTACGTCCGAGAGAGTATTATGATCAAGTGAAGAGGGTACCCATACATTGACACGCAAAAACAATTTAGTCCTTTATTTGTTTTGAGACAGATTTAACTCGTTTTTATGTTCTAGTCTCAATAACGTCCTTCCATTAAGTTCATTAAGACAAAACCAAAATTTTTACATATGAGTCACCCATTTTCTTTTGCTTCAGGTTATGTTGTTTATGCTTAAATAGATGGGTACGTAGATTGAATCATAACAAAACCAGGATTTGAATACTAATTAGCATAGTGGAGGAAAACATTAATTAAACGTCTCTTTATTCATTTCACTTCCATTACAAAAGATAAGATATATTGGTCCATTACAACATCTTTCCAAGGAAACTTAGAAGAAAACGACTTTTCATCTATCTAGCAAGGACTTAAATAAAAGTTTTAGAGGTCTCTAATACAAATTTTAATTTGAACATAATATGACAAATCATTACGCCTCGACTTCTTACTTATATATTTTTTCTTCAATACAACCACTTAAGTACAAAAGTGTGGGTATCACTAGTCCTTGATAGTTTCTTGACAAAAGAGGAGGTGGACTAACTATCTAAAAGACGGATCCAACCAAGTGCTACATTTGAGAATTTGAAGGTCGGTTTGGAGATAGTCCATAGTCCAAGCATCAAAACGTTTCAAATAGAGATAAGTTGCCTCATATTTATAAATTCGGGTTGACGAGGATAATATGACCATAAATCCACTTTGGTGATCCAATGGCACTCTTAGCCATCCAAGGATTGCTCCTACCTTCGTCCCAATACGTTAAAGAAATCTTGTTCTATTTCTTGCAACAGTCACAAAAAGGACTATGAATTGTGATATTCAATTAGTAAAGTATGTTGCATATGTGATATTATACATAAGTATAACTTTTATCTTGCTTATGGCCCTCCCTTAATAACATTTGGACACCATGAGCTCAAATTGAAGATATTGTGCTATAAAAATGCATGGCCATTGTTGAGTACTTGGATCTTGAATACTTCACTCTTCACCACTAGATGGGTCACTTTTAGTCCTTAAATGCGCTTCTCATGCACAAAAGGCTGCACAAACCTTGGCCATAAGTAGGCACCTCGACCTTGGATGCTTCCAACCTTGGCACATAATTGGTGCACAAATTTATTTCAGAACTTGGCGTGTTATCATATATATATTTGTCCACTTGAATTTATCATTTTCCTTTGAAATCAAGTTGAACATATATAACATAAGTATGAACATCATTTAATCTCATATTTTATCTTCTTGCATGAATAACAAATAGGTTCAAAGTGCTCAAAAAATAATATAGCTTTACAACATCACATAGCTTTACGTGCATCAACTTTCTTCAAAATAACTCAAGTTAAGCACATATAATTTATGCATAAATAAATCTCGTCAAATTGCATATAAGGAAAATAACATTAATTATTCACAACTTATTGAAGTTTTGATTTGATAAACCTGAAAATAAAAAGATTCTAAGTTTCAAGATTTAGTAGAGGAATGTTTTAGTTGAGTTCTTAAGCAGAGTCTTGAAATCCCGACGAGCAGTTTTTAGTATCTTCATAATGAAGAGAGGAGATTGATAACTTCTTTTAAAACAGATGATCTAAGGAATCGGTATCCTTCAAACATGATAACTTGAAGTCTATGTTGTATTGAAAAATTGGGTACTAAAGCCAGGGGCGGAGTTGGGGGTGGGGTGGGGGTGGGGGTGGGGGTGGGGACCTGGACCCCCAACTTTTGGTTGTATTTTTTTTTTTTTTTTTAAATTTTTAATATATAATTTAACTTTTACTTAATATCATTTTAATGGATGACAATTGGATCCATTGATCCAATATTAATTAGAAACTTGTTTGGTATAGTTTAAAAATAAGTTTATTTGATCGAAATGGTTTATTTGACAAAGAATAGTAAAAAATATTATGCTACTAAGACAAATTTTTTGGTCAAATAAACTATTTTTTTATCAAATAAGTCATTTTGGTCAAATAAACTAGTTCATAAATTAGACAAACTGACTCTTAATGTAAGATAATTGGACATATTTGCCTAATAAAATTAATAATACAAAATTACAAATGATTGGCCCATTCCTCAAATGATAATACAAAATTAATAAAGATATTTGCTTGTTAATACATATCGTGTTCAAATAATAATTGTATTAACACTATTAAAAGGGTTTAAATTTGTGTCCATAAACTACATAGCTTAATTTTAGATAAAATAGATATAGATTCTATTTTTGTGCAATGACTTCTTGTAAGTTTTTTAAATACTATGACTTATAAAAAAATATTAGATTCTCATAAGAATAAGTTCAGTAATTGTTGTTTGAGAGGAAAAAAAAATTTCTTGGGACCTTCCAACTTTAAAAGTCTGGCTCCATCACTGACTAAAGCCCTTATGTCCCAATCATCTTCACCATGAATATGACATTTCTATACTTCTTCGCTTTTACCCATGGGGGACTTCTTGATGTTTTTCAGATATGGAGGACACCCTATGAAGTTAAAGGGGCCTCCACTTCATAGCTCTTATGTTAAGACTTTTAGGGTGTGTTTGATTGGAAGATTTTCCCTGGAAAATATCTAATCCATAAAAATTTTGTCATATCGATTGGAAAATATTTTCCATCTTTGACTGTTTGATTGCACATGAAAAATGAAAATGATTTCTAATGTACAATCAGTTAAAGTATGGTTAGGAAGGAAAAGTTGGAAATATTTTCTTGCCAAAATAGGTGGTTTTTTTTTTTTCCTACTTACATGGAAAATCTTTTCTTTTCCATGGAATCAATCAAACACACCCTTAATTTCAAACTCACCTTCCAAGTGAAATTCACCTTCAACACTTGGACAATATTTTTCTCTTCTTCTTTAATTGCTAATATGGGTGTGAGTAACTGAGTATATTTATAAGTTTGTCAATGTTGTAGAGAATAAATTAGTAAAAAAATAAATCATGAGTCAAAAATAACTTAGAAGTAAAAATCCACATAAGTAAAAAAAGTAACTTATAACTAAAAAAATCACTTATAAAGGATGCACTAATAAGTAAAAAATTATAAAAAAAATTACTTATAGCTAAATAATTCACTTATAATTAATAAAATCACTTATGAATAAACATATGTATAAGTAAGAAAAAATATTTATAAATAAAAAATATAATAATAATTTTTTTTTTTTTGGGTCAATTTTACCGACGGTACTGAAGTTTTAGCAAAATTAAAAACAGTTATTGAAGTTATAAAGTTTCAATGCCGGTCACTAAAATATACTAATGAGTTTACTAATGGTCACTCTGTTAAAAATTTAGCTTAAATTGATGACGTATCATCGTTAAGTATCCACGTGGTACACAATCGGTCGACAAAGGATACACATAAAATATGAGGACCTAGTTGTAATTTTTAGACAATATCTAAATTAGATCCTTAAACCATTTGCACAACCTGATTTAACCAATTTGTGGAGAGGGGGATTAGGGTTTGGGATATTTTTTGGGGAAAAATTGGGTTGTGCAAATGGTTTGTGGATCAGATTTAGATATTGTTCAGAAATTGTAGCTAGGTTTTCATATTTTATGTGTATCCTTTGTAGTCTAAATTTATTGTTATTAGTATATTAAGTTTACGTAGCATCAAATTTTGTCAAATGTCGATTGATTGTGTGCCATGTGGACATTTAACAGTGAAATATCATCAATTTATATTGAGAATTTAACAGAGTGACCATTAGTGAACTTATTAGTATACTTTAATGACCGACATTGAAATTTTGTAACTTTAATGACCGTTTTGTAATTTCACTAAAACTTAAGTAACCGCCAATGAAATTACCCTTTATTTTTTATAGATTATTCTAATATGGTGTACATCAGACGCTGCGTATTAAAATAATCCAAAGTAATACCTCCAACCAATTAAGTGAGATTTATTAATCAATTATTCCGCAAGAAGAGAAGGGGCCCCGGGGAGTTGTGGTGTCTGTGTCCAAGACTCAAGACAGAACATTTCACCCCACTTCCGGCGAGCTGGAGAGAGAAAGTGATCTCCTCCGGTGAGATAAAGAGAGATAGTGGGAAGATGGGCGGAAGGCAGTGGCCATGGCTCGATACCTCACTGCCTTTTCTGGGCATGGTGTTGGCCGTAACAGCTTTAGCCACCAATATGATAATAAGCAAAATGGCCATGTCTAGTGGCACCAGCTTCTTCATTTTATCTCTTTACTCTAATGCTTTGGCCACTCTCATTGTATTCCCTTTGCCTTCTTCTTCCACAGGTAGGTACCCTTTTGTACGGCTTAATTTTGATCATCTCTGTAGAGAGAAATTATCTGAATTATCGGTTGATTTTGTATTTTCTAGGTCAAAGCGCCCACCAATGGCATTCCCTGTAATATGGAGAATCTTCTTGCTTGCTGTGTTTGGGTAGGTGATATCTGTGTTATTAGATTTAACTATCGAGGATTTAATTTGAACACGTGGTGGGCTTGTCAGTTTTGGAAACATAGGATCTTTCAATGTTATGAAAACAAATGGGAAAATGTTAATGTTTGATTATTCTCAATAATAAATACATTTAAATTTAAAGGATTCATTTGTGGTTCTCTACAGCAGCCACTGTCCTGACCTCCACCACTTGGTCGAGTTGAGGCTCGTCAACCCCCATACAAAGAGGGCAAGCTTTTAGGCTTGACCCCTGTTTTTGAGAAGAATAACCAAAAAGGAATGGAACATTATCAACTCCATAAAGCTAGAGCTAAAGCTAATGCGAATAAGAACTTAAATCCACACATATTAGTATAAGGAGATTACTATTAGTTAATCAAAGTAACTTAACAGAAAGAATCAACCCAAAATCTGATTCTCCATTTTTGTTTACAAATCGTAGGACTCTAAAAACATTGTACCCTTTAGTATCAACTCATGACCCAAGAGAAACCCAAAGAACCGGACTCAAACGCAACTCGTCTAAGTTGCTACAGTAACAACCAAGAATCTGTAAAACCGGACCCTCTTAGTAAATCTCCTCTCACAATACTCACTCAGAGATAATCACAAAGAAAGAAGAAGAGATGGTTACTCACCTCTCGAAAACCGAGAGGTTTTATGGAAGGTTTTAAGAAGAAGGCGAAGAAGCAACACACGCTTTCTTTTCTCTGCCTCTCACAAACCTTTCAATCAAGAATGGAAGCATATAGAAATCGAGGGACAAGAAAGAGAGTATAAATACTCAAGCCGTTAACCGTTATCCAAAGATCTTTGATCCAACGGTTATCGCCTTCTTAAAGACGGGTCACTTATTTTGGGCGGTTCTAATGGACTTCCTAAGTTGGGGTGAATTATCGTGCAATGGTTTGTTCGCGTGAGTTGGGCCTCAAGCCCATTTCATCATAGCCCTAAACCAATTACGTTTTTATCAAAGCCCAAAGCTAAATAACCCAACACAATATTCACCTCGATGCCAAACAGATTGAACTAACAAGGCAAAAAGAAAATAAAAAAACAAAACTTAAGCAACATTTATATTCAACATATTAAAACAAGAACTGAACTTGTTTAGAGGCAGTAATCTTAGTACTCTTATCTGAAGGGTCAAATTGTGTTAGTATTTTTTCAAGATACAATAAATCTTTAGAAATTATATCTCTAATAAAATACAGTTTAACATCAATATGCTTAATACGCTCAAATACTGGATTTTTACATAAATGTATAGCACTTTGACTATCTGAATACACAACTACTGATTTGGACAACATATTGATTTCAGATAATAACCCTTTTAACCACAGACGTTGCCTCTATTACGTAATATATATTACGATTACGTGGTGGACAAAGCAACAATAGGTTGGAGTTGTGACTTCCAACTTATACAAGTACCACATAGTGTAAAACCTTAAGCAGTTGTATCACCAGCAAAATCAGCATCAACAAAACTTTTAGAATTACTCATTTATTACATGTACCAAAAATTAAACTCAGATTAGAAGTACCTTTTAAGTATTTAAGTAACTATTTCAAAAGCTTCCCAATGTTCATGACCGGGGTTGTCCATGAACCCCGCTAAGTGCTAATAGCATGGACAACATTAGGTCCAGAACACACCATAGTATACATGATAGACCTCACAACATTAGCATTAGGAACTTTTCCATGTACTTCAAATCTGATTCACCTATGGGACATTGATCTTTACTCAATTTAAAATGACTAGATAATGGCAAAGAAATGATTTTGAATCATGCGTTGAAAAATTTGATTAGACTTTTTCAATGTAAGTCGTTTGTTTCAACATCGAAATATGATTTGATCTTTTTTTTTTTCAATATCCATTTCTAATATTCTCCTAGCATGTCCCAGATTTTTCATATCAAATTCAGAGCAAAGTATCATCTTTATTACATTTATGTTATGCATATTGGAACCAATCAACAGTATATCATCAATATCAAAAGCAAATAAATAATCACAAAACCATCTTTATCCTTTTTATGGTATAGACAATGATCATAGGCACTTCTTTGAAATTTAACGACTAGTACAGAGTTATCAAACCTTTTATACTATTGTCTAGGAACTGCTTAAGTCCATATAGAGACTTCTTAAGTAAACACATATAATCAGGTTTGGATGTATCAATTAAACCTTCAAGTTGTGGCATATGAATGATTTCATCTAAATAACCATGTAAGAAAGTAATTTTGACATCTATTTGTTCAATTTCCCAATCATGATAAACAACTAAAGCAAGCAAAACTCTGATAGTAGTATATTTAACAATAAGAGAGAATATTTCATTGTAATTTATGCCATGTTTTTGAGAAAATCCTTTTGCCACAAGTTTGATTTTAAATTTTAAAGGTTCTTTATTAGAGATGCCTTTTTTTACTTTGAAAATCCATTTGCAATCCACAAGGGACTTGCTTTTAGGTTTGGGAACAAGAATCCAAGTGTTATTCATTTTAAGAGATTTCATTTCTTCTTTCATAGTACAATACCAATTATTGACCATTTACAGCTTCACTGTAAGTTTTAGGTTTTTTAAACATAAGGTCTTAGTATGACATAGCAGCAAGAGAAACATAATCCCCAAACCTAAGAGGTGCCCTAATGTCTCTTCTAGCCTTATCTCTTGTCAATTGATAATTCTCAAAATCAGGGTGATATATTTCTTGGGCCACATCATCTTCTTCTTGATGTCCCACATAATTCTCATCTTGGTTATTATGATCAGACTCAACTTCAGGTTCAGGCTCCACCTGAATTTGATCAATCCCCTTAGTAGGAGTTGTAAAACTCCACCTGAAACTTAGTATTATAATCAATCTCACTTTTTTTCAAGTTTTTATCAATAAGATAAAGCATTTCAGATTCATTAAAAGTCACATCCCTACTAGTGATTATTTTAAAACCCTTAATGTTTTTAGCCCACAACCTATATACTTTAACCCCATCAGGATACCCTAGAAAAATACATTTTTGAGCTCCTTGCTTCAAGCTTTCCTATAGACTGATGAGAGTAGGCTGCACACCCAAAAATTTTTAGATGACTATGGTCAGGAAACTTTTTAGACCACTGATGTATATAGTTAGGAAACTTCCCAGACCACTGATGTTCTGGAGTCTTACCATCAAGGGCACTTGAATGTGTCCTATTAACAATATAAGAAGCTGTCATTACAGTTTCTTTCCATAAAACTTTAGGAAGATCAGAACTAACCATCATACATCTAACTTTATCTAAGAGTGTCGTATTTATTCTTTCAAAGAACTCTATTTTGGCCGAGGGTATAATGGACTGTCTTATGTCTTAATATGCCACTTTCATCACTCAAATGACTGAAATCACAATTACAAAACTCTAATCTATTATCAGTTCCTAAGGATTTCAATTTTCTTTCTTGTCTGATTTTCTATAAGGGGGTGTTTGATTGGCACATTTTCCATGGAAAATGTCACTTCTATGGAAAATGTTGTCAAATCCAAAATTTTTATTTTCCACCTTTGTTGTTTGATTACACATGGAAAAGAAAATAGATTTTCTAGTACAAGCATTTAAAGCACATATTTGCTACTTTCTTGGAAAAATTTTTCTTACCTATATAGTAGAATGGATTTTCCACCTTACATGGAAAATATTTTCATTTTCCACCTTTTTCCATGCATGCCAATCAAACACACCCTAAGTGTTTTCCAAGTTTTAAACTTTTCAAAAGTATTAGATTTTTGTTTTAACAAAAAAATTCAAACTTTTTTAGAGAAGTCATGAACCAGGAAAAGGAAATATTATTTCCTTATTGAGTGGGAGTAGAAGAAGGACTCCACAAATCGAGTAGATGTATTTAAGAATAGAGGTGGTTTTGTGACTACCTTTACTAAAATAAAGTCCGCGATGTTTATCAAGAGTGCGTGTTCACAAAATGGGACTTTTGAAATCACATCTTTGCAAAAAATCCCTTTTTTCTGCAGTATGTGAACGCCATTTTCACTTACATAAGCGAGCCTGGTGTGCCACTTTGAAGTGGAATCACCATAAGTGCTGGAGATTATGTTACTATACTGAGACACTGTTTTAGCCTTAGTAACGTAAATTCTATTTCTTTTAAGACCTTTAAAGATAATTAGGGATCCTTTGATCACTTTTAACATATCATCTCCAAATTTACCATATATTCCTAATTCATCTAAATCACGTATAGATATCAGGTTTCTATTAAGATCAGGGACATATCTTACCCTATCTAAAGTACATTTGAAACCATTTTCAGATTTTAAAATCACACTACCAATCCCTTTGATTTTACAAGCCACATTATTTCCTATGAAGACTTCCCTGATTTCCTATTAAGACTTTTCCTGATGTAATATTCTTGAAGTTCTGAAGCCAATCTCTTTTAGATGTCATATGAAAGGTACATCCTCAATCTAAGATCCATTCTTGGATTTGATCATAATTGCCAGGAATATTTGTAGCAAAATGATTATTAACGGGTTGAGTAGCAACACGTACATCAACAATGATTTGGTAATATTGGTTCAACTACACTTCCTTCATCTCGCCATTTTTCCTTTTTGTTCATTTTTTCTTTTATAGCAATATTCGATGAAATGTCCTGTTTTACCACAACCATAACACTTTTTATTTCTTGACTTAGACTTTGACCTAGACTTCCATTTGTTTTTCTTCTTGTAATTGTTGTTACCATTATTTTGATTTTGCTGACTTTCATGACTCTCATTTTGCCTATTTTGTGGTCTCCTTCTAACATAAAGACTCTCGGTATTACTATTCTCTGCTTTCTCTGTTTTTAGTTCCATGTCTTTACTCCTTAAAAAATTTACTACAATATCTTGTGTGAGAGTATCCCAACCATACTTAATGGCGTTCTTGACATCCTTATAGGCTTGAGGAAAGAGTATAACTGCCTTATACTCATCGTATTACTTTTTCATTAGTATTAGTGATGTCTTGAACTAACTTGTTGAAGACATCAAGATTGTCATCTAAATCTTTTGAGGAGTTTATTTTAAAACTCAAGAACTTTTCTAGCAGAAAAAGTTTATTTGGTAAAGACTTAACTAAGTATAACTCTTCTAATTTTTCAAAAAGAGGTTTAGTGGAGTCTAACTTTCCTACCTTTCTAAGGATTTGATCAGACAAATAAAAAATTATAGAGGTATAGGCTAATTCATCGACCTTCAACTTGCTGATCATCAGACATAGTCTCAAGGTACACACCCTCTGTGGCTTTAGCTACTTTCTGCCGAACTAAAACTCTCATTTTTTGTTGCCAAATCGGAAAATCTATTTTCCATTGAACACCCTAAGTTCAAAACTAATAGTAGTCGTGACAGCAAGAGCACTTTATGTAGTATAATATGTATAAAAGAGGGGTTGTGACTTGAAGCAACAAAAAAATATCAAGCAAAAAAACACACAAAGTATACACAAGTCTTGATAATCTTTCACATTTGTATATACAAAAAATACAAAAAAGAAAGACCACTCTGCTTAGTTTCACTAGGATTATGTGAGAATCATGTTCCCAAGTCAAGGCTCAAATTAAAATAGAGGTTTTGTTAAAAAAACGACAAAGTACTAATGAAAAAAATACACAGAGTTATTTCAATGTACTTTTTCTTTAAAAAAACTTTTAGGGATTCAACTAGAAGAGCAAATTATTAAACAACAAAGGTTTATAAGAAGCAAATGACTGTGGTGATCGGAGGCTTGATCACCATAAAACGTGTAGAACTAGAGTACATACTAGGTAAGAGACTTTTCTTCAAGAAAACCACAACGATGATATCGCAAATAGACATATCTTTCAATAAGAATCGCAGATCTAAGAGTTAGCTTTCGGATCTATTAGTTCATCAAAGTAACTTTAGAGAAAGAATCAACCCAAAATTTGAATCTCCGTTTTCGTTGACAAATCGTAGGGCTCGAAAAATATTGTACCTTTAGTACAACTCAAGACTCAAGAGAAACCCAAAGAATCGGACTCAAACGCAACTCGCTCGAGTTGCTACAAGAATAACCAAGAAATCAAAACTGCACCTCTCAAGAAATCTCCTCTCACAATACTCACTCGAGATGGTGGTCATAAAGAAAGAAGAAGAGGAGATAGTCACTTAGCCCCGAGAGGTTTTGAGTAGGTTTTAAGAAGAAGGCGAAGAAGCAACAAACACTTTCTTTTCTCTCTCTCACACAAACCTTTCAATTGAAGAATCTTGAAGCATATCGAAATCGTGGGGCATCAAGAGAGTATAAATTATCAAGCTACCAACCGTTGATCTAGCATCTTTGATCCAACGGTTATCGCCCTTTCAAAAGACATGTCACTTATTTTGGGCGGTTCTAATGGGTCTCGTGAGTTGGGGTGAATTATCGAGCAATGGTTTGTTGACAACGGTTGGGCCTCAAAATCCTAAACTAATTACATTTGTCATGACAACTGTGCTAAATAACCCAACAATTACCATTGAGCGTGCTTTAATTAGCTTTCCAAGTATTAAGGCAATCCTCCTCTAACCCCTAGAGTATCTCCAATGCAACTATGGATTGCACTAAAAAGTGTGCCGAATCACTCTAAATTGCTTATACGGCAAAGCTAGACAGCTCTATTAATTATTTTACAATAAATGTCCTTCAAATATGAGTTAAATCTATTTATTTAATTTTTTATAATTTATCTACATTATCTCTATTGTACAATTGGACTATAATTTTCTCCATTCACAATTCCATTGGAGATGCTCTTATATCCGTCTCCATTTTATTTGCCACGGGTACAACAATCCACATGTTGCATTGGAGATGCTCTTAGTCTTCTTCCTTGAATCTCCGTAGATGCAATTTTAGGAAAAAGATGATGTGTGTAAAAACCCTCAACCCTAAAATAGGCCCTTAAGTGACCTATAAATAGATTACATTAGGGCAACACTTAATAAAGTCAAATTACACAAACGCCCATAGTGTAATTCACCATTTTTCCTTGGACTTTATTGTGGTAGGTCAATTAAGTCCTCCATATAACTTGGAGCCAAGAGAGGGACCAAACCAGATTCGCAAGACCCGAGCTCCAATAGACAATATCTCCAAATTGATCAACTTTTGGCCAATTATGACTTATCTATCAATTCCGGTTCATTCTACTAAAGAACTGAAATTGCACTCTCGTGTCAAGTGACAATTGCGGAAGCAAGTCATGATCCGATAATGATATCCTCTAATCATCATACCATAAGTCAACCTATGTTTGACCGTTAATGTATTAGAGCGGCTAAATGACTGAATTGCACCTCTAATATATGTAGACCTCCAAGTCCCATTTTCATAAGGCAAATCCATTGCGAACACATCACAAAATAGAGTCCAACAATCCTGTCCTTAGACTACTGAGTTCAGATTTGACTGCTTACTAGAAAATCCTTCGAAGTGACGATTATCTCAACTAAATAATTATCGTATTCCGTCTTGCAAGTAAATAATCTCAAACCGTTTTGCCCTTATCTCCAATTTATCGAGATCGATCTTCCAATCAAAATTTCACTAATTGGTATCTCAAAGAACTTGAGCTAGCAATTAAAGGTACATTATATGTTCAAAATTTAAATGATCAAGTAGAGTCTTATTCCTAGCGGTCACAAATAAGTCGCTCTCGTGGTCCCGCTCGATGTGCACCTAACATATAATTGTTCTCATTTTCCGATTTAGATAAATCCTAATAAGAAGTAAGAATGATATAATTTTATCAAGATAAAGCGTCCAACTTTATCTATCGATTGCAAACGTTATTATTTTGATCACGCCACAAATTATGTCTTACCATACTCGCCATCAAGTATATAATTTGTAACATGTTGCATGATCATGGAGACTTAGATTAATGAGTCAAATTAAATACATAAGTAAATGATAAAATCGAATTATAATTTATAATGTCGTTAACAAAATTCTACTCTAGGGCATTAAACTAACACACTCTCCACACTCTCCGCACACAATCCATAAATACATTCTTCATATATAGCTAGCCAAAATCGTTCCTCCGACGAATCATCGGGTGGATTGATTTTGTGATTAACTTCAGCCGGCTTCTTTTTTTAGATTGATGGGACGGTCTGCAACATTGTACCTTTTATATTTTTCCCTTTTCTGAGAAAAAAATGCATCAAGTGTATGATTGCAACTTAGTACGGGGAAAAAGTAGACGATGAATAGGTTTATTTTATTTCCTTAATACTACACAGTGTTATTCAATCCTTTTTGCCAAATATGCCATAGATCATTGGGCTGTAATTTCAGTGATACAGTATGGTAAATATTGAACCAATAAAATACCATACCATCAAAAGGGCATGGCAGTTTTTGTCTGTTTTTACGTGGGAATAATATTATATAGTACTTGTTTGAAATTTGATAAATGCTGTTCAGAATTTATCACTTTTTTGTACAAAGTAAAACACATTGTAAACAGAATCTGCTTATAATTAAGACTCCAAACCACTATGAAGGTCTAATCATGGATCATGAAGGTCTAATTTTGGATCATTTAGTGTGTGGCATTTAAGAGTTCAAGTAACACCAATCTTTTGAGTATGTGATTAAATTCTTTCTTTAGCACTAGAGAAACTTTATTGATCTAATTTTTTTTTTTTTTTTTTCCAGATATCTTGCGGAGATTGGCAGTTACGCTGGTATAAACTATAGCTCTCCAACACTTAGTACAGCCATGTTAAATCTGGTTCCAGCATTTACATACTTACTTGCTGTCATTTTCAGGTTATACTCTTCCTTCAATTCTTTTGTCGTTCAATTTGAGTAGGAGACAAAATTCGTTCACTAGATGTTTTTATTAGTTTCTCTTATTGTTGTCATCTCCTTGATGGTGAATATGAAATAGGAAAAGAAAATAATCAAGAAGCAACTGCAAAGTAAATAATTCCTAATGCTGCACCTTGTCATAATAATCTTAATGGTCCAAATGATTGCTGACTTCATTTACCTCTAACAGGTGATTCTCTTCCAAATGAACTAAAAGCAATAGTAGCGTGTTAAAATTATTCATTTTGACTATTTTTCATTTGTTATATTAGAATTGCCCGCCTATGTTAGGTAGGCACGAATGTCCAACATGTCCAGGAGCGAAGATATATTATATTTTTACTTGTAAAAGTTCTTGGATCTTGTTTTTACATTTTAATAACGATGATTATTTGTAAGTAGGTTCCGAATATATGCACGATTGCTATTTGTATATACCGATTTTGCACTCTTTCCTCTTGGTTAATAAATTGGTGATTTTTCGTACAAAGTAAAAGATGGCTGTTGTTTTCCATTGTGCTGGTATTTAATATTTTTATCCGAGGTGAGTCGGGTTGCCTTTCTTGCACTCTTGGGAGGAACTCAAGAGAGAGGATTAAATTCAAAGATTATGTGAAAATGCAATTAAAAAACCTAATGTTAACCTCATTTTAAAATCACAACAGAATTTTTATGATTTCTTTATTGTATTTCTTGAAATATGCAGATATCTTCATGATTATGTTTTACATTCTTTTTCCTATTTGGCCAACACTGATAATATAATAGTTTGTTTTAGGATGGAAGAAGTACATTTGGGAAGATTTAGTACCATATCCAAGTCTGTGGGGACTGTAGTTTCCATTAAGGGGCGTTTGTTGTGACTTTGTATAAGGGACCGGCAATCCTAAATAAACCGTTAACATCTGGCTCTCCTATACAACTTCTCGTGTCATCACAACAAAATTGGATTCTTGGAGGGATTTTGCTTGCTGGTGCCTCTTTCCTGACTTCATCGTGGTGCATACTACAGGTTTGGCATTGGATAAAACAAACTTTTTGAACATCAAAAGACGGTTCAAATCTCATTTTCCCCCTTTTAATGATGGTTGCAGGCTTCTATACTGAAGATGTACCCTTCAGAGATGATGATAGTTGCTTTTTACTGCTTGTTTGTGACTATCCAATCTGCGACGGGATCTTTGATTGCAGAAAGAGATTTAACTGCGTGGAGAATAGAAGCCGACATGGGATTAGTTGCTATATTTTATTCGGTAAGCCAATGATAAAAGTCTACAACCTTGTACTGATCTGTGCTATTGTCCTTTTCGACTAAGAAACACGATTGTTTGAAGAGGGACGTTTGCAGCCCCAGTCCTCAAACTTTCCCAAATATAGCACATGGGTCTCATCAATTTTTGGCCTTTAGGTTTGAGTGGGTCCCACTTCCCACTGGGTGGAAAT
Organism: Forsythia suspensa; assembly: GCA_023638005.1. Classification (NCBI taxonomy): domain Eukaryota; kingdom Viridiplantae; phylum Streptophyta; class Magnoliopsida; order Lamiales; family Oleaceae; genus Forsythia; species Forsythia suspensa. Next base: position 576,848 of record JALRMA010000409.1, on the reverse strand, counting down.
CGACAATTTTTCGTCAAACGATCACTTGCCTTGCACATGATCTCGTTTTGCTGTGTAGTTTCATGAACCCACGTCTATTTCCTGCCAAAACAACTAAAAAATGTGATCTTTTTTGGTTATTTTCTTCGGCCATTTCTCAATGGAAATGGACGTGGGTTGATGAAACTACTACCCAGAAAAGAGATGTAAGACATGTGACTCTGACAAAAACATTGATGGTTTCCATCCAATGAGGATCCACTTGCACCACAATTGGAAGTTTGGGAATCTAAAGGCCAAAAGTAATGACTGGGGACCCATATGCTTTACTTGAGAAAGATTTGGGGAACGCAATTGCAAATCTCCCCTCTAAATGGGCAGTTTTATCGTGCATTATGTAGGTCACATTGTGAATCATTGCAATGATACTTGCAGCTCTTTGTTGATTAGAGTTGGGTTACTAGTGCTAACTCTACTTAAGCAACTTTTATGATAAGCTTACGCATGTTTATCATTGCAGGCAATCGTTAACATTGCATTCCGGCTCTATGTGACAGCATGGTGTCTGTCGAGGACAGGTCCCCTTTTCGTTTCAATGTTCAAACCCTTGACGATTGTTATTGCTGTAGTCATTGGGGTCATCTTTTCAAAGATGTTCTCTATCTCGGAAGGTATTTGCTTCGATTCATCATATTCATATAAAGCTATAGTTCTCCATAGGTCTTATTCTATATGAAAAACACAAAATTCTGGGATTTTCTTACAAACCATTGGCTATTCGGTTGAATTATCTTACAGTGTAGCCGGGGCATTGATTTTAGTTATTGGGTTCTACATGGTGATGTGGGGAAAAGCTAAAGAAGGTGAGATGAACAAGGGAACAGAATCATCAATCAATACTTCCCCTTTGTTGCAAGACGAGCCTGAACAAGTGTAAATTATTTGTGAATATATTCTGTAAGTGGAAACGTGAGAAAAAAAATATACTGTACATGACATATAGGCACGTGGGCATGATTTGATTTTCGTATTTCTATTTATTTAATTAGTGTCTAAATAATGTTTAATTTAAGAGGGGTCAAATTTATATCTTGATAAGAGTCTAGGCACTATAGGAGTAATTTCAAGTAAGCTTGGAATCAGGTCGTATATTCACACGCAGCAACAGTGTATTGTTTTTGATTGATTAACAATTTTAATAGATATTGGGGGAGATTTTCAATTTTGGTATTCGATTGATTCAACAAATATTGATTGATTGATGCTCAATATTTCATTAGAATTAGTGAGTTTTTGACGTGCGTTCGTCATATTTTTGCTCCTAGTTCATCAAGTTATGAATTTGTCAAAAAAAAAAAAAAAAAAGAATGGGAAAATTTTTAGTCAAGTTTGTCTCAATTGGGAAATAGTTTAAATGCAAACAACTACTTTTCCGAAGTTGCACCAAAATGCTACATGAATATTAAAAGTTACACAAATTAGATAAACTAAAATTCAAATTTGATGCATTATGTAATCATAACAAATAAATAAATAATAGTTAAGAAGGGTTCATTTGAAGTTGTCTTAAACATACATCACACAAATTCTCCTCTCAAATAGAGGTGTCAGACGGGACGAGGCGGCTTGCATTCAATGAAGTTCGGTGACGACCCGCATTAGAAAAAAAGATGCGCCACGGCGGGTTGCGGGTTGAGTCAACTCAATCTACAAAAATTGAACACGAGCTCGACCCACCCGTTGGCTCATCCAGATTGAGCTCATGTGGGCGAGGTTCGACTCGATTCGACTCGTATGATAAAATATATATATTTTTTTTTTTGAAATTACTAAAAAAATTTACTACCTTTTGTTCTTAAAAAATTGTTTACATTTATAAAATAAAATGTGTTAAATTACTAAATAAAAAATAAATAACAATGATAAATTCACATTTGTTATTTATAACAAAAAATGTTTACATGAAATTCACGTTTCTTTTTCTTTTTTTTATTTTTATAATTATCAAATGGGCTAGCAGTTACAGATGCTGAATCGCTCGGGTTGGCGGTTCAATGTCCTCGGCCCGTGACCGGCCCCCTGGCTCGCAGTTATGGGTTGAAGCAGGTGGACTAATGGGGGTTCGACCTGTCAGTCCGTTCCGCCTGTTTTGACACTTCTACTCTCAAATGGGGGTAAAAAGCTCGAGGAGAAAAGGCGATGCTAGGAGATAGGCCGCGGTAAAAGAGATGACAGGATATAAGTGAGAAATAAAATGATATTAAAATTAAATTTATAATTTTTAAATAATAAAAGCTTAAAAATGAATAATTTTCACGTCAATACAAGATATTTCATATAAAACATCAAGTATGATTTAAATCCACAATTTTCACCATTCAAAGATAGAATGAAATTCTCCATTCAAAACAAAAGTCTTAAAACTGAAGATTAGATCATTCTTGCTGTAATAAAAATCACGAATAATGCTTGGCTAGTAGAGGTGATTAAATTAGTCCCACTTATATAGCCCGGATTTTGGGTTGAAATTGGCTGCCTAGCCCAAACAAAATTGAACTTATATGATGACAAATTTTATATATATATATATATATATATATATATATATATAATTATCAGAATAGTCTCAATATAATTCAAATAATATCAATCTAAAATGGCATAAAGTTCAAATCTCCAACTTAAATTTTTTTTTGAAACATTAGTCCAAAATTCTCAAGCTCCAATATAAAATTGTTTAGATTTAATTAAAATTTAGTTCAATTCTAGTTTTAATCCAAATTATGTTTGGTGTGAGAAGTAAATTATTTATTTTAAATTACTTATAAGTAAATTTTTTAATTTAAGCCAAACATGATTATATCTCAAAACAATAAAACTAGCATGTTTTTACTATTTATAATTTTTAAAAAAGTTTATCAAGAAATAGTTTACAATTAACCAAAAAAACATTATTATTCTATTGACAAATACATGAGAGTCCAATTTTATAAATTAATCTCTTTAAAAATCTTAAAATATAAATTGTCTAAATTAATCTAAGATTGTATTTGATGTAATGTATTAGATTGTATAAAAAAAAAAAAAAAAAATTAAGAACGGATTGACCAAATGGGTTGGATCACAAAGATATTTAACTCATGACAAATTGAAATTTGCTAAATTTAAATTCAATTTCAATGTAATAAGACGAATTGAATTGGACCTACTAACCCTCGCCCATTTCTTGGCCTTCTATTGGCTAGCTTACATTATTTACTTACACATAAATAAATAAATTCTAAAATAATTTTATTGTTGATGACGGTTGAAAATAAACAAATTACTATTTTAAGGATGAGTCCAACCAAGACTCTTCTCCTCCCCACTAGTGGGGCGGTTATTTTCCCCTTGTCCAAAAACAAAACCGTGAGTCCAACATATCTGCAAAATTAAATAACTTTTATTTTCTACTTAAAAATAGAAAAAATAATAATATAAATTTTTTTTAAAAAAAACTTTTACATTAAAAGTAACTTTTTTTCTACTTTTTAAGTTTTAAGCTTGGCCAAACATAAGTCGTGGCAAAGCCATAAGCTGCGTATCTCAACGGCGACACATCATCATCGGCCGGATCAACTGGGCATTCTTGGGTATGTTAATTCATTCTGTCCCTAAATTTCTATGTGTAGATATATGCTGTTAAATTATAAACTGTCCAAATAAACTGGGATTTATAGAAATGTCCTAATTTTGTAGAATTTAAGGTTATTTGGCGTTCGGTGGATTAGTCCTAACATGACTCACTTTCAGTTTTGTAATCTGTTCTGAAAGAAATTACATAGAAATTGAAGTTTGCTGGAACACCGTAACTCTGTTCATTAGGGAGTAATCTTGGGAGTAAATTTATCATAAATCTTTGTAAGGTACTGCTGAAGTAAATTTAACAAATGCTTATTCAACTTTACTCACTATTACCACCTGCATACCAGCTCACCCAAGTTTGAAATATTATCCATTGCTCACCTATCTATATTAAACCATGGGTAATGAGTGAACAATGGGTGATGGATGAGAAATGGTTTGAGACAGATGGTTGAGCAATGGGTAATAAAGTTGGGTGAGTAAGTAGTAAAGTTGGGTAAAGTTGGGTGATTATTTATTAAATTTACTCGGTATTGATGCGAAGCATGTCGTCAACATGAGGGTGGGTCTGTTTCGTAAGAGATTATCGAAGTAAGGTCCAAACATATAGTGCTTTTGTTGGATTCCCGGGCTTGGAGGGTCTATTTCATAAAAGATTTTCGAAGTAAGGTCCAAACATACAGTGCTTGGGTTGGATTCCCTTGCTTGGTTGTCGTAAAGGGTTTGATTGCGCTTCATCTACTAGTTGCTATTTTTGGGATAATTGGTTGCACTACCCAACATCAATTATACAAGGATGAGCTATACTCAATTATTTTCTTAGTTTTCACATATTAGGATTCAATGCCATAAAGAAAATAATGTACATGACAATTGCTAAAGATTCAGTACCAATTTCTTGTGAATTTCGGATAGGCTAATTACACTTCCTCTGAACTATTGTCAAACGTCCATCTGAACTCAACGTCCTCTTGTTTTCCTTTTCTTTTAAATAGAAAAAAGTATATTGTTGAATTCTTTTTTCATATATAAGTGCCATCGAGCTCATTTCTAATATTTGAGTTTGCTGATTGTGATATGTTCATCAGGTCTCTATGACTAGATAATCGTAGGGAGCAATCAGCATTGACTCAAATTCGTTCAATTGTGAAAAGAAATATTTTGTTTGATGCATCTACAAACATCATTTTATTGGATAAAATCTTATACAAGTCACTGGAAGAAACATATTAGGAGATGCACTCGTATCTATTATTGAGCATTCTGTTGCTCACAGATTATACACTGAAAGTTAGAGTAAATTTATGCCGAAATTTAATTTCTAACTACAGATTTTTATCTCTTGTCCAAAAATATTGTGTTATTGGAATGGATTGCACTTCATCAATTGTCAGTATTGATCCTTGAATTTGGTTACTGTGGGGGTAGCATTGACAGGTATTGGAGTATGCATTAAAAGTGTATTCACATCCCACAATTAAGCTTAATTAATGGAAGATTGTTCCTTGCAGTAGACTGTGATGTGTTTTCAGCCTTTATAATTGTACAGGAAAATAAACACTTCATGAAAGTCGAAAGATAATGAATGGAAGGGTGAGAAAGAAAAAATAGAAATTTAATTTTATGGAGCATAGAAACCAATTTCTACATAATATCGCATCTGGCAACATTATTCTTAATATTTCTTTTGCCGGCGTCTATTTTAATTTCTATATAATTACAGGGCAGAGCTGATTATAGTTTCCTTTAACTACTTCTTTGCATCCATTCTATCTTCCACGGTCTCTCTGATTGTTGATAAATACGTAAGTGCTCGTTCATTTCAACCTAATCTCAACTATGTTGGGTTGGTTAATTGAACTTTCTCCTTTTTGCTCTTTTTGGGTTCATTTGAGAAAATAATTTTTCCAGTCCATTTAGTTGCTCATTCTCAATGTTATTTATCTTCCATCTACAAACTTTATCCTGATCATTGTGTCGTTCTCCAATTGGTATGATCTTAGAAAATAAGAATTAAATTGTAGCATCAGCTCTGTGTAGCAATATAATTGAATCAATGCATGAATGGCGTTTGTTAAAGTGTAAGACTAATTTGTAACATCAGTTCTGTGCAGCAGGGATATGATCTGACAGAGAAACTGTATAAATACTATCAAAAGAATTTTTATATTTCTTAGTTGCTATTTCTCTGTTCAAATACTTTACTTGGGGTTGCTTTTCTTTTCCCTATGGAGTTTTGGCTCTGTATCCCAAGTCAGTTTAAAAGCATGGCGTCTCCATAGAAAATGGCCTCTTTTTGTTGCTATGTACCTTCCATTGGGCATTTACATTGAAGCTGCATTTGGTATTCTACTTCCTTTGGAATTTCTTTTATGTGATAGAAAACGGTGTCGACTCTTTAAATGTTAAACCAGTTTTATTTTTCATATCTTTCATATGTTTCAAGCATGCTATCAGAAATCCATAGATTGTCATTTAATTTGTGCACTTTGATTTGGCCCTGAAATCATGTTAAGAACAGTAAAGGGAATCTAGTTGAGACACGAAATGAATACTAGAATTTCTATGACTCTTCTGTCTAATAATTACAAAAAGAGAGACCCTATTGATAAGGTTAATAATTTGGGGTGGGCATGGGTTGGGTTGGTTTGGTTTGGTTCGGTTTTGGGCCCAAACCGAAACCGAACCGACCAATTCGGTTTGGCCATTATCTGAAATCGAACCAAACCGTCGCGTTGGATGAAACCGATCCAAACCGAATCGACCAATCTTGGTTCGGTTTGGTTCGGTTTGGACGGTTTGGGTTTTAATGTTGTGGGCTTGTATATACAAAAAAAATTAATTTTATAATTCCTATTTCAAATTTTCTTTACAACATGCAACCTGTTATTAACAAAAATTTACAAAAAATATAAATATAATTCTCATTTATAAAATAACCTATTATTTACAACCTGTTTTTTGACATGTTATTTATAAAAATAACTCTCATTTCTCGGTTCGGTTTATTTGGCGGTTTGGTTTGATTTTTTTGTCCAAATCGAAACCAAACCAAACCAAACCGAACCGAATATATTTTTTAAATTAGTAAACCAAACCAAACCAAACCGCCAAGGTGTGAAAAATCGAACCAAACCGACTCGATTCGGTTCGGTTCGGTTCGGTCGGTTTGAGCGGTTTCGCGGTTTGGATGCCCACCCCTATTAATAATAACCATAAAAGGAAAGTTATAACTAGTGTGAATACCTACCATAATTTTGTTGAATAAAGACTTACCATTATTTGTCCTATACAAAGAAAAAGAAACTGTTGAACAATAGAACATGGAAAGTCAAATATATCCACAAGTTCTATTCTTTTGGTGAAGCACATTAGAGTATGTCATGGTGCGATTTGACTGTAGAAATGGTTATGAAATAAATAATGCCCAATCCAATCATCTGAGTCAGCATACCACATTTTTCTAGAGGAATTAAGACACCTTGAGCAATTAGAAGAACATATCTACTAATTGTCATATAAACAGCCTTAAGGGCCTGCTTGGGAGTATTTTTTCACCGGTTTTGAGTGGTACCGTTTATGAAAGGTTGAGAAAATCGGTGCTTGTTAGTTTTTCGAGCAATCGATTTGGGCTCGTTCAGCCTTGAGAGTATTTTTTTGACCGATTTTGAGTGGTACCGTTTATGAAAAGTTGAGAAAATTAGTACTTAGTTTTTTGGAGCACTGGTAAAACTAGTGTAGTGTAATTTGAAGCGTATCTTCCAACCCCCCAAATTGGTGGTTTTTTGCCGTTCTTCAACATTTCTCCAATTTTATCCTATTTCAAACAATTATTTTCAAAATTAGCCAAAACTTAATATTTGTAAAAATAAAAACAACATAAAAAAAAAAAAAACACATGCAAGAACATAAATTTAATTTTATATTTTCAACGATAGGTGGATATATAAAATTTTTAAAATTTAATTTAATTTTTTTATATGGGTGTATATGTAATTTGATTTTCTTAAATTTTTTTTAGAACCGCTAGATAACAAACTCTCAAGCACGGGTTGAATCATTTAAACAACCGTTACTAAAAACCACCCAAAGTCGCTCTACTCATAAACGCCCAAAATTGATACTTTAAAAAATCTTCATAATCGGTACTCCAAACTCCCAAGCGCACTCTAAGACTTTTTCTTCGATCATAGTACGAAAAACGATCATGTTGTGGATCGTACTAAAAATAAGTTAAGAAGAAAATTACAACATCTTGAATAAATCCTTTATATATGGGGAGATTTTAGATGGAAGGCAGTATGCTAAGTCTTGAGTTCATTTGTCACTACTTTCATGTTACAATAATTTGTAACTAGGACCTGTGGCGGTCTGTAATTTTCGTACTGAGGCGAACTTCGAAAATCGGGCCCCTTATAGTCATAAATTATATTATACATATAGCGCATGTTCGGTAGCCATTTTTCCATTTTTTTTCTCTGAATAAAGTCTTGAAAAAATCCATTTTTTTCAAAAAAACTTATGTCACATACATGCCCTTAAAATTCATAAGATTTTACAAAACTAATGTTAACTTAAAACTCAACAATAAAACGACAAACAAAATATATTATACAAAAGATTTATATTATAATAAAGTAACAGATATTAAAAGTGTTCTAAATGATCACTTAAATACAACCCGCCTTTAGCTTTTTAGAGGCAAAATATTAATCAAATTTGAATAATCTAGTTGTTCAACTATTTCTTTCTCAATTGATAACATAGCCAATCCATTCAATCTTTCCCGTGACATAGATGAACGAGATACGCCTTGATCAACTTCAACTTAGAAACTTCTTTACTGCAGATGCAATCAGAACTCTTAGATGGTTAGCAAAATTTTATAAGCAATATAAGCATTTGGGAAACAACCATTCAATGTCTTCAAATGTTGTAGTACTTCAATTGCTCTCTTGGTTTCACTTGGTAAATAACACCTCAAGATCGTCACCGTAACATAAATCATCTCCATTAATGTCTAAACGGCCATTATGTTCCGAGATACTTCTCAAGATTCATACAAGATTCCAACAAACTTGCAATACTTACACTCTGTAACCTTTCCAAATTAAACAAAAATCCAAAGGTCTCTTCATATTGTTTGAATTGTTCAAATCGAGTTTGGAGTGAAGATCGAGATTGATCAATTATAAAGAGGAAGTAATCAATTCTAAAAGATTCTTCACCGATTGCTTGATCTCATCATCGCCACTTTCATCAAACCGCTTCTTCCTTTGAATAGTACGTTTTTTTTCGAAATAGAGTTTCAATTCCCATTTCACTGCGCAATCTTTTGGCTTCATCCATAGCAATAGAAAATCCAGTTTCTATAATCATCGAGAAAGGAAACAAGTCCTTTTAAGAGGTTGATAGCACAATCAATATCCACATTTTCGGCTTGAAGAAATTTACTTACGATATTGATTTGCATGCAACAACCCGCATACTATATCACCATGCCAAGCAAGAATTCAAAATTTTCAAGTTCATATGTTGCTAAGGACTCGACTTCACTCTTTATTTTAGGATCTTCACTAATATCTACCAATTCGATGGCGTCTCTTATTTGCGCGGTTTGCTCTTTAATTGGTCGGACACTTTCAACATGACTTTCCCAACGTGTTTGTGACAATGGCTTCACCGCGGACCTTCCACCTTATCTTTGAAAATTTTCCATCTCTTGGTAGAAGAAGAGAATAATATGTAGATCGTTGTATTACTCGAAGAAAGATATAGCTTTAGGACAACAACTTCGCCATATCACATAATGTCGATTAAGACTATGACAAACCACATGGAGTATAGAAAGCTCTCGGATTAATTTCAATTACTCTTTTTGCACACCTTGCGCTTCCACTCATATTAGATCCATTGTCATATCCTCGCCTCTAATATCATCAATATCAAGCTCAAGATTGGTTAAAACATTTTTAAGCTCATTTGAAAGTCCAAGTCCCTGTTGTATCATCTACCTTCAAAATCAAGCCAATACTCTTGTATCGTTGGTGCGTTCTTTTTAATCATCCACACATCGTATTACTAGAGACATTTGCTCCTCGTGACTTTGATCCGGAGTACAATCAAGTATGACCGAGAAATATTTTGCATGTTTAACTTTCTTAATAATTGAACTTCTCACCTCACCGCCAACATCTGAATCAGTTCATTTTGTATTTTTTACCGAGATATGTATAATGAATCTCACGCGCTTTTGCACGCGCCGAATGTGCTCTTGCATTCTTGGATCAAACTCAAGAACCATTTCTATCATTTGCAAAAGAGACCATTGTTCTCGGCATAAAGGTGCTCATCATCTCCTCGTAGTGCCAATGTATTTTTGGCGAGTCTTTTCACAATAGCGATGATCCTCGTTAACACTGCTTGTCTCCAATGTTCTCTTTCTTCATTGATCACCAATTGTACACTTTTATCAATGGTATTTTTTGTTCGAAGCCTGCTTTCCAATTCAATCCAACTAGTCATGCAACGCATATGCTCCTCATTTCCATCATGACTTTTAAGACACCGATGCAGATTATGCCAATCTTTGTATCCATCATCACCCAATTGCCCAATTTGATTCATTGTTTTTGGCATTTTAAATAACTTGCAACAAAAGCAAAATATCCGGTCCAAATAAACTGAATATACTAGCCATCTTCTATCAATTATGCGCCCATTTGGTAGTAATCGTTTATAGTGTGATGAATCGAAATGTCTATTTCTACCATCTTTGGGAAACAAGATGCCATCAACTCTTTTTGGACCAATTGCAACTAAATAATCTCTCATTTTTTGATCAATTTCTTTCCAATTCCTCGGATCTTCTAAATTCAAAGACAAACAATCCTCTTGATTTAAATCTTTATGTTCAACATTTTCATCATCATTCTCCTCTAGTTCTTTCAAACCGGAGGTTCATTCATGTCATTCACTTCCACATTCTCGATCAATTCATTCACATTGTCATTCTCATTCTCATTCACATTCACATTTTCCACAATTTCTTCCTCCTCTATTATTTTGTTGCAATTGAAGTACTTATCAATATTTCCGCCTTGACTTTGAATTAATGCCAATTCTTTTCGTTTCCTTTTCTTTTTGAGCTCCGCACTCGGGCATCGTATAAGATTATGATTCGATGATTAACCTAACAAAATGGAGAAATAGCAAATTATATTAGATTATGAAAGTGGCGCAGTGAAACGTAAAATAATGAAACAAAGCTCAAAAACTAGTTCGTTGATTCCTATGAATACCGAATTAAATTGATTAAGGTGGAGAAAACTCCAAGAACAATATTCTTATTCAATAACAACTAACTTGATCAATGAAAAGGATCACGAAATACTAAACTTCTAGTTAAAATAAAACTACTAATTGATAAATAAAATGCAAAAAGACAAAATACACACGACAACTTAAAGAAAGCCGTTTAAACTAACTAGACGACTTCAAATGGCTAAAATCTATCATCGACAATCGCTTTAGCCATTGGTTTTGTCCGAACTCGTCGAGACGATTCCGAAAACATATAATAATAAAAATTAAGAGCCCTATGTCCATTTCTTTGAAAAATCACGATTATGATCCTCGTGTCCGGATAAGCCAATTTATCATTTATCATTTATCCATACATTATTATCACGTAAATTGGCACGGGACATCACACAGAATAACCATGCGATCGCATGGTAATCCAAATCTGCGATCGCAAGTTTGACATTTCGGTGCGTAATGTAATTTCTACGAACCATGCGATCGCGATGTATTAAGCCCATGCGATCGCATGGTAATAAAGATCTGCGATCGCATGGTAATACAATTCTGCGATCGCAAGTATGACTTTTTTTAGAGCGAGCGTAATTGATAGAGACCATGCGATCGCACGTAAAAATCCCATGCGATCGCAAGGTATTCTCCTGGAGGACCTGGAGAAGTTTGGCAAATTTTCGCTTATTTTTCTAACTTCTGATTCTGATTTTTGAGTTAACGAAAAATCCAAATGTCCAAAAGGACCAAAACCAACTACAAAATTCATCTTCTTGAAAAGAACTTAGAATTTAGGAACACTGGCCGAAAATATATAAAAAAAAAATTTACTTGGCTAGCTTTCTTTCCACTTTCCAGACAGGTGCTTGCTGATGCTCATTGCATTACTGCAGTTGAGTTGAGAATCTTGAGATGACGGTATTCACGTGAATCACGCTCACCGCTCACGAAAGAATCACGAGACTCACGGTGAAGTCAATCTTTAGAGTTTAGACTCTTCATGGTGAAGAATGAAGATTTAAGCAATGAGGCAAATGGCACAGTACCGACCAATCGAGGTGGGAAATGGAAATGGAATCAACAATCGAGAAAGAGAAGCTGGGAGCACTGGATCTGGAATCTGGGATCACCGATCATGTCTTTGTACTATTCACGTAGAGAGCGTAGAGTCTTCACCAACAAGATTCACTAAAATGGAGGACCTGAAGTGGGCACGTGGTTGAGGAGTTGGGCTGAAATTTTTTTTTTTTTTTTTTTTTTTTGTGTGGTGACCAATTTTTTTTTTCAATTTTGGGCCCCTCAAAATTTGGGCTGAGGCACAGGTCTCTTCCGCTTCAGCGGGACCCGCCCTACTAGGACCCCTGTTTGAATTCAAGTAGATAGAGTGTGTTTGCCTAAGCTTAGAAGTTTTTTTTTTTTTTTTTTTTGCCAAACACGTTTGAGGTTTTTAATTGTACTTTTTATTTGAATTTCATGTACAAAATCTTACTTTTGTTGACAGGAAGTCTTTATAACTTCTCCATTTTTAATTGGTACTCTAGAATTTTCCTTTGAGTTATCGTAACATGCTAAGATCCACTAACAACGTGAAATAATTTGAGTGAGGTTGTTAATTGATGGAAAGCATAGTTACATGCAGAAAGATGACCGCTTAACTGATCATTATACCATTGAAATATTGGATAAACACGGACTTAAAGATAATAATAAGATGTGAAGACAAGATATTATTAGCTTATCAGAATGGCTTGATGAATTTTCTAACTGCATTTTGTTTTGAACTAAAAATTATGCTGAATAAGGTTACAAGAAGTGATTATTAGGTTCATGTCGGAGAAATGAATTAGCAACCTCTTGTCAAGATTTTTAGATGAACATAAACACTCTAGACGTTGAATTTCTCATGTAGTAGCATTATTGCAATAGTTTTGTTGTGAAAGAAAAATAGTTTTTTATCAAGTCAGAGGAGGAGAACTGAAATGGATATCAAAAACAAATTGATAGAAGTGTTGACATTGTTATTGAAATTATTAGATTCTGACTATTCGATGAGACCGACATTCCTTTTAATTCTCTTGGCATATTATAAATGGTTGTGTTGACATAATGTACCATATAAATATTTCAATCTCACTCAGCCTCAACATTTTACTTATAATAAACAGAACAAAAGTAAGACTAATCAAACAGAAGCACCAAGGGGTGTTTTGGGGAAGACAGTTACATTGTATCTTCTAGTCTCAATCAAAGCAGCATATTTTTCATCCCATTTTGTGTAAAGGTCAGCATTCTTCATTCATGACAGCTAACGCTAAAATGTTCAACGCCTCTTCTTGAGAGAGACACTTTCTATGGTATCTTCTTATCCTTTCGTATTATTGAAGGCATACATTGATGTATTTACATACAATTATCTGTCTATTGGCACGCACAGGCACAGACATGAACAAACTGGTGTGATATTTAGTGCATATCGGATAGCACTAGACAATATTAAAAAAAAGTTACGATCTTGTTTATTATATTGTCTTGCGTCGAATAGTGCGTGCCAAGCACACACAACATTAGTGAATATGTTTTTCTTGTACTAGTTATTATGGTTGCTATTTTTTTCTAATTAGTGGCTCATGCCTGCCAGCAGGATAGAAGAAGTCAAAACAGGCTTTGCGATAAGCACAAGGGAAGTTTATGAACATGGGGCACGCCCAAAAGATATGCCCTTTTGAAAAGTTCAGTTTGTACAGTTGGGGATTCATATCATATTGTGACAATGCCACTGCATTGCAGGAGTTCCTGATATTAAAGGGTTGGTGTCATTATGTTAAAGCGGCTTATACGAATATTTTTGTCGATAATTTTAGACTAATCAATCGAATATTGATTAACACATAACAATTTTTTGTTCTTCGTTTCTCTGAAGTGACTTATTTGTTGGCAATGGTGTAGTGCAAATTGTATCATGTTAATGTAATGGGAAAAAATGCTCGTTCCATATGTTTTACGTTAGAAAATGCCAAGTCTTGTGTTCAAGTATCACTACCATGTAACCTCTTTGCTTATCGTGTGTTTGTTTTTGTCTACTATTTATGAACTTTTTGTACTATTATTGTTCAGTAAATATCTCAATTACATAGTTTCGACTCTTCTTTGTGAGTTAAACACTTTCCAATGGACCGACCCTCGACTAAAACTACTAGTAAATGCCATACATGACGTTTGAAACCTTATTTAGATTAACAACCATATCAATTGAGTGATTGTTTGCTAATTTTTTTGCCGATTATAAATAGTAGATTTTACGAATATGTGAATAAAAAGTAGATAAAAGTTGTGGATCTTAAAAAATGTGTAGATCAATTTATAAGTGTTTATAAACACTTTTAAACGTGCGATATAAGTTTTTGTTCCATTGAATTACGTAGTCTAATTGATGAAAACGTGTTACTCAACTCTTTGCAAAATGGCCGCCTTCTTGCTTTTATAAGATACTATTCAAATAAATTTATGTATGAAAACCTATGTCGAACGTATGGTCTTCGTCAACAAAATCCGATGACTCATTCTGCTTATGTAAAATAAAAAGACAGAACAATCCACTTAATTAAGAATTAATTAATCTCCATTCTTGAAACAAACAAATGAGTATTACTCACAACAGTGTAACAAATGACCAATCAATGAACAGAAAACTATTTCTGCTTACGTAATTAAGTAAATAATATAGTAATTTGTCATTATTGAAGACATAGGAAACTCCAAATTGGAAATATTATTAGGGTTACGTAATTAGAGGGACCCAAATGCTTCAATAATCATTTTTTGGTAGGCCCTTAATTAATATGAACCACAAAGAGATGCCAATAAATTCAATCACTCCAGGTGTTGAACCATGGTACAAGATCTTATTTCAAGTACCTAATTGGTTATAACAAAATTTAAATAAATGTGTTTGTTCCTATTTAAGTGTTTATATAAGGTAGATCAATGTTGTATCGGAATAGTAAAGATTGTAGAATCTAGTATTTGTCCATTTTCTAGTTATTTATAAAAATTGTGTACGCATCAAGTTTTTATAAAAAATAAATCGACGTGTTGGATTGAAGAAAAATTTCAATATATTGATGTCTCATCACTTATAATTTAAACTTTTAAATGAGTTGAAATTCGACCTGTTGTGTGGGATACTTTTTAATATATCAATACATTTTATGTCTTATAGTTTAAAACTTTTGGATGAGTTGATTCAATGAGTCAAATAGATAAGATATTTTAACTTTTTTTTAAGCATTTTCGAACAATAGTATCAAGTAGGCTTATTTGCACAAATGGTCCCTGACTTTTGCACTTCTCGCGGGTTGAGGACTTATCTTTTCATTTTGACAGTTTAGCCCCTATTTCAAATGTTTTTGGCGATGTGATCCTTTTCAACAATTTCCATCCAATTGACCGTGAAATTTAACGGTGGAAGTTTTTTATTTAAAAAGGCTTATTTGTACAAATGGTCCTGACTTTTGTAAAGAAAAATTTACGACAAAAAGTCCCAATATTTTAGAAAGTGTTGAAAAGTCCCATAACCTTCTAATCCTAACACATGACCCTAATTTTTTTTTGACAATTTTACCCCTAACTTAAATAAATTAAAAATAACTCACAAACCTTTTCAAAAATACAAATAAGTCCTAAATCTTTTTATTTTTTCTGATTTACATTAAAATAATAAAAAGTGTGTCATCGATTCAAAACTTTTAATTTTGTTCACCAAAATGATATTTAAAATGTGTTTGATTAAAATCAGATTTTTAGTAAAGTGATTGAAAAATTGTGGGACCATAAAATGTGTGGTTAAAATTAATTGTTGACTTTGACTTTAACTTTTAACAAAATCAAATTGAAAACAAAGCGGGCTCTTAGAGTCTCTCTGATTTTGTCAGGTGGTCTATTAATTAACAAAAAATTATACCATGATCAAAATTTGACCAATTGAAAATTTTAATTTATTTTTCATATCAATTACTAGAGGTGGCAAAATGGGTCGACCCGGATAGCCCGCCTCTCAGGCTTGACTAGTCCAAAAAAAGTTGATCCAATAAAAATTAGGTCAATTTAGTCCCAAGGTACAACTAATTGACGGTGACGACTGATAATTTTTTGCCCAAGTCCCTACCCGCTTCAAACACCCCACCTGGCGGCCACATTTCACGGGAAGTGATGGGTGGGGTGTTTGAAGTGTGGGTTAGGGACTTGGGCAAAAAAAATTATATCCAAACCGGTTAACTAGTTGTACGGACTAAATTGACCTAATTTTTATTTAATCAATTTTTATTGGACCGACCCGGCCAGAGGCCGACTATCCGGGCCCGGCCCATTTTGCCACCTCTAGTAATTGATATGAAAAATAAATTAAAATTTTAAATTGGTCAAATTTTGATCATGGATATATTTTTTTTGTTAATTAATGACCACCGGACAAAATCAGAAAGACTCTAAGAGCCCGCTTGTTTTCAATTTTGATTTTGTTAAAAAGTTAAAGTCAAAGTCAACAATTAATTTTAACCACACATTTTATGGTCCCACAATTTTTCAATCACTTTACTAAAAAATTTGATTTTAATCAAACACATTTTAAATATTATTTTGGTGAACAAAATTAAAAGTTTTGGGACTTGATGACACACTTTTTATTATTTTAAGTGTAAATCAGAAAAATAAAAAAGATTTAGGACTTATTTGTATTTTTGAAAAGTTTGTGAGTTATTTTTAATTTATTTAAGTTATGGGTAAAATTGTCAAAAAAAAATTTAGGGTCATATGTGTTAGGATTAGAAAGTTGTGGGACTTTTCAACACTTTCTAAAAATATTAGGACTTTTTTCGCAAATTTTTTCTTTACAAAAGTCAGGGACCATTTGTGCAAATAAGCCTTTTTAAATAAAAAAAAATTTCCACCGTCAAATTTCACGCTCAATTGATGGAAATTGTTGAAAAGGACCATTGTTGCCAAAAACATTTGAAATAGGGGCTAAACTCACAAAATGAAAAATAGGTCCTCAACCCGCGATAGAAGTACAAAAGTCAAGGACCATTTGTGCAAATAAGCCGACGAAAATACCATATATACAAATCTTGTTTAGATTACATAATTGTTAGTGGCAAAATTTCACTAAATTAATATTTCTTCTCCAACTTAGTGGTTAAATAATATGGTTCAACAATGTATCGGAGTAGGCAAACATTCTAGAATTATGTCTCGGTAATACATCTTTATAAAAATTACGTGTCAGACATTTGATTAAAAATGAATTTAACCTGCATACACACGTTGGAAGTTAAACACAAAATTTAATAAATAAGCATAGCTAATCTCTAGACTTCTAAACGAACTGGTTTATCTACAATATTGACAAGGTTGGACATTATAATATTTTTCTTAAGCATTTTAATACCATATACTAAATATGTGTAGATTATATAAATTATTAATCCGATCGGGACAAATAGTAGGAGAACATGTGCACAAGTTTTGCCCAAGACATGACTAGAAAATGTATTAAAATATATATGTATATATGAATTATGATGTATTGCCTTCTTTTACTCTGCATGGGACACTCGAGTTGCTTATTCTCGTTCCAAGTAGCTTAACCTTTCCATGAAGGGTTACAATCAATTTCTTTTAATTTCTCTCTCCTCTTTGAGAAATTAATAGGAAGATTAATGTCACAATATTTAAGGAGAGAGACTGAGAGGCAAAAACAATATTCAGAGAGACTGAGACGGCGGAGGAGAGATGGGTATCACGGTGGTTTTAGGAGAAGTTGCGCCATGCACAGCGATGGTGATGGTGGAGGGTTGCACTATTGGCTTGACTATATTGGCTAGCACCGCCATGGCTAAAGGAATGAGCCCTTTTGTGTTTGTTGTCTACACTAATGCTATTGGCTCTATCATACTACTTCTTTATTCCTTTATTTACGATAAAAATAGGTACGACGACTCTATCTCTCTCTCTTACATTCACATAGACTTAGGTGTCTCGTATTTCTCAAAATAGTGATTTCGTTTGATGGAATTTGGTATAGGAATGAGCCATTTTGTGTTTGTTGTCTACAGCAATGCTATTGGCTCTATTAGACTACTTCCTTATTCTTTTATTTATGATAGAAATACGTCTGACGTTTTTCTCTCTATTACATTCACGTAGACTTAGATGTCTCGTAATTCTCAAAACAATGATTTCGTTTGATAGAATTTGATATGAAATCGATGAGACCGATATTGAAATAGTTTTATTCCTCCACGGAATTGCATGCATGTATGGCTTAAAGCTTTAACTAGTACCTAAACAATTCATGTCAAGACTTCGATCTTTTTGCAGATTAGAAATGCCATTATTGACCCTACCTTTCCTCGTTCGAGTATTCTTCCTTGGTTTGATCGGGTTTGTTCTCTCTCTCTCTCTCTCTCTCTCTCTCTCTCTCTATGTGACGATAAATTTCATATGCTCGATACACACAACGATATGTTTTCATCTATTTCTTTGTTTTAGTGCCTGTTAAGGACACAACACGATATAGATCAACGATAAAAGAATTATTAAGTTAATAGCGTTCGACAAATTTTGCAGGGTGACAATGTCTCAAAACCTTGCATTTCTTGGTCTAAGTTACAGCTCCCCAATTGTTGCAATTGGCATGGCTAACATAATCCCAGCTTTATCTTTCCTTCTTGCTATAATCCTCAGGTACTTCACTCTCAAATTTATTTATCTATGTTTTGTTTAAAAAAACCACCTTAAATTTATCGTTTAAAAGTTTAAGTAGTTAAAGTTGTTTTCGTCAAAACTAAACCCGGCTCTAAAACTTTAATTTTTATAAAGATAGAAAAATAAAAATATGTGGTTGATATGAACACGCAATTATTGATTTAAGTTTTGACTAAAGATTCCATGACACAAGCCAAGAATCAAATAAATTAAAATTCCAACATGGTAGCCCACACTCCTTGGAATGTGAATATTTTGGAAATTATGGTATCCACAAGGATATACTATATATGTGGGGCTAAATTATGACAACATTATATTTATATTAATTTGGTAAAATGTTTTTTTAAGATTATAAGTTGTACATTTTAGAGAATGTGTGGGATACAAATAATAATTGATTGTCTTATAAATTTGAAAAAAACATAGTCAAACATATGCACTAAAACATGTTTGTTGTTTTGTGTCTATTATTATTATTTTTATATCAAAACACAGAAAATAAGATGACAATTCACAGCAGTTAATTAGTTTAATTAATCAAGAACTGGATTAGTTGAGAACTGGATTAGTTGGTGCTTAAATGCAGCCTACGAGATTATTCTATATTCTCATCTTCCATAAAGATAAACTTACTTTCTTTATTTATCTGTTCAAAATTATATTACGCTTTCCTTGTTACTTGTGAGAAGTATAGTTAATATTTTAGTTCTCTAATATACTCCTATTTGTGGTATGTTTGTTAGTACTTATAAGCACTTATAAGTTGGTCAAACATTATTTTTATCTACATATTTTGTGGGACCTACAAATTTTATCTATTTTTTATCCACACATTTCAAGTCTAGAATTTTTTTTTTACCAAACATAAGTTCAAACTGGAATAATTACATTTTCTTAATGTGTGTGAAAATAAAATTAGGTCTATTTTGGAGAATATTAAATCTAATTAATACTTCCCAAGTTAATTAACTAGGAAAGCAATAGGAATGTTCTACTCCCATGGTGGGGAGTTTTTATGAAAACCAGCGGACACGTGTCCGGTGGCCATTGGATAAAATCTTGACTTTAATGTCAAGCACTTTTTTATTGTTCAATGGCCACGGACACGTGTCCGGTGGCCTTCATAAATACTCCCCACCATGGGGAGTAGAACATTACCCGAAAGCAATATTCCTAACTGTATCACAAATTCAAAGTTTTGACCTTAAAAAAAAAAAAATTGAAGTTTTGTTGTGGATTTTTTAGTGACTAAAAGAAAAATCATTATTCAACTAATTAATTACAATTTGCACTCACCCCATCTTTATTCAAATTAGTTTTGATAATTTTGAACGGTTCTTTGTCTAAAAGTTTAAATAGTGATTGAAATAATTTTTGTAATTTTTAATTAGCGGTAAAACTTAAACTCACAATGTTTGTTGTTTCGACATATCAATCTATCTCGTTCAAATATTTAAGTTACGAGAAAAGATTCGACAAAATTGTCAAATTTTTTCTACATGAAAAATGGGTAATTGTTGTATATGAGAGAGTTTAATTGTTGGGTTACTTGTAGATTGTTTGAGATAATTGTTGAACTGTGTAGAGTAAGTAATACACTTATCCTCCAATCGCGGATTGACCTTCAAAGTAAGGTCAAATAGGGGTTATACATGTGCGTGCAAGAGAGATGTGACCGAATTTGTTTTTTCTAATATAGTGAAAATTAATGTGTCGTAGTGAGTGAACATAACTTTCTTTATAGACGTGAACCAATATAAATTTGTGTGTTTTGCTTGTTTTCTCATTACTTAATTTTATTATTTTTATTTATTTGGAAAGTGGAAATTATAGTTTAATTCATAACAATTATGCTAATAATCATTGTGTTGTTCTATTTCTAATAGGACAACAAAATTCAATTGTAAAAGCTCCGGCAGCCAAGCAAGATTAATTGGCACCTTCATATCGATTATGGGAGCAACATCACTCACTTTGTACAGGGGTCCTACCATAAAGAATCATTCATCTCCGGCACTATCTCTTCAATCCGCGGCGTCTGCGGCAGTGCCGCCACCGCAGCACCTTTTGGTCTTCTTGTCAACCCATGAAGATTGGGTTCTTGGTTGCATTTTGTTTGCAGCTTCTTCACTAGCTCTTTCAATATGGAATCATGTCCAGGTATAAACAATTCACCCTTGAGGGTTATCAATACCTTTTTTTTTAGCCAACTTCTGACTCAAATGAAAGTGTGAATTGTTCAACAGCCTTGTATAAAAGCTTAAGCAGCTAACTTTTAACACACTCCTCATATACATGTCAGATTTAATTTTTAATTTGCATCAAAAGCTTGACACGAACACAATTTTTATAAATGAATGACAACGAAAAACACATTTGTTGAACCGTCTTATCTGAAAACTTATACGGTTAGAGAGCGAACACATTTTTTCTTTAACAAGCCCTTCAACTAGATCCCATGAACTAATAGATGGCAACGAGATTTCAATCGAAAACTAATATTTATTTAAATTTAATCTTCAACGTTTAATTATATTTTTCCTATTTTCATCTTATTTTTTTGAGTCAGGTGGGAACTGTGAAAATATACCCACAAGTGATGAAAATAATCTCTTTTTATAGCTTATTTGGAACAATCCAATCTGCTGTAGTTTCTGCATTCATAGAAAGAGATCCCAGTGCATGGAGATTGGAGCTTAATTTGGAGCTCTTTGTAATCATTTCAACAGTAAGAATAAGTCAATTAATTAATTTTTTCCATGTCAAAAAGATTTATATGGATACAGCTAATATGTGTATGTATATATTATTTACAGGCAATTTTCAGTAGTTTGATCCGCAGCAGTGTCCATATTTGGTGCATGCGTATGAAAGGCCCTTCTTTTGTGCCCATATTTAAGCCTCTGGGAATTCCCATTGCAAGTGCATTTGGCTGTTTACTGTTTGCTGATACTTTTCACTATGGAAGGTAATCTGCATTTATAAATTTCACTGCCTAAGTTTTTACGCCTCCCATCTCACACCTCCCTCACCGTGAAAACAACAAACTAAGCTTTGTTCCCGACAAATCTGATGTCAGTTACATGAATTCACTTTTAGTTACTTTGTTGGACGGAATGTTTCTGTTGCCCGAAATCGGGCAGTGGTGAGAGTCGGGCACTGCTCGACTTCGGGCAACACATAAGTCCCCTTGTGTTGGATTTATTAATGTTAGACGTATAACGGAAGCCGTAGCAACTACGATAGGCCATGAATTTTGACCTATTCCCCCCATTTTCTAGCTTATTCTATTAAGATTACGTTATTTATATAAAGAAAACCTCCTTAGGTCTCCTTAAAACATGTTGCAACCCTGCCCTAACGCCTCCCAAGATGATACTAATTCCGTGAACCCTGTTGAAAATCGAACTCTACTATGAGTACGTACACGTGAAAGAGGAGGAAACTAGCTTTCGATACTTAATTTTAGCAAGTTTTCTCTATTTCCTAAGCCCTAGTTTAGATAAGCTAAAGAAGTTGTTAGAAAGGCGACGTGAAAGTCAATAATTAAGTTTAATCACATTTCATGAGACATATAATTTTTATTATCTTTTCAATCACATATTTTATTAAATTTTATCGAAATCTGCTAAAACTTTTATCAAAACCTTTGTCAATATTTCGTACACAGTATTGTATAGGATTGAATTGTATAATAAATAAAATTTTAACTTTTTTTTTCCTTAATATTATCCATTTGATATAGCGGAGGCGTAAGAAATGAAGAATAACACGTGACCCAAGAATCGTTGATATTCCACATAAAAGTTAGTAAGATTTTGATAAAAAATAATAAAATTGTAAGAGTTTTATCTCCAAATCGATATTTTGCAGTATCAACAATATGTCAATCACATGTTATTCTTCGTTACTTATGTTTTTGCTATATAGTGCTATCCAATCCTCACTATCATATAGGCCACAAGTTTCTTCTAGTCATTTTAGTATCTGTTAAGCTAAATGCATACCCAAACATAGTGCAAATCGTGGAAATTGCTATTATTACTACAATGTCTATATTTCACATCATGCTGTCTATGAATACATCTTTTTTCTTCAGTTGAATAATAGGCTTATAATTTATGCAGCATGATGGGTGCATTTGTCTGTGGAGTGGGCTACTACACAGTGATGTGGGGACAATTCAGAGAGGATGATGAAATGCACAAAAACAGTAGAAATCTGTCTTCATCATCAGATGAAAAGGTCCCTCTTCTCCAAGAAGACTCACAAGTATGAAAAATCAAAAACCCTAATTAATTAGGCCAAAAAATCATGCAAGGTTATGATCTCTCATGTGAATAAAACTGTATATAAAATTGGAAGGGTGTGTTTTTCAGGGCCCTCAATCTTAAATTTGAGCAATACATGTACAGTTGCTCATTTAACAAATCTTGTTTTGGGGTTCAATGCACATATCTGTAATTTTAATAAGACATGGGCCCTTTTTTCTTTCATTTTGGATCCTATAAGAAGTCAAGGGTTCGAAGAAAAATGTCCCGTGGCATGTTTGTTAAGGAGGATCATGTAGTACTGAGAGTATTAATTAAAATAGTAAAAATATTACTATTCAAACGTGTATGCCGATTGTTAGAGATTTGTAAATTCATAGGGAATGCTTTCATATTTTCTTTTTTTCTTTTGTAATTATGCATGGTGGGTGGGTTTGTATTCAATAAGTATTTGTATAAATATTTGTTCAATTAACAAAATTGTAAATAATTATTATTATTTATTGTGATATTTTCACGAGTTTCATTTTTCGTGTTTATCATTTTGGTTACCTGCTTAGGCGATTATTTTCCCAACAACTACTATATTATAAGTTTTGTTAAGGGAAAGTCTCGAAATAAACCCCTCACCGTGTCGATGCTTCCTTGACCAATGCGGGTTGTCAATCGAGGGATGTGCTTGAGTGGGACAGGACACGAGGAGAGAGCCAACATGCCAATCCCTCGGACAAACCTCAAACAATATTTTAGTGAAAATCATTTCTCTATACGGGATCGAACTCTGCGTTCTGGGAGGATTTTCCCCACATCACCTCGTGCGCCTACCAACTCGCCTATGCCCCTGAGGAGATAATTAATTTAAATTTCTATCACCACAATTTCAACACGTCCATTTTTGTGCAAGCCCGATTAAAATTCCACGAAATGCTTGAAACGTACACATATTTCATAAATCATTGATAGCGAAATTTGATATCGAGATTTTTATTGCCGTAATACCATGTTGAATTACCACATATATCCAAAAAGTCCTAAGAGAATGAGAACAAACAAATTTATTTATTTAAATTTTATTTTTACGCTAATGAAATGACATAGTAATATAGGTAACAATATGTGACATGGTTTTACAATTTATTTACTAGATCAATCTTAATACAAATTAAATTGAGGAAGTTAAGTTGAAACAACTTATAATTACTATCACCCTTATAATTATAAATTAAAGAAGTAAGTAATCTTACTATAAATTTAAGTGGATTTGCCAAAATTGATCAAGTAAAGAAGCTTAACCCCTATTTTATGATCCTATTTGTAATATATTTATAGATAATTACTTGCAATTAATTAGTGGAAGTTCTTATGATATTCTTGTTCAAGTAAAATGTGCAAATCTATATCTATACTAATCTAAAAGGAGCTTAAATGGAGAAACATTTTTGGACCATTATACCCTTACAAACTTTTTAAAATTCTATATTCACCTTTAGTATTCATTAATGTATAATTATTTTTTAATATTTTATTTATTACTCCTTTATTGTTTATTCTTGTTGTACATTAAATTTTCAATAATTTACTAAATATACAATTAAATTTTTTAAACATTAAATCTATTAAATTAAATATGAAGGTGAAAAGATGATCTCAATTTTTTATTTTTTATTTTTGCATTAAGTAGATAAAATTAATGAGAAAAATTGTAACTTTGTTTATCACCGCATTAAAATTTAAATCATAGTTGTCAAAACTGAAATGGAGATAAAAATATTATTTTCAATACATTAAATTACAGTGATTACGAGCATGTTTGATTTAGTTCTTTTTTTTTTTTAAATTTTGTTTTTTCTCAAATTCATTTTAACTACATATTTTGTGGGCTCTACAACTTTTATCATCTTTTCAACAACACATTTTATCAATTTTTTTCAAAATATTTAAACCCCCACGAAACATATACTATAGTTTAGAACTAACGTGTGAACTTTTTTTCATTTTTAATTTAATTTAATTTAATTAATATATATAGAAACGTTCTTCTCATTTTACTACGTCAATTCAATAACATTCTTACTCTTGTCTATCAACGATATTCTTAAAACATAGACAAGTATTCACACTTCTTTAATTTTTGTTTCTTACTCACATTTTGACGTTTCATTTACGTCGTCAAATCAAACAAGTCTAATAAAAAAAGAATATACAAAAGAATATTGTTCATAAGGAACTACTACTCCAACAAATGTACAATATTATGTAGTCAATCATTACATTTTCTCACAATAAAATTAGTAATTATTAATTATATTCTTCGTAAAATGCAGCCCTAGAGATCATTAATACTATAATATTTGATATCAATTGTTCGTCAATCATCAAAGTTTAAATCACCAAAAGGTCTTAACTTGATTCAAGTTATTATTGGTATTATCACTATATAAAACTCATATCTAATTGTAATTGTACTTAAATGAATGCAGTTATCTTTTAATATTTGTTACTATTTTATTGTTCATTATTATCGTATATTAAATTTTTAACAATCTATTAAATGTACATTTAAAATTTGTAAATATTTAATATATTAAATTAAATATAAAGGTGAAAAGACGATCTCAAATTTTTTTGCCTTACGTAGATGAAAGAAATGAAAAATGAATTTAAAAAAAAATTAATGGGAAAATTGTAAATTTTTTTTATTATCAGATTAAAATTCAAATCATGAATATGAAAATATTGTTTTGAATATATTGGATTATAGTTATTATAGTTGACAACTAATATATGAAGTTTTTTTAATTTTTAATTTAATTAATAATTATATATATAAGAGAGAGAGAGAGAGAGAGAGAGAGAGTTGTTATTTAGTTTTTGTTTCTTACTTATATTTATGTTGTTATTATTTACATCGTCAAATCAGACGCGCTAAATAAAAAGAGAACACATACAGAATGTTCTTTACAAGGAGTCACTACTCCAACAAATGTACAATATTATATAGTCAATCATTAAATTCTCTCCGATAAAATTAATAATAATTTTTTTTTTTTTGTAAAACACAACCCTCAAGATCCATAAATAGTACATCATTAATTACATATGATTTGATATCAATGGTTCGTCAATTATCAAAGTTCAAATCACCAAAAGTTTTTCACTGAATTCAAGTTACTATTCATATTTCTACTATTTAAACTCATCTTTGATTGCAATTGTACTTCTATTAATGTAAATAAAATATCAAAATTTAACAATACAGAACAATATGTTATCAATAACCATATTTTTTATATTTATTGCAACTGCTACTTTAATATCTTAATTATTAACAATTAAAAATTAAAATTAAAAAATATTAAAATTAACAATATGATTACAAAAGCACGTGCAACACACGCATTTTTAACTAGTCAATTTAAATGAATTGTACAAGTCCCAAACCTAGAAATGTAATATCTCAGGCATGCAATTTTCCATTACTTACATTCTAGATGTTTGTATTTTCCATCCTCAAAATTTTATTTTTCTTTAAAAATAATTAACAAGTTTAGAGTAATTAACACAATATGTATTTATCAGTGATGTTCTCTATTTATATTTTGTTTCCAAAACAATTTACATCTTCTCTTAAAATCAACTAACACATTTGAATACTTTTAACATAATTGCATATCACAAGCATTTGCATGTCTGGTACACAATGTGTTACACATATGTATCAAACATGTGTGATAAGTGTAATTTATACAGTTATATTGACTCCTTAATAAAGATTTTTTTGTATAATTCTAATTATTTTAGAGTAGATATATATAGAGTTTTCGTTCATTTTCGTGATTGTAAGATGAAATCCCCAAACTCGAATCAAATTGGTGACATAGCAAGTAAATGAAAAGAAATTGAGAATTTAAAGTGCAAATAAAAAACCAAATATTGGAAGATGAAAAATAAAATAAAATCAAGAAGTTTAATTAAATGTTTTGAAGTGATAAACAACCGTTGAAGTGAAGGAAAAAATACAAGCGAATTGAGAAATCTTCGACCAGAGCTTGTGGGGAAATTAGAGTACAAATTTTGGTACAAAAATATCTACAAGGAAAATGATATATCATTAGAAAGACAATTGAATTACGAGTCCAACGCCTTTTACGGATCGTAATTTGAATTTTTGGACGAGAAGTTATGGCCGTTTGAATATGAGTCACCGATGGACCACTCTCTCGTCCGCACGAGCGGGCCTTCACTTAAAAATCTGCCTCTCTCTATCTGCTCGAGCTGGCGTAAAGCCCACTTGCGCGGATGACACAGAGGAGCAGAACTTGAGTTATTTTAAGAATCGTTTAGGGGCCGTTTTGAGGAGTCTCGACACGAATTTTTAGATCTAAATTGACACTTATATATACAAAAATTCTTGTACTTCATAGGGTTTGAATTTTGGGAGAAAACAAAGAGACAAAATACAAGATTTTCACAATAATTTATTCTTCCGGGCAAGATTATTGGATTTTAGAAAGAGAAAGTTGTGAATCTTGGGTACTCTATTGAAGACATTCAAATGGGACAAAATTAATATTCAACATTCTTCTTGTAATCAATTATTATGGGCGATGTGTTGTAACTTAATTATGATAGGCTCAATTCTTTTGTGCTAAAGATGATGATACAAACCATTAATTGCTATTTTTATTCAATAATTCTCCTTTCTAATCTTAATTTATGTTTGATTGATTGGTGCCAAAGTTTTAATGGTCGTTTGAATGAATGATCAACTCTTGAACATGTTTGTAACCTATTTTGCTTCCGAAAGGTTCAAAGTAGGTTTAGCCCATTGTTGATAACCAACACAAAGTTGCACAGGAGTTAAGAATAATCTTCTATGTTTTACATAATCGAATTTAATAATCTTGATATTAAATGCACTTTTATATATTTAAATTCGAAATGAATATTTTGGGTTGTATATGAAAATAGATGTAATTTTATTCGGATGAGATTATTAAATAAATTAAGATTATCGATTGGCAAATAAAGCATAAATAGGATTAGAAGTAGGATTTTGGAAATTGAAATGGATATTAATGGTGGAGTCGGATTGCTAGCATAACTCATTTACTTGAACTTTCTTTGAAAACTATATTTGCTCGTAGTTTAAATCATAGTCATAATATAGGCGTAGTTATAATCATTTCATTCGATCACTTATTGTGTGTATTCAATTTAAGCTCGAATTGATCGAAATTAAGCTAAAATGTAAATCCTTTTGGAAATGATACTCTTTTACTCATTTTAGTATTACTTGTTAATGAACTCAATGCGCTTGCGAAATTTCACCGAACAAGTTTTGGCGTATGTATATAAAACATGCGCACATACAAAAAATGTGTCCATGCACGTGTGGATGTCTACACATACATATAACATAATCATCAAATTGACAAATGACCTAATAGCTCGTCTCCAATGTATGTTTTTGACGTATGTCGTCTCAACCTATCAAGTCCTAGATCTATCACTAGAAATATTAAACATGTTTGGGTCGAGCCACAACATTAGAGTGCATGTCTTAGGCATAAATCAGCATTACAACACCATTTGGTTTTCATTTGTGAATTTAAATTAATTATAAGATCTTGGCCTTCACCCGGTTGCTAACTATACAAAATGTTGACCCCTAATCCTATTTGGATTCCAGATCAACATTGAATCATCATCCTTTGCTCCATGTGTCCTCTTCCTGCACACTTCACAAAAGATTTTCGACTTACATAGGCAGCCAAAGTGGCTACCATATGCGCTCCGACGCCTCAAGTTAGAACTCATGCCTCAAATAGACCGATTGAACTTAACCATTATGCTTCAAAAGAAAGATTTGTATAAATTGAACTTGCTAATTGAGTAAAAAACTTACCCCCCCATACGGTTTTGTCCCTTATTTATAGTGGGAGTTTAGATGGGCAAAGAGCTTCTAGTTCCTACACGTGGGTGATTGACTTGTGTCTTTCAATGGGTCATTGACGCCGTTTCTCTATGTGTTTGAATTTGTGTTTGCAGGCAGTCACTTCTCCCCATTTACACTCTTTATCTCTGATAGAGTAACATGGCATCATTATAGTTGTCCCATCAATCAGCCATGTCAGTACAGTCCTCACTTAATGCTTCGGACTGCCTTTGTTAAGCAGTTTGGATAAACTTAAGGCACCTTCTAGGTGTTTCTAGGTGGTCAGTCTCCCTCGAAGATGAGTTGGCAAGTAACTTTACACATCATACGCCATTTGGATGCGTTATTAAGAGGTGTAACAATAGTCTCCTAAACCTAGGACTTAGTCATTCATGCAAGTCCATGGGTTTATGTAAAGCCAATAACACTGCAACATATCTTCCGGTGCTTAAACTGGTAAACTCTTGTACTGGGGCATTTTTTGCTAAGTTAAATTGGTAGGTCCGAGCACGGCTTTATGCTTTGAGAGACTATACCGAGCTCAAAGGATCAAATGCGGGGTATGTAGCATAAACTCAGAAGTGACCGTTAAATAGCTTAAACTCATAAGACTCTTGTAGCATAAACTGTGTTAACCCAGAAGTGACCATTAAATAGCTTAGTGGTTTACATGCTAATGAAACACCGTGTATTCCTAAGATTAATGGATGCCTTGCAATGATGGCCTGGGAGAGTGAGAAAGTAATGATGTGGACTACGCCATTTAATGAGTTCCCAACTGACGCCCATACGCACATGCGTATAACGCACATGAGAATCTAGAGCGCTAATACTTTTAAGTTTTCACGCTTTTCATTTTCTACGGTTCAGATTAAAGAACATGTGGATAGCCCAGATCTGTTGGGCGAGGATCTGGATGGTGGATATGGATTACAACCTCCTATAAGAGGTTAAAGGCAAACCATACCTAACCTTTTCACGTTCATCCGAAATCGAAAGAATTCGAAAAGAGTTTAATCTTGTTTTGAAGCCAAAAAGAATTAAGTGTTTTTCAGTCAAGGCAACCCACTTAATCCTTTCAAGTTCTCAACCGCACATTTAGGCGACGTTATCCTCTGCATTGCGACACCATCGATCGAAGCCTCTCATAACTTGAAAGGTACATTTCTACACGACTCAATGTGTGTGTTTACTTACATTCTTCCATTCTTTTTTGTATTTTAATTTTTACTTATTTCTTTTATTTCAAAAGAGGTACAAATTTTCACCACCATAAGATGGTGATAGTGGTAGTAGTAGTTTGGAAGAGATTGGGAGGACTGCTCCGAGGGAGATAGTAGTTATGGCAGAGCCTGTTAGGGCTATCTGTGCTATTTCAAAAATGGCCTTTAATGCCAACTATTTTAGACTGATTAGAAAAAAAGAGGGTTGAACAATTTACTGAAGTAATAAATTTAGGTGATTCTGAAAGCGAAGTAGATGGGACTACACTTATGATGGCCAAATTAACGTCGGAGGAAATCGCTGATTTGCAAAGGCAAAAAAAAAAAGAAAGCTTAAGGCTAAAGAAAGGCAAATGGGTGGGCCGGACCCTCCGGGGTGATGATTCCAGGAGATTGGGGTAGGGTTAGTCTTAGGACCCACAGGGTGAATCTTGGGATAACACCCAAGGAGATGGACGGGGTAGACGAGTGGATGGAATACGTTAGGAAGCTTTACGAGAGGCACGAGAACCTTGAGTCCAACCCTAGTTATTGGGCATGCAACAAGTACCCTACTGCGTTAATTATGTCTAAATTTACAAAATTTAAGAGTAAATATAGGATACCCAAGAGATTAGGCTTATTTTCTCCTCAAAAGCAGATAGGCTTTGCGACCACTCTGAAGGCCGTGTAGTTGTAATGAGCGATGCCTTAGAGTGTGGGATAAGACTACCCTTCATCCCTTTTTCAGGGCATTACTTAGGAGCTATAATGTATGCCCTTACCAAACTTCTCCTAATTTCTGGACCCAAGCTGTAGGAACTTGGCTTCTATGGTAAGAGGTAAGCTCGGATTACCTTATGCCTCGTTATGTCTTCCATACTATTTTCAAGTTAAACAAGTGTGCTAAGAGGGACGGAAACCTAAAGAATGGGTGAAGGACCGGTATTACCTTACACTTAGAGGAACACATAGCCACAATCATCACCACCCACCCCTTTTCTATCAAATCTTGGATGAGTTAGTAGTTTTGGGTTGCGGAAGAATGGCAATGCTTGCGTAATGATCCAGTCCCGGAGATTACAGTCTCCTGAACCCTATCTCATTGGCGTGAGTTTAATGGCTTATTCATATGCATGTCAATGTGTTCATATTTCTGATCCATCTAATTAAGTTCAACCAACTTGCAAGAGATGTGCCCAGTCACTTACTGACGAATAGGGACTTTGATGTGTTAGGCAAGCTTTACGCTTACAATGGAGATTTCTCCTCTATCATCTGCTCTGATCACCTATTCATAAAGCACAGCTTAATGAAGAGGTAAGGTATATCCTAAATGGGTTTTATAGATGCACTGGGTTTTACTTAGCATATGTTTGGTAGTCTGAAATTATTTTTTAAGGGTGTATTTGATTGGCACCAATTCTATGGAAAATGTCACATTCAAGGAAAACAATTCCTACTTTGGCTATTTGATACAAAGGTGGAAATGGAAAATGAATTCTATAGCACAACCACTTTAAGCTTGTTTTTGGCCAATTCCATGGAAAATATTTTCTTATGGGTATGGTTGTTTTTATTTTCTAACTTACATGGAATTTTTTTTTCTTTTCTACCTTTGTTAATCAAACACACCTAAGTGCTTATATTATAAGTTGTAGGTGAATGTGTGGATAAAAAGTGGGTTGTAAGTTGTGGTTCTTATGAAATGTGTGAATAAAAAGTATGTTTGACTAATTTGACTAGCTAAAATTATAATTTAAACAGTGGTAAACATGTGCTTAGGCATACATTTTTAGCTTGTTCACTATGGCTACACTAGGTAATCTAACAATTTGTTCGCTCCTCAGGTTCGAATACTCTGCTGATGATTAGCTTTGGTTGGGTTAGCAGCGAAGAAAATTTCTCTGGTTGTGAGGGAGAAAGAAGCTGATAAGAATCAAAGAAGGCATTGGCCGGCCTAAGCCTCAAATCTACAGAGCATACATCCACCACTACGGACCCTAAACAAACAAATCTTGCACCATCCATGTCTACTCAGGGAATGCAACTGATGGTGTAGATGCAAGAAGTAGGAAAAAGTCAACACGATAAGGGGCCTGTTGGGGTAGAAAAAAAAATGTGAAAAATCTTGTACTTCTACCCGGGAGCCCGGAGCATCCTCTAAGCGCTCATCTAGGGATGAGGAGGACTTGGAAGTTTTGGAGGATGAGGGCCTCATTAGGAAGGCCAAAAAACCAAGGACTGCATCATCCAAATCCTCTCCAAAACCAACCATTCAGGGACGCAGAAAGCCCCATCATTCATGAGGTGGTGGAGCCATTGGCCTAAGAAGGAGGGGACTATGATCGCTCGGTCCACATAAAGAAAATCCTGGAAGGAAGGCCGTTCGATATCAATTCGGAGGTTTTGAGCATACTCCCAAATCATCTTCAACGGGTGATCGTCACCGTTGACTCCTTTTGGACTGATGTCTGGGCCTCTTACTCTGCTAAGTCGTTTGCTGAAGCCAAATTAAATGTTGCCAAGGCCCTTGCCGTTCGGTCTTTGGTCTTGATTAAAGAGGCGAAGGTCAGTGTCCGGGACCTCGAATTAAACAAAAGAAACGAGGATACGCCATCCTAACACATAGAACATAATAAATGATCGGGATCACTTCAAGGAGTGGACCACTTGGCTGCAGGGGTCCCTTAATAAATCGAAGCGAGAACTTAGGATCGTCACCAAGGAGAAGGATAAGCTGAAGGCAGACCTACAAACTGTTGAGTCTGTTGTGTTCGAATTTTCCAAGAGGTATGACCCTACCACTATGGCTCATGAGTTAACAGCCAAGGTCTTGGAAGAGGCAAATGAGTAGAAGAGGAGTCTGGTGGACAAGGTGGCAGAGCTGGAGAATGCCCTAGACTCTCGAAGGCCGAATTCTTCGGCCTTAAGGATAAAAATGCTGAATTGGAGCGGGGTAAAGAAGAAGTAGTAAGGAAAGGGGTGGATAATTTCAGAAATCAGTTTGAGTTCACTCATGATTATGAAAATCTCCAATCTTTCTTCGTCAACTTTGGAGCTCGACAAGTGCTTTTAGAGCTGAAGGAACTGTATCCTCTTTAGACCTTTCTTCAATAGAAACTGACTACCCTACTCCGATAGAAGTAGAAAAAGAGGCTGCCCAACCTCCGACTGATGGAGTGTAGGATAAGGCCTTGTTTTTTGAGAAAATTCTTGTAATTGTTTTCTTGTTTTTTGAATGAAATGCCAATTTTGCTTCTCAATGCGTGTGGTTCAGTTTTTATGCATTGTTTAAATTCTATTTGCTAAATTCATAGTATAACTTCCTTTTAAGTCAGGACACTTGGGCATTTTTCGATGCAATCTAACTTGACTTAACCTAGATCCATAGTAAGATAACGTTTTGAAATTAGTTGATCTTCCAAGTATTAGTGCTTCGTAGGAGTGCATTGAAGCATTTCTCCAATGAAATTCTATTATTATTAAAGAACACCCAGACTTAATTGGTATAAAAAACGACTTCTTCTTCTGCATGATGCGCATGTGATAGCCATTCTTGCTGATTGTCACATTTGAATTGCGAGAGCGCTTGTTCTCTACATTTGAAATTTTTAATTTTTAATTTTTAGTTTTATTTTTGAATACGGGCGTGGTTGGGGTTGAACCGCCTGGGCCCACTTGATTCACCCTCCTCGGCCCAGACCCACCCGTCCGGTTCACGGGTTGGCCCAGATTCCGAGTCGAGGCGGGTGGGCGATGTCGGTCTCGGCCGGCCGGCCCGCCTTGACACCTTTACTCCGGACATTAGAGGGACCAAACCGATCTAAGTGTGTTATCGTTACTTCATGTATTTCTTACCAATTTTAACTACCTTAGGCGCTTCAACAATTTACCACTCATATTATTTTGAACTTTCCGATCATCGAACAATTTAGTCTGTACTGAGAAATTGATGTATGTAATTAATGAAGTTAATAATTGTGTTCCAACGTTAAGTCCCCGAAAACTTGAAAGTGATCAACCAATAATCAGTACTTATCAATCTGGACTATAAGAGATCTTTGTTTTTACACGTTTGATATCTTCGATTGATGACAAAAGAGATATATATTCTTTTAGGTTCGTTTTTGTTTTTAAGGAGGTGTCCATCACATTATGGACTCAAATCTCTAGGCATTATAAACAAAATATTAAAGTAATTAGAGTCGATTGAATACACAAAAAAAAAAAAATTTACGGTAGTATCTACGAAGATGTTCGCGTTCGAGGATCTTTGCCTATTTGCCTAATCGATAATCTATTTTATATGTTCCTAGGACAATCTCAACTATGACTTTGTAAGGAACTTCCCGGTTGGGGCCTAAGGTGTCCACACCGAGCTCTTAAGAGGATATAAACACTTTCTTTAGGACCAAGTCCTCTACTTGAAATGAGCAGATCTTCACTCTTTTATTGTAGTAACGTGCCATCTTCTGCTGGTAATGCTTCAGCTTCATTTGTGCATCATGTCTCTGCTCTTGGAGGATATCTAGTTCAGCCTTTCGATACCATTCATTGGAGATATCCTCGAAATGGATTTGCCTATGAAATGGTAGTCCAACCTCTATAGGACATATTGCTTTGACTCCGTAGGCCATATAAAATGGGGTTTCCCCAGTAGCAGTTCGAGAGGTAATGCGTATTTTCTATAACACCTAGGCAGCTCATTGACCCATGATTCCTTTGCAGATTGTAGCTTCTTCTTCAACATGTATTTGATGGTCTTATTCATTGCCTCTACTTTACCATTAGCCAGGGGATGGTGCGGGGATGAAAAATGTTGTTTTATCCCCAAGTTGTTGCATAATTCTTCAATCTTACGCTTCGAACCGCTGGCATTTTCTAAGACTAACGAGCGAGGTACATCAAACCGGTAAATGATATTCTTCTAGATAAACTTTGAGGTATTTGCTTATATGATTTTCATCACTAGCTCATCTTCAACCTACTTAGTGAAGTAATCAATAGCCACAATTGCATAACAATGATTACCCCGTCCTCGAGGCATGAGACCGATAATGTCTATTCTCCATTTATCAAAGGGCCACGGACATGACACGACCTACAAATCACGTGGAGTTTCCTTGTGCCACGTAGGTGAAGTGTTGGCACTTGTCACATTTGCGAACAAATTCTAGAGCATCTTTCTTAAGATTAGGCCAGTAATACCATTGCTTGAGGATTTTATGGGTCAATGAAACAACCCCTCAATGGTTGCCATACACCCCTTCATGGATTTTCCTCATGATGTAGTTCGCCTTATCCAGCCCTACGCATCTGAGGAGATAAAAAGAGTAGCCCTTCTTATAGAGCACCCCATCCTGGATAACGAAGAGGACTGAAAGCCTCTCGCACCTTTTGCACTTTGTCTTTGACCCCTAGAAAGACCGATTTTCTAATCTGCGATAATGGGCTTCATCCATGAATCTGCACTCTCAATGGTGAAAACATTATCATCTTGCTCTGTAGTGGGCTCAGAGAGGAATTCAACCTAGACGCATCTGAGGAGGTCTAAGTCTTTACTACTGGCCAGTTCTGAGAGTGCATATGCACTGTAGTTATCGATCTTGGAGATCTAGAT
Organism: Forsythia suspensa; assembly: GCA_023638005.1. Taxonomy (NCBI): domain Eukaryota; kingdom Viridiplantae; phylum Streptophyta; class Magnoliopsida; order Lamiales; family Oleaceae; genus Forsythia; species Forsythia suspensa. Next base: position 541,133 of record JALRMA010000409.1, on the reverse strand, counting down.
CAACTTAAAACTATCAAAACCCCGGTGCTAGATTTTGCACCTTCCTGAGATAAAAAGCCATATTCTTATCTTTCACCTTAAAACCGCCTTTTACTTGGGCGACGACTAGTTGAGAATCACTGCACACGACTACAACTTTGACTCGTAAGGCTTTAGCAAGCCTTTAATCAAGCCAAGGGGGCCTCATATTCAGCTACATTGTTGGATACCTTAAATCTGAAGTGCAAAGCACTGTGCAACTTGTGTCCATTTGGACTAATCAACATTATTCCTGCACCAGCTCCAGACTCACGTGCAGATCCATCCACAAATAGTTTCCAAGGTTGGGAAGACTCAGGTTGGTCAATAATTTCTAATTTTGGTGCGTGGGAGAACTCGGCCACAAAATCAGCCAAAGTTTAGCCTTTGATATCACTCTAGGGTTGGAACTGAATGTCAAACTAGGTCAGCTCTATTGCCCATTTCATCAATTTTCCTGAAGCATCAGGTTTCTGTAGTATTTGTCTTAGTGGAAGATTGGTGATTACCTGAAAATAAGGTCTTAGCTTTCTTGATGTCATTACTAAGGCCAATGCGAGTTTTTCTATATCCGGGTAGCATGCCTCAACCCTCAGTAAAACTCTGCTCACATAATACACGTGCTGCTGATGATTACCTTCTTTCTTGGTGAGTACTGCACTGACTGCTTCTTCGAATGCAACTAACTACAACAATAGAGGTTCTTCCTCAATGGATTTTGACAAGAACGAGGTCCTTTCCAGATACCTTTCAAGGGCATGAAAGGCGTCTTTACATTCCTCGATCTATTCGAACTTCTTCTTCCCCTTCAACTCCTTGAAGAAAGGTAGGCACTTATCACTAGATTTCAAAATAAAGCGACTCAAGGCTGCAACTCGCTTGGTCAGACTCTACACCTCTTCTGGAGTCCGATAGGAGCTCATTTCAAGTAGGGACTTGATTTTCTCAGGATTGGCCTCAATTCTCTTCCGGTTAACCATAAACCCTAAGAACTTTCCCCGAGGTTACATCAAGGTACATTTAAGTGGGTTAAGGTTTATTCTGTATTTTTGCAATATGTCAAATGCCTCTCTAAATGCTTGATGTGATCTCCTCGCACTAGGCTTTTGACAAGCATATCATCCACATAACCTCTACAGTTTTGCCAAGTAATTTAGAAAACATCTTGTTTACTAACCTTTGGTATGTGGCTTCGGCATTATTCAAACCAAATGGCATGGCTTTATAACAATACAAAGACCCTATCCGTGATGAAGGAAGTATGCTCTCCATCCGGAGAATACATGGAAATTTGGTTATTTCCAAAATAAGCGTCCATAAAGCTAATCATCTCATTCCAAGCGGTGGTGTCAACCAACCGGTCTATGCGAGGAATGGAGAAACTATCTTTTGGACACGCTTGGTTGACGAGAAGTCGATGAAGGCCCTCATCTTCCCATTTGATTTTGGCACCAAGATGGGGTTGAAAACCCACTTGGATAACAAGACTCCTTTATGAAGTCATTTTCAACATCTTCGACACCACTTATTCCAAGGCCTCATATTTTTGGGAGCTTATAGGCTATCGTTTCTGCTGGTGCCTTGGGTTCTTATCATCTATTTGTAACTTGTGACATGCAATATTTGGATCAATACCTACCATGTACCCTTGCTTCCATGCAAATACATCTAAGTTTCTGGATAAAAACTTCTTTAGCTGGTATTTGAAATCATCTGGGGATTTACTTTTTTGCAGCTCTTTGGTGGAATTGGCGGGGTCCACAGGAAAGCATTCTAGCTTCTCCGCTGGAGATGTTTAAGGTTCGGCCTCCACTATCGTGGGATCTAAATCACCAGGGTCTTCCAATTCTTTCATGAGCTTATCTTTTTCCGTTGGTCCAACATCTATTCTTTTAGGATCTGTGGGAGACTCCCCCATCTCAACATCAATTACATGGACTTTCCGATCCACGAACTTCCTCATGGCATTAGTGTAACATGCTCTAGACTCAGATTGATTTCTCCTTACAATAGCGATCCCACAATCTGTGAGAACTTTATACATAAGAATTTGGTGTGTGTCATAGCACCTAAGTCAATGAGGATTGGCCTTCCAAGAACACTGTGGTATGAAGAACTTTTATCAACTATCAAATATTCTATGGGAGTTCGACGGTAGTTGGTATCTTCCTCATTTTCCATCAAGACAATAGTTCTCTTGGGAACAATGGAGTCCATGATGAATCCATAGATGGGATCTCTTTGCTAGGATCAAAGAGGTTTCTATACCCATCTTATCGTGCATTGCTCCGTAGATAATATTGACAGAGCTCCCATCGTTCACCAGCATCCTCTCCGGGCCATTTCTAGCCACCACAACTCGGATCACCGTAGAGCATCATTGTGGAAAAAGTACACCCCAACTACATCGACATGGGATAAATTGATGGGGCCACTTCTTCTTCTTCCTACTGGATGGGTATGTAGGTGGTAATTCGCATTTGTAAGCTCCTTAGCTTCACGAACATATCTCTTCTGAGAGTTATTTGAATTTCTACCAGGATGGGTCCCCCTATAATGGTGTCACTCTCGCAGATATAGGGGTTGGATTGGTTGATGCGGGTGGGTTTTGTCTGGCCTCTCCATCATTGGAGCATTCTTTGTTTCTTGGTTTCGACCTCGGTTTCTTCATCCAGTTTTCTTCCTTGCCTTTCGTTCATGGCGTCTTTTTGTTGTTTCTGACGTAGCTCATTAGACTGATAGGGAGAGTTATTCTTGCCTCTGTTTTCTCATACGAGAGGAGATCCTTATTATCGTTCTCTGTTCTACCGGTGTTTGTATGTCACGACGGTCTTCTGTTCTATGCACCAGAAACATGTGATAGGTACAATAAGGTTCGATAAATGGTATTTTGGACTTACTAAAGCGTGCTTCTTGATAGTCACCCTCGATGTGGAGCATTCAACCCAAATGCAAGTTTGGGATAGCCTCCGTGATCTCGGTAGCATAACTAGATCCGATCTCGAAAAATGGACGCTAGTCCCCGCGATGTCGACTGGTGGAGTGCTCTTCTTCCAATGGTTTGGCGTTCACCTGCCCTCCATGATTGTAACGTTGTTGGGCATGATTATCTCTAGCCCTTGCCATTTTTTCAGATATTAACTCTTATTTCATCAGGTCTACTAAAGTATTGTAGTCTCGAGATTTACGGCTCCAAACATCCCTCTAGAACATACTACTCATGTCCAACACTCATTTGAGTGCATAGAACATTTCATCTATGATATTTTCGTAATTATACATTTCTTCAAATGAAGTGGGCTAGATAGCTTTTTAATGACTCATTCTTTCCCTGTCTCAAGTCCTCAGTGCTTGAAGGAGAGTTTTTGGGTTTGAATAACACAAATCCATTCTTGAAAGCTGCTTTTCAAGTCCTTCCAACCGTGAATGCTTCCATGAGAAAGTTTCTTGTACCATCTAAGCGTACTTTTCTCTAATTTCGGGGAAGGCTTTGCAATTAAGGGGTGGAGTTGCTCGAAATACCCACCCATCTTTGTCATTATAGTTTAAAGGATGATTTTCAATTTTGGTCCCCAATCTTTCAAATATGTAACTAATATACCCCTAACCAATATTTTTAGCACCTGGCATCCCCAACCTTTGTAGTTTGTTATAAATCACGTCCCCATTGGCATATTTTGATGGATTTTCCCTCCTCTTTAAATATACACAAATAAGAAAAATCTAAAAACAAAAAAATAATAATGAAAATTGCAAATGAAGTTCCACAACTTTAAAAAAAAATACAAAATAACTTCATCTTATCCAAAAACCTATCCCAAAGTGAAAATTACCCCAAAGTGCACATCTTCGCCAAACACAAAATAGATTAATCAATTCTAGAAGAAAATATACCGATCGGACTATTGAAGATGGAGCTCCGAACGAAAGTGCGCCAAAACTCAAGATGTCGAAGAAGATGACCAAGCAGAAAATGGTTTGACCAATAACACCGAGTGGATTTCTCCAAAGGCAAATAGGAGACGACCAGCAGAAAACAGAGGAGGTCCAAGTGGGATTCTCCACCTAGCGAATCGAGCAACGATGGGGTTGTACTTTGGAAGTTGATAATAGTAGTGGGACCGGTGTGAGGAAGCGTAAGTCTAGGTGGGTTGATGAAGAGCCCAAGCACATGTGATTCATTGCACGATTTCATAAAGGATTTCACCGGAGGTATTGAATTTGATCTCGATATTCATGCTTTAAATAGTAGGTTACTTGAAATTAGTCGAAAATTGCAATCTGGGTTGTCTTTGGATGAACATACGAGGGTGCTAGGTCCCATAGATCTGGGTTTGAATTTAAGGAGATGAGTGGTGTTGGCTTCGGGTTTGTTCGACGGTGAAGGGTGCCGCCATATTGTCTTTGCTTGGAAACTCTTGGACATAGTGCCCCCACTTACGACATTGAATGTTTTCCACCGTTGGATCAATATTGAAAGGTTGACAACAGATTTGTAGGCGGCGCGAGATTCGCCACCACATCACTGCAACCCTAGTGTTCCATATCGTGAGGTTATTTGCATTTTAGAGTAGGTTTTTGGGAAGATAAAGTTATTTTGTACTTTTTAAAGGTATGAAACTTCATTTGCATTTTTTATGTTCTTGTTGTTTTAGCTTTTTCTATTTTTGTTTATTTAAAGAAGAGGGCAAATCCATTAAAATATATCAATGGGGACGTGATTTGCAATAAATTGAAAGGTTGGGAAAGCCTGGTGCTAAAAAAATTAGTTAGGGGTAGATTATTTACAGATTTGAAAGGTTAGGGACCAAAAGTAAAAAATACCCTAGTTTAAAAGATGGTCATCAGAATCCCTTGTCCCCCATACTTACCAATTTCAGGCATTTCGAAATCATGGGGGACTAAGCATCGGCGTATCTCCTCATCATCATCTATCTTATATGATCGGAGCTGGGGATGGGAGACCATTACATGGGACAGAGCCCTTCGATTTTTTCGTTCTTCTTCTTTTGGTTCTTGCACCGCACTCTAGTGGGTGACAGCTTCGCATAAGCCACTTGATACTGCTTCTGCAAAGAGATGTGTTGCTCACCCTTCTTTCCTTCTATTTCTAGGAGGTCTACTCCCCAGCACATCCGAATACACCGGAGGCCCGAGATGGTTCTCGCTCTCGGGAGTAGCTAAGAGGAAGGTTTGGGTTCACGTAATTTTTATCCATGTTGTACCTCGATTTTGGTATTGGAATGAATCCATCTCTTAATTTTTCAAATGGGGATCTCTTGATGGGTTGACGAGGTATATGGGTGGTGATCCCGCTCATCCTCATTCACATAATAATTTTCGTGAGACCCAGGGTTGATACGGAGGATATATCTGGTGAGGTAGGAACCACAAACCCTTGTTGTAGGTAGGCATTAAGAAACAATGATGCGAGATGCTTGTTGTCTCTGTATTTCTAGCATGTGGGCCGCCATAAGCTCCATGTTACGAGCCAGGTGTGCCCTAGAGTGCTTGTCTCGTCTCGGTGGTTGTACAATTTCAAGAGCTTCTCCAGCTTCTCCAGTCGACCGTTCATTGGTTTGCCTAGGATGAGTATCCCCGTCACCATCACTCATTTTGTAAGTTCTTTATCTGAGCTAAAGGATTTTATTGGAGTTTGCTCTTCTCCTTTTATACAAGGCGGATCTTTCTCACTAGTTCGCCTGGGACTAAATTTTCCTTTTCTTCAAAGGACAATCCTCACAAATATCTTGCTTTCGGCTTGATTCATCCTTTTTTCAAATGGGGCTTTCACAATAATGAGACTTGGGCCAAGTCTTTCTTTTTCCAAAGGATAATATTACAACAAAGTAACTAGAACTAAATTTCACCTTTTTTTTCAAAGGAAAAGTTTACAATCATAATATTGGAACCAAATTTCACCTTTTTTCAAAGGGAAAGTTTACAACCATAACACTTGAACCAAATTTCAAAAGAAAAGAAAAAAAATTTACAACACAAGGATTTGAACTACAATATCTCCTTTTTCAAGGGATTCAAGCAATCTTTCAAACGCCTACATAATTAGATCATCTGACAATGAGCTTTCTTTTTAACATTAAGGGCTTTACCCTCTTAGTTCTGGAACCAAACATTCCTATACTTCTGAATTGTTTAAGCTTCTTCACATGTTTCCTCGTAATTTTCAGTGTTTGTTCCCCACAGACGACGCTAAAATGTTAACCCCTAATCCTATTTGGATTCCAGATCACCATTGAATCATCATCCTTTTCTCCATGTATCCTCTTCTTGTACACTTCACACAAGATTGTCATCTTACATAAGCATTCGGAGTGGCTACCATATGCACTCCGACGCTCAAGTTAAAACTTATGCCTCACCGGACCGTTTGAACTTAACAATTATGCTTCAAAAGAAATATTTTATAAATTGAACTTGCTAATTGAATAAAATCTTACCCCTCATACAGTTTTGTCTCTTATTTATAGTGGGAGTTTAGATGGGAAAAGAGCTTCTAGTTCCTATATTGGATGATTGACTTGTGTCTTTCAATGGAGTTCTTGTCGTTGTTCCTTTATGCGTCTGAATTTGTTTTTATAGGCCGTCACTTTTCCCCATTTACACTCTTTGTTTACGACAAAGTAACATGGCATCATTATAGTTGTCCCATTAATCAGCTACATCAGTCTGGTCCCAGTTAATGCTCCGGACTGCCTTTGTTAAGCAATCAGGATGAACTTAAGGCACTTTCTAGGTGTCGCTAATTGGTCAGTATCACTCGAAAATGAGTTGGCAAGTAACGTTACACATCATACGCCATTTGGACGCATTATTAAAAGGAGTAACACAAAACAATATCAACAAAAACCGATGTATCTTTTCACCTACAAAACATAATTTAGCAGCACTATATTAAACTTCTGTGTTGTTGTTAGAATTGTAGAGTTCATTTTGAGTTGAATCCTCTTAAACTCACTACTATAGATGTGTCAAAACGAACGGTCCATCTATACTCGCATTTCTCTTGTAACTTATTTTCTTTTTATTTTTCAAAATGTTACTTAACAAATAACTTTTTTAATGTTTATCGGGCCATGTGGTCCATCCAACCTTGCATGGCATATGACTGATGTGGGTTGTGCCAGGCCTTGTAATTTCTAATCGTGTCGAGTCTTTGGATATGGTGGGATAGTCCTTGTCTAGTCGTGTGACTCTGTCTTCCTGTGATGTACGGTCTAGTCCGTTTGATAATCCTACAACTACAACCACGAATTAAATTATTATTAGACATACAACTCTCTCGAGCCTCTCATCGAGTCCAATTGAACTCACTCCTTTGACCCATTGCCCAAGTCCATAAGCTAGCTCAAGGTTCAAGCCCAACACTAATTGAAAAAAAAAAGAAGAGAAATTTACACAAATACAGTAAAAAATAGAAGTTTTTAAAAATACTGTTTGTTATAAAATTATAGATAATGATGAATGACTGTTTAGTTTTATCTAGATGTCTATGTAGTTATCTACTTACTCTTGAAGAGTGTTCTACTTAGATTGTAACTCCAATTGAAACCCTATAAATAAGAGTCATTGTTATAATAAATTTAGACACTTGCTCTTTTAATTCTCTTCTATTTTCTTCTCTTCTTTCTCTAAATTCATAACATTGTTCACTTTTTTTTTTATATTTCAAAAACACTATATATTTGTGCATACATTTTTTTAAAAAAATACTGAATTATCATACAAATGTTAAATTACGAAACTAAATTCCACAAAATGGAATAAGGTCCGGTCCTTAATGAGTCCCAAACATAATTTGGAAAATCTTAATTCTTTTAATCTCTTATTAATTACAAATCAACTAAGAATTGAAGAAACTAAATACGATTAAAATCATCATAATCTAAATCCCCATCATACCATTAACTACATTCAAATCTCAACAAAAATTGTAAAATCAAAGATCGTAGTCACGATAAATACCAAAAAATTCCATCATGGATTGAGAAGGAGAAATTTTTCAGAAATATTGTCATTTATGCAAATATTATATACAAATAAATAAAGTAGCTCACAATATTATGAAATGCAATAGCTAATGTAACAAATCATGTTACTTTCTAATGCAATAATAAAATATCACACAATAGATCGCGTAACATATCACCATACTTTTTAATTAAAAATAATAGATAATATAACAGGTCATACTTCTCTTTCAAAAATGTCAAACGTAAAGTAACATATTATGTTTCTTTCTAATATAAATGTAACAAATTACAGAACATATTACATCAGACATTCACATATCGTCCAGCGTAATGTAACATATGACATTAGTTTCTATTTCAAATGTGGTATATCTCATAATATTAACAAAATCAAATAAAATATCATATTAGACCTTTACATATTGCTCTCTGTAATATAAAATCAAATGGCGGCAATGAAGAGTATCTATATCTCCAATCGTCTTCTTCTCTACCTCTCTACCGATGGGTCGTTCTCTGAAGATGGACGAATCTGGCAGCGACTAGGTGTATCCATATCATCATTATTGGATTGCAAAATCACGATTATTGACGCTAAATTTTTGAAATTTATACAAATAGACTTTTGAGATATTTAAACCAATTTAGTGAAATTTTTATGGATTCGTAGAGATTTACAAAGAAGATATATATAGTTAGAAAGGAATGTGGGATGTTTGAGCAATTGGTGATTCTAGATTCGGAAGAATTGATTGTGATTTGATAAGTGTATCACTTATCTAGTGTCCATTTAGTATACAATTGCTAGGATTTGTTCGAGCATCTATTGATTTTTATCAAGTGTTTTGCCTTAAGAGAATAACTCCGATGTTAGAAAACACATTGGCAAAGAACGAAGCATTAACATGTATTAAACACCATGTTGGATTTCGATCCCAAATAAACTTCGGGACTGTGATGATTGAGTTGGTAAATATTCATAGGCTTTGAGCCATGATTAAATAAATTAAAGTCCAATCCACAATGTGTCGATCCAAATAATAAAGAAGGACAATAAAGCTTAATCGTCCACTTGAAGAATTAAGAGTCTTATTGGGTCGTTGCTTAGTAGTCCAGTTTAATTGACATATACCTAATATTGATAATTGAATTTATTTGTTATGATCCAATGGTGGGATGCCACTATATAATCTCGTAAGTACTCTATACTATACATACGACACAAGAAAAAAACTCAAGAGCTTTGTGCCCTCTTTCTTATGACTGCAATCGTCTCATTCCTTAGAACTTACGCCCTTCACATGTTCTTTCTTCCTTGGTTTTTGTGAGATAACTACTATTTGTAAGTGATATATTATACTAGTGTTTGGACTAAATCGGTCCTTTGTGGTTCCGATTTGAGAATTGACACATTGTGAATCTTTGGATTATCTAATACGAGGTTCGTTTTCATATTACCATCAAAATGATTATTTATTACATCATAATTAGTATCAGAGCTTTGGTTGCATTCCTTGGTGCAAGAAAAACAATATTGGTGGCTGGATTTGTGAAAAAAAGGGTCTAAATCTGTCCACTCCATTTCTTACTAGACCAAGCATCATTTGGATGAAAGGAAGACGTATCTAGGTTCGTGATGTCAAGGCGAATCCATCGGTGTGGCACGTACAGTGCGTAGAGGCTCTAGAGGTGGCGCGTATGTAGACGCGCAGATCCTCCCGGTGGCACATGCGGGAGCACACTGATGAATTTCGACGAGTACTTGACGGTGACATCATCTTGCTGCTGTTCCTAAACTCTAGTGGTGGTGCATCTATATTTTTTTTTGCTGAATAGATCACCTTAAGGTGAATAGTGCATGGTCTTGTAGTTTCACATCTCTCCGAGACATTAGATTTGTTCGATATGGTATTGTGTTCTATTAATTTACTTTACATAGTCAATGTTATTGTGTAGGGTAGCCATTTAATTTTTGTTATAGAGGTCATCGTGTGGGATGTCCATTAAGATTGGGGTTACTGTGTGGGACCATTGTTTGTTGTCATACATAGAGTATTATTTAATGTGCCTAAATCTACATAAGATCGATATATTGTGCTTTAAAACTTGTCATTCTATTTGTATAATTGACCCGGACTTGACCCGCGTCTATCTTCTTTCTTGACCTGAGAATAAATTTTCACAGAACTCTAAGGTTGTAGATCGGTGTACATTTACTGAGACCTTAGGAAAGTGCGATTGGCTTGCTACCGTGTTGTGTGCTATAAGGTGGTTTGTATTTACTTGCTTAAGGTGTTTGCTCTCTCAATTTTGTGTCATGTGCATTTTTTATGTGAAAATGACAACACGTCATTTTGATTTGGAGGTCTTTAATGAAAAATTTGATTTCTCAAAATGGCAACGAAAATGAGAGGTATTCTTGTTCAACAAAAAGATTATAAAGCTATTGATGGCAATTTTCCTGACACGGTAATTGAAGATCAGAAAAAAGAATATGATGAATTTGCTTATACTTCTATTATTTTTCACTTGTCTAATTTTGTTTTGATATTTTTGGCAAACTTGATTTCACAAAAGAACTTTGGAAAAACTAGAGGAACTTTATTTAACAAAATCCACTCCAACAAACTTTTTCTACTTGAAAATTTTTTCAATTTCAAAATTGACTCATCTAAAGACTTGGACAACAATTTGGATATCTTTAATAAATTGGTACTTTTCGATATTACAAATTGTAGTAAAAGGTGCCCAAAGAATATAAAGCCATTATTTTGCTAAATGTCATACACGAGGCGTATAAAGTAGTAGAAAATATTATTAAGTGCGTGATGGACACTTTAACACCTGAAAATGTTATCGATTGTTTAAAAAGTAAAGGAATGGAGTTGAGAGCTGAAAAAAATGAGAGAAAAAGTGGTAAAGTTCATAAGATGATAGGTAGGTCTCAAACTAGGAATCATATGGTCAAAAAAGTTATGAATGAAGTGGTAAAAAGAAAGATACAAGTCGTTCCAAGTTAAAGATAAAAGCGAAAGATAAGAAATTTTATGGATGTAGTAAATCTAGACATTTTCATAAAAGATTGATATAAAAAGAAAAATAAACAAAGAGAAAATGCGAGAGATGATTATCTATCCACTTCTAATGAAGACCCGGGTGAGGTCTATGTGTTGCTAAATTCTAAATCCACTAAATTATATTTGATTGGGATATCTCATTTGCATTAATGGAGAATTAATTATGGTGCATCTTTTCATGTTATATATGGACATGTGGTGATAGGTAATAACCTTGCATGCAAAGTGGTTGAGATTGGTGGCACTACTGTTAAATTTGATATTGACTATGTGTTTAATTTAAAATGAGTCAGATATATTCCAGAAATGGCAATGAATCTTATTTCAGTGGAGAATTAGAAGAGAGTGGCCAAACTGGTAAAGTTGAAACATGGATGTTAAAAATGATTAAGGGTGCTATTGTGACTTGTAAATGGGTAAGAAGAAATGACATATACATCACTATTAATAATAAGAGGTTTAAATTCTTTTTCTTCCACCAATACTGATGACACACACAAATGACACAATATATTTGTACATGTTAGTGTTAGGGTGCTTTAAGTTCCTTATTGATAAATGCATTTTTGGTACAGATTGTGTGTTTGACTTACCATTCCGTGACCATTGTGCACTTGGAACATATTATAAACTACATTTCTCATCTGATGTGCATAACACGACCGATGTTTTAGAGTATATATACTGAGATCTATAGAGGCCTGCTAGTATCTCACTTCAAGTAGTAATAGATATTTTTTGTCCATAATTGATGATTTTTCTAGGAAAGTTAAGGTTTATCTTAAAGTTATAGAAAATTAAAAATTAAAAATTGCAAGTGAATATCAATCTAGGACTGGGCAATGCTAATTTTGATAGTATGTATAACGAATGTGGTATAATCAGACATAACAATGTTCCTTATACTTCTTAACAAAATAGGGTTGTATAAAAGGTGAATCGTACTTTGTTTGATAAAGTTAGATGCATGATGTTAACTTCTGGTATTCAATCATTCTGGGTTAAGACTGTTATGACTGTATGTTATTTAGTTAAGTTGACTCCTTACATTGCGTTAAATGGTGATACTCCACACACACAAAATAGTTTCATAAATGTGCTGATTATTCTATGCTTAGAATCTTTGGTTGTGCTGACTTCTCTCATTAAAATGAGAGAAAACTTGAACCTAAAGCTAGAAAATGTATTTTTCTAGGATATCCTGAGGGTGTTAAATAGTATAGGCTATGTGATAGAAGTTAAAAGGGAGTGAGAATCATTATCAATCGAGATGTCACATTTAATTAGTATGAGATGTCTTGTTTGAAGTCAGATTCTGACTTATCGAGTAAAAAACATCAAGATAATAATAGTGGACAGCTCCAAGTAAAATTGGAAAATGTTAGCACCCACATTCCCATTACCTCTAATGAGTTGGAGAGTCAAAATCAGCAAAATTAGCAACCTATAGATAAAGAAAGAGGTGATGAAGTAGTTGAAGAACATCCAAATGACCAAAATCTTTTAGTTGATTACCAGTTAGCTAGAGACATAGTTAGAAGACAACATAGAGGGTCTCAAAGGCTAGGATATGAATAAGATTTTACCCTAGTTTATGCTACTTATCATGACCTAGTTGATAAAGAACCAAACACTTAGGAGGAAGCTATAGAGAGTGAGCAATTTGAAAGCAATAAAAGAATAGATAAGTTTTCTTGCTAAGAATCAAACTTGGGAGTTAGTCTCTAAACCTAAAAACAAGTCAATAGTTGACTGTAAGTGGGTTTTTAAGATTAAAGAGGGAACAACTAAGAGTAAACCTTTAAGATTTAAGGCTAGATTAGTAGTTAAAGGTTACACATAGAAAGATGGGATAGACTATAATGAAATATTTTCTCCTAAGTATTTCTTAAGCACAAAATTGAGGGCTTTTGGAGATCCTATAGATACTTGTGTAGAAGTCATTGAAAGGGATGCAACCTTGGAGAGAGAGAAAAAACACATTCTTGTCTAGGGTTGGAAGCAAAAAGTGAAGAAAAAGAAGAATTATTTCAAGTTTTTCGGAGTGCTAGCTACGGGGTTCAAGTTGTTCATCATCTTTCATTCAAATTTTACTTTCAAAACTTGGCGATGTCTTCAATTTCTCATTTGTGTTTTTCAAGATGATTTGTCACTAATTATTTATGGGACAAACGATGTAACCTAGTTTGTTGTTTAATTTTAATTTTCGAGTTGTAGCATTAATTATGATTTTGTGTTACTTTTTTGTCATTGGTTTAATTATTTTTCTTAAATATGATGAGTTTATGAATTGTTTGTTAATTTGTGTCGAAACCAAGTTGTAAAACACCAATATAATTGTAACATGAAAAAATATTAAAACTACAGGAGATAAAGATACACTTCTATTTTGGTGCAATCTTTAATTGAACATCTTGTCATTGAATGTGTTTGGATATGTTGAGATTCACACGGACATATAGTAGATTTACATGTTTAAGTAAGGTTGATTGATTGATTCTACTCGATGGGTATTATTAGATACTTTAGATAAATTCAATCGTCGGCATGAATAAAATAAAATATCATAACTATAAAAATTGGATAACTATGATGAAATCGAGATTCTTAACAGCTTAAATCATCAAGTTTTCTCAAATCTTAGACTGACATCAATCACATTAATTAATTCTTAGTTTAAATTTAGTTTAGTAAACAATCACCAAAATTATTTTTGTCTTTAATTTGCTCGACTAAAAGGTATGATTAATTAGGTCAATAATCATTATCATAGTCTACGTGTGAGCGATATTTTAGTTCACTATTATACTACTTGTCACGATATTTTGCACTTATAATTTTCAACGAACACGATTTAGGAAATTTTGATTAGGGATGGATTTTGTGGAGAGAGAATGTTGAGAAAATTGAGTTTTGAAATTATGAATGCTAAACAAGATTTTTAAAAAATTAAAAGATTGAATAGCAATTTTTTAATTTATTTAATTACCTCAAAAAAGAAGAAGAAGAAGAAGATAATAGAAAGTTTGATTTTGTCCATACATGATTTGAGTAATAACACAAAATTTAAATAAATAAATTTGTCCGTGTCTAACATATAACATATCAAAGTATATGAGCGTTTTGTTTCATGTCTCTTTACTACCCAGCCATATGTGATAATTATGCACATTAAGTTTTGAAGAAAAAAAAATAAATTCGACATCGCATATAATGGCATGTTGTAGACAAAATTTAAGAATAATACTATTTATCATCACCTGGTGATAAATTATCATCATTTAGTGATTATCACCATTATGTGTATGTAACTTCATTAGCGTTAAATGATATGTCCAAAGAACTATGAGAATATGAAACTTATTTTATTGAATCTATCATTTATTCCCACATAAATTGGATTATCATCAATTGTGATAAATAGCATTACTAAAAATTTAAACGAGTCATTTTTTCCTTTAACAATTTAAATTTCTAAATGAGACGTTTAGCTCAACACTCATTTTATTCCACAACATACTAACAACAACTAAACGAAAATAAAAAGAAAAAGAAAAATTCCAGGAGCAATTGCAAATTTGCAATTGTAGTTGCTACATAGAAACTAGAAAGTTTAAGGAGGAAGTCTTGTAAATCAATGAAAACAACCCGTGAACCACAACCTTCAATTTTCTAACATACAAACATAAGAAGTGGAAAGAATTCTTGTAGGAAGAGGCTGCAGCTTGTCTTTCCTTTTCAAATATAAAACATGTTTGGATAATCTTAACAAAGTTTACTTATAATTAAATAAGTAATTTTTGAAATAAATAACTTTCTTCTTAGTCAATATAGAAAATAAGTAAGTTATGTTGATAGTAAGTTAAGAGGTGCAGTCAAGGTGGGTGACTTTTTTTACTTAAATGTAAGAAAAAGATAATATATCCGAACATGTTTTAGTAAATAAAAAGTTACTTATAAGTAACTTTTACTTTTTTTAAGCTTTGCCAAACATGCTCTAATCTCATACCCCACTATATCTTATTCAAAGGTAAGTAAGTAGTACCACCTTCTTTTCTTTTCTTGCTTTTCTTTTTCTTCAAGTGAGAAGTTCAGGTTGGTAGAGGCTGATTATGTTTGAGTATTTCACAAAGCTAACATTTTCTCTTGCTTTATACGTACTCCTACCTGATTCTTGTACTACTTAAAACTATCCTTTTCTGCTAAATACTTTGTACTCATCTCGATTTTCGTCTTGAACCTGACTTTGTTTTGAGTTTATTTAGTTATGCTGTAGTAATCATCTGACCTTTTTTTCATTGTAGAATGTGTTTTAATATGAACTTACGATATTCCCATGTTTCAAGATGTTTTTAATTTGTCTTGTCTTGATGTCTTCATTTAACAGTGTCATGAGATGTAATTCATAGTTTTTGTCACGAAAGAGAAGCAAAATCATGCCTTTTAGTTTAGTTTCTGCATGGAACAAGCGCCGGAGAAGTAAATCAGAAGATCAGATCAATCCTTGTAAGTTTCTTCTTCTGATTCTTTTCGTTCTCCTTCTTTTTGTCATTGTGAGACCGTATAGAGTTTAATCATACTGTACAACCCCTCGACCTCATAATATTCCTACTCTATAAAGAATTTTACGAGGCTGGGCCTATGCAGCAGGTTAAGGGTCTTTGCTTGTTTTCTGATTTTATTATTGCTCGCGGGGCTTGATATTGTGGTTCTTACTGTTGGAAAACACCCTGCTCTTTAGGGGTATACAAACCCGCAGAATGTTGGCAAATTGAATATAAGAATCCACCTGCAAAGAGGCGAAATGCATCATCAGTTTTCACACTCAAAGAAATGGAGGAAGCAACGTGCTCTTTCAGTGATGAGAATCTGCTCAGGAAAGGAGGATTTGGTCGAGTTTATAAAGGCACTCTGCGGTCTGGAGAGGTGCTTTTAAATTTCATTTATTCTTAATCCTCAACATATACATGTTAAATTGAACCATCTCATCTAAAAAATTCTAACCCACAAGGTAAGACGAGAGAAACCTGATATTAGCTGATATTGAACATCACAATTGTCTGTTTTGCGTTGGAAGGTAGTAGCAATCAAGAAAATGGAGTTACCGGCATTCAAAGAAGCAGAAGGGGAGCGCGAATTTCGTGTGGAAGTTGATATTTTGAGCAGATTGGATCATCCAAATCTAGTAAACTTAATAGGATATTGTGCAGATGGGAAGCACAGGTTTCTGGTTTATGAATATATGCACAAAGGGAATCTGCAAGATCACTTAAATGGTTGGTTCATTAACAACTAATACACGTTTGTATTGGACAGTGCACAATAGTATTAAGAAAGAAAAATAAGTTAAAATCTTGTTTATTATACTGTCTAGTTCTGTCCGTACTGCTACCATTCTGGCTCCTAATTGTCTTTCGACTGAGTTTTAGGAATAGGAGAAGTAAAGATGGATTGGCCTTTGAGGCTAAAAGTGGCTCTTGGAGCAGCAACAGGACTTGCATATCTCCATTCGAGTTCTGCTGTTGGAATTCCTATTGTTCATAGGGACTTCAAATCGACAAACATTCTGCTCGACTCTAACTATGAAGCAAAGGTAAACCATTAATGTCCAAAAATTTTACACTCGATGCCGAAATCCCCTGAAATTTGAACTCTGGGAAGGTAGAGACGAAATTAATATTGCAATGTTCTGATGACTGATTACTTAAGCAGATATCGGATTTTGGGCTCGCTAAACTGATGCCAGAAGGCCAGGAGACTTGTATGACAGCTAGTGTTCTTGGTACTTTTGGCTATTTCGACCCGGAATATACTTTGGTATGGATCTTTCTGTAGATAATTCTTCGTATAGGAAAGAATAAATCAATGGCTTGTTTGTAAATTTGACTAGATAACACTCGACAGTACTAAAAAAGAAAAAGAAGTTAAAATGTATACATTATCTTTGTCTGAGTAATGTCGTATACAATCTTATGTAACTTACTTGCCTTAAGGCGTGCTCTAATTCTAATTCATCAAATGACAAAAGGGGCTGAGCATTGAATCTATTCCTTGGCAACAGACAGGAAAACTCACATTACAAAGTGATGTCTATGCATTTGGAGTTGTTCTGCTTGAGCTTTTGACTGGAAGGAGAGCAGTGGACCTGAACCAAGGACCAAATGATCAGAACCTAGTTTTACAGGTACTATAAAAATATTCTTGACCTAGAAAATCCTTAAATCTATTCAAATCCAATGTATTTGTTTGATACATAGTAATAAACATGGCATATATATATGTACGTATCACAAGTTGTCGAGGGATGCATCTGAATGTTGCAGGTTAGGCACATATTGAATGACAAGAAGAAATTGAGGAAAGTTACTGATCCTGAAATGAGTCGGGGTTCGTACACGTTGGAGTCAGTAATCATGTTTGCAAACCTAGCATCTCGCTGTGTCCGAGCCGACAGTCGAGAGAGACCCTCAATGGCAGATTGCGTGAGAGAACTCCAGCATATTCTCTACACAAATTCTAAAGGACTAGGGATGGCAATGCATACTCTCAGAATGATCTGATTTGCAAACTAAGAAGATTCTTCCACTACCTTGAAACCTCCAAAAGGTAAAATTGTCCAAGCTCGAGAAAAGACTAGGTTCATTCATGGGATTTCGAGATCGATAGAAAGTTCGATTCTATCTCAAATGCTCATTTTCATATGAAATATAATTTCTTCAGTAATTTAAGGCTATCCCACAAAAATTAAGAGAATAACAAAAAAATATTTTGTTATGCTGCAATTTGATTGTGTATTTAAATGTTTTGACAATAAATAAATTTTGAGAGTTTTTTTGCATGGTGGGATTGTTAAATAGATATTACTCAATATCAGTCGAGACTAGACATTGTATTCGAGTACAAGTCCAACTTTATTTCTAAAACTTGTCACTGCACAATTAAACCAAAATAATTTCTCGACCCAACGATAATAAGGATTTGAGAGTTTTTCAAAAGTTTTTTAAAGTTAATTGTTCTTTAATTTGTTTAATTAATTGAATTCAACAACAATTTAAGTTCAAAGTTTTATTAAGAAAAATAAAATAATGGAACACCTAATATTAATCTTCCATTATAAAACTAGAAAAGTAGAGAGATAGAAGAAAATAGAGAATTGAAACTCAAGTGTGTATTTTATTATAATGATGAACCCATCTATATATGTTTCAATGTTAATTACAATCAGATCAATATACAAACTTCTAGAGTAACTACAACTATTTGTTAGGTATTTTGATAAGACTAGACATTCATAATTATCTATAGTTTTACAACAGCCACCTTAAATGACTATTTACATAATAACTGATTTGTTAAAAATCTTGCTTTGCAAAAATACAATGGGACAAAAATACCAAAAGAAAGAAAAAATTATTACAAAATTTGGAGTAATCAAATCTTTGTTTCGTTAAAACATTGTCAGGAAAATCCAATAGAACAAAATCTGGACGAAGGAAAAAGAGTACAGCTACTCTCATGATTTCAATCAATGCAAACCTTTGTATTGAACCACCTATATGCTGTGCGTCAGTGTCTTCAATTCCACAATCTTTCTAAAATTTTAATAAAATAATTATGTTGAAATACGTTCTATGGTGTTGTCTTGTTATAGCTTCCAAAAAATTTCATCTTAATACACTATCTCTGGTTGGCTATAGTCAACACGATGGCTTGATGTAATTACATTAAAAACAAATCTTGTCGCTGCTCTCTTCAGGGGTCTCGTATATAATTTGTAACACGAGAAGATAACCATAAGGTTATATTGAGGGTCGTATGTATGTTATGGACAACCATAATTATAAAATTTATAACACTTCGCATTGTATATCATTTACACAAAGAATATGTATCGTTAAAACCTTACTAGGAAAAATCTTGTGGAAAAAATTTTGGTGAAGGAAAAAGAGTACATGATTCTTTTGAATATGCCGTAAAAATTGTCTCATTAAAAACCTTATTAGGAAAATCCAATGAGACAAAACATCGGTCAAGAAAAAGAGTACAATACGTATTACTCCCTCTAATGATAATATCACTTGAGATATGTACTTTGATCGATTAAGTTTCGCAAAAACTTAAACTAAATGTTCCAGGCATATTAAATCCTTCAGGAATTTATAAACATAGTATTATTATTCATTACATATATAAGTCATTTGCGAAAGTTGTTATGTTGAAAATCGTATATTATATCTTACGACTTAATTTTTCTTATTTCCTTTTTGTATAAGAACTATTGGCTTTACATCGGACTGCATGTCCAAAAAACTTCAAGTTTTTTATAAGTTCAATTTTGTTTGGATTGCATCTTTTTAGTTTGGCAAATACGCCGATATTCTTCGAGGAATTTTGATTAACATCCTCGCTTTCATTCAGAATATTGCGCACTATATTGTATTATAAATACGACGTTGTTGACAACTATCTATTTTCGATTCTATTTCTTTCTACATAACAATATAACTTATTAAGATCTCTTCAATTTATTATTTTAACTAGCTGTACCTCTTCTAGGTTTTACAATTAGTTATGTCATATACTCTTCAAGAGTATATACCTCCTCAATTTTATTATTTGCTCCATTTTTATTTTGTGGATTTTTGTTTTGGAATCAAATGTCACCATACTTCAGGTATGTCATTAATTTACCAGATCTAATGTTAATGGATTGTCTTTCTAGGACATCAATATGAATTAAAACATTTATAGTTGGTATATAAGACTTAGTTAATTTCTTTGGTCAAGAAATGCATCTATCAATTGTATAATTTACAAATGAATTATTTGTCAAACTTCTGGTTCGTATTGTCATTGTGTGATGATCTAAAAGAATACAATATGATGCATTTTTTATGTATTCTTTCCAGCTACTAAATTTCTTCTCCTAATGTTGAGAAAACTATTTTATCAAAATGACAGTTGCAAATCGTGTTATAAAATATCACAAAATATCACCATTTCGAATTTAAGATATTTTATAAAGGTTCAAACTAAACATGTATTTTTTCAACATTTTTTAATGTCCATCTCATTACAATATAGTGTACCGATTATACATATATTGCACTAAAAAAAAAATATTAGATGAGTAATAGCTTTGACTATAAGCCAACTATAGCATAAATAAATTTGATATTGGCATGATGCGTATAAATATCGTTGCATATAAAATAGCATTTTCTAGAAAAAATATGAGAAATATTTTGTTCCGAATAATAATGGTTATAAGCCAAACCAATTATCGTTATCTCAACTAACATTTATTAAAAATTTGAGATTTACTCACTAACATTGACAAGACACACTGTCTTGATTGTATAATCTAAAAATTATGCTCATAATTTTAAATTTGAACAAGTAATCTCGCAAACTCCAAGTTGTGAATATATAATAACATTGTACAATCATCTAGTAGATGTATCTATTAGATACAACTAATATCTAGATGATCAACATGAATGGTGTCAGAGTCCTATGCATCACCCTAAATAATTTTCAGAAATATAAAGATTCACTCACAATTTTAGCTAGTTACCACGAGAACAAGCAGCACGCGAAAAATCTTCTAATTTTTCAATGGATATTCTCATGAATAATTCACATCATATTGATTCGAGATGGTTTAGCAGATAATTTCAATTAATCAATCAAAATATTGAGTTTTTGAACTTACGGTTCAATACAATGTAGCAAGTCTGTATTTTTCTAGGGTTAATTACACTAATAGTCCCCATTCTTTCAAATTTATAACGATTTCATCCCATTCTTTTTTTTTAGCGGATATCATTCCAATTCTTGAATTTATTCTCACAGGAGGGTTAAAATCACTATTTTTCACTATTCTGACAATTCTATGACAATTTTACCCCTTGACTTAAATAAATTAAAATAATAGGAAAAAAAAATTCAATAGAAACATTGTAATTGGGTCTTTAACCTTTTCAAAAGTATAAATAAATCCTAAATAATTTTATTTTATTCAAATGAGTGTTTTTAACAACAAAATGCAATTACCGGTTGAACAAAAATGCAAAATGCAATTACCGTCGTAAACAAAAATGCAAAATGCAGCTATGAACAAAAATGCAAAATGCAATTACCGTGAAAAAAAATGCAAAATACAATATAATGAGGTGAACAACATAATCATCTTAGAAAGATGCAGGAAGTTTTCTTTTTATATTAGAAAGACGGTTTCAATTTGAAAAAATAAAAATAAAATAAAAAATTGAATGTTAATCGAAAAATATAGAAAAAAAGGCTCAGATCTGTTGTTATATCGGCCGAGACAGTCGACGTCGCCATGGCTGCAGAATTACCGGTTGCAAGTGAAAAGGAAAAACCAAAATCACATACCATCCCGGTTGCCATGCCAAGATATGGGCCGAACTATCTCAATGACCGATGGATGAGCTTGGAAGAATTAAGAAACATCATCACAGCCTTATAATTTGGGGATCAAAATAGTATACACGCAGTTCACAACCACTGCAACAGTATCAAATAAGTGCTTGTTTGGCTAAGCTTAAAATTATATATATAAATAAACTCGGATTGTTTAAGCAGATGAATGTTGAGGTAATATTCCACTTGGATTACATGTGAAAACATTGCTCAACATACAAGGGCTTAAACTACCAAGATTGACTTGTTAAGAGTAAATCCAAGAAACATTTTGTGTGTAAAGGGCTGTTGATTTTATTCTTAAAATGAGTGAAATCATCGGTCACACAGAGAGGAGCAACCACCCGTAAAGAATCCCCAATTTCTCTATAAACATCATTCCTCCCTCCAAGCTGCTAAAAGAAAATTTCCTGTATCTTTCTAAATCACTCAGATTTGCATTTTGTTGTTCACCTCATTATATTACATTTGTGGGGTGGGTGGGTGATTGGGAAGAATACTTATCTCAATAAAATAAAATTGTTTAGGATTTATGTCTTTTAAAAAGGTTAAGGCCCAATTACATATTTTATTGTATTTTTTCTTTATTATTTTAATTTATTTAAGTCAAGGGGTAAAATTGTCATAGAATTGGTAGAATAGTGAAAAATAGTGATTTGGGGACCTCTGTGAGAATAAATAGAAGAATGGGGATGATATCTGCTTTAAAAAAGAAGCAGGGGATGAAATCGTTACAAACGCCGAAAGAATGGGGACCATTAGTGTAATTAACCCTTTTTCTAAGACAAGTAATTCAACAACTAAATCCTTGACTTATTGTTAATAAGTAAATTGATTTAATAATCTAGATCATTAATCAAATAAACAAAAGGATATGATATCGTAGAATAAAGTTCATTGTCTGCGAAAAGAATGATGAATTGAACTAAATTTCATAAAATTGTTTTATAAATCACATGACCCTCTTATAGGTGATATGATATTCTTCAAAAGTAAACGTTTAAGTTGTACTTATTTGATAGAATCAATATTTTAATATTACATAACACCAATATTCTAAAATTGTAAAGTTATGATTATTCAAGAGCAACAATACAATATTCATACTTCTTCAAGAACAATCATTTAATATTCGTTTAATTAAATTGTACTTTTGAGCGAAAATAACACATTGTTCTAGAATATTTATATATTTTGTGTTTCTCTAGGATCTACAATATTATTTTCTTTTACAATATTGATATTCATGATGTTATACTTCTTCACGAATATTAATACAATATTTTTATAAAATATTAAATAATTAATAATTATTTTTCTTCATAATTGACTCAATATTTTTCTAAAATATTGACATGTATAGATTTTATACTTCTATGAACAGTAACATAATAGTCTTATAAAGTATTAGAACGCTATTCGAGAGTAGACTTAATATTAAGTATTACAAAATTACGCTCTTTTGGAACGAGTAATATTCTACTGAAATATTAATATAATATTGTACTACTTTAGGGGTAACAACATATTACTTAATATCCCATGGTATAATTTTAAAAAGAAAAAGATATGACTGAATTTTGAAAAGAGAGTACCAAACAGTTTCATATTTCACACTTTCGAAAGTTCAAATATGTCTCGAAAATTGATTAATGATTCTGCCTTGAACCAAGTTACAGGCAGACTTGAGGTCTTACTTGAATGTTTCAAATCAAGACATACTTTTCACTTTGGTTAACTACATTAATTTTTTTCTATCAAATCTTCTCTCTTCTCTGTTTTTCAAATTCAGTCTCATCGATTTAAATTCTCAAATCCACATTCTTTTTCATCTGCTACATATTTAAATTGTCAATAAATTTGAATCATAACTTACGGTCAAATCAACACCGGAAAAACGGTATATACTAGTTATATTAACCCTTACTTAATACTTAATAGACTTGTAAATGTTTTTAAGCTGAGCCAAACATGCATTCGCTTAATGAAAGTCGTCTCTTCTGGTAATGCGAGTTTAGTTCAAAAATTCAGCCTACAAAAAAACTGCAGAAAAAGGTGTTGACGAAGAACAAAATCAACTGCACAAGAATCAACAGCAATGGAAGCTCAGACTCAGAGTAGCAGCGGTGAAGAATTTGCAGTGGGTTGCATATTAGCCATCAAAACCACTCTTGGAGAGGAATTTCAAGCCCAAGTCATCACTTTTGATCCCTCTTCCAACCTCCTCATCCTTCATATCCTTCGAATAATTTACAATCTTTATATTTATATATATAATGAATATGCAATTTATTTTTTCCATTTCATTGTTTGCAAGTTCTTTAACTGTTATAGGAAAATACAAGAGGGGGTGAAATCGGAGTCAGGGCCAAAGAGGAATATAAGGCTACTCAAGGCTAATTACATAAAAGAGTTCACTTTCTTGGGCCAAGGTGCGGACCCACTTGATGTCAATAAGTGTTTTCTTGATCTCAACACTCTTCAGGCCAGAGAAGACTCTGCTATTAGGTAAATTTCCATTTTGGATTTTCTGTGATTATTTTTTTGCATAAAATTTTATTTATTTTTAAGTATTTCCCATGATTATAAATTTGGTCGGGTCTAAATTTTTTAATGCAGACCCTGTGTAAATTTTGCTTATTTTAGCATTGTTATTGGATTATTTGTGCTTAAAGGTGTGATTTTGTTTGTGGGTTGTGTGTGGAATTGCATTGCAGACAAGCAGAAATAGATGCTGAGAGGAGGATTGGAGTGGGTGTCACTGTTGAGGCTCAGAGCATTTTTGATGCATTAGCTAAGACGTAATGCGCCTTTTTGCACTCTGTGTTCCTTCTTTTATCATAATTTTTCAGTTCATCGCTTTGAATTGTTCCAGAGTGCTTACTTGTATAGAGTATTTTTCTTTTCTTTTACAAGATAAAAGTATGATTTTTACATACTTAATATCTCCTTTTGTTAACTTGATTTGTCAAGCATAGAATTTTGTTGTTCTGTGGATTTTGCAATTAGTGTTTTGTTCGTTGTGATGTTTATGTTGTCAATTAATGAATAGGTGATATAATTCATTTAGATTTTTATGTATCAACCGAGGAGACTCTTTAGAACCTCCCATAATCTTAATTCATTACAAAGAGAGACCATTCATAGCTGATCCTTGCAGATGTTTCAAATTTAATTTGTTTGATGCTGAATGGTCATTGCCAATTTGGTCTTGTTACCACCCACAGGAAATATTATCTCTTCAATGATGTAAATGTTTGTCACTAACAATAGGTCTTGTATGATTGCAATTCGTCTTATATTTAAAGCCTTAGCAGAGAAATCATTTAGGGTGTGTTTCATTCCTTTCATTTTCCATGGAAAATGAAAATTTTCCATGGAAAATGAAAATTTTCCACCCATTTTCCATCTTTGGTTTGGCAAAATTTTCCATAGAAAATGCATTTTCTTACCTATTTTCCATCTTTCGTTTGATTGCAAATTCTGTTTTTCCATGAAAAATATTTTCCATGTTTTCCACTTTTGGCCATATTTTTCTTGTTTTCAATGAAAATATTTTCTTTGTGGGATAGGAGAATTTATTTTCCATGGAAAATTTGTTAACCTTTTCCAACCCATTTATTTTCCATGGAAAATATTTTCTTTCAACCCAAATTTTCCACTTGCAATCAAACACAACTTTATAAGCAGAAGCCCGGCTTTTGCTTCTGCTTGGCCTTTTTTGAGCTTTATGTTTCAAGGACGATCAGGTTTAATTTTCCACATGTTGTATTGGGATATTTTCCGTCTCTACAAAGTGCTTCATATGGATTATTGTATCTGAATTTCTTGAAAAATTATCATAGTGTGAGAGTGATTTGTTAATCTTAGTCTGCTAATAGTGCTTTTCTGGTCAAGTTCACAATCCTTTCTGCTAGAAGTCAATTTCTTTTCGAATAGTATGCTTTTCCAACAAGTACTTTTCCGTTGTATCCTGTAACTGTTTAAAATTAACACTATTTTCCTCCCGTAAGAATAAAGCAAACTAAACAAGGAATATTCTCAAACAATTTTTTATATGTTATTACAAGCGATCCTGTCTTCTGTTTTATATGTTTGTCTGATCTTTTCTTTGCATTCTCAAAGATTGTGTAATCAGGGAAAATTGAGAAGTCGTGCAGTCTAAGCAATAGATATTGGAGGTACTTGAAGAATCTGAGGATAGAAAATTACCTATTCACCTAACAAGGAAACACGGTGGTAGAGCAAGAAGGTCTAGATGGGAGTTAATGCTATAGAAAACTTACCAAATTATGAAAATGAAAAGCATTTGAAAATTATAAGTTTGCTAACGAGAAGCCAAGAAAAAGATTCGGGAGTCCATTATGGAAGCATACGAGAAGTTGTGTATTATCTTCGAAAAAAGGATGGAGATAATAATGTTTACAAGATATCTCGATAAAGGGAGGAGGAAAGTAGAGATCTAAACCAAGTCAAGGGTATTAGATATGAAAATTAAAGAGTTTTGTTTCGTAGTGATGAGATCATAGACAGGTAGAAAAATTATTTTGGTGAATTGTTTAATGGAAGGCATGATATGGATATTGGAAATTTGTCGAGCTCCAACATAGGTATATATGCTAATCATACAAGAAGAATTTGGTTCGGAAGTAGGGAGTTGTATAAAATGCATGAAGATGAGAAAAGAAATTGGTTTGTGTAAGTGTTTGGTAGGGTAGGTATTTTATGGTTGATAAAGTTGTTTAATAAAAATTTAAAGAGAAGATGTTGGATGAATAGCAAAAGATTGTAAACTAAGGGAAGGATGAATTTAATTGATTGTGACATGTCTTGTGTACGCCCAAAGAAGTCCTTGTTCAAAGAGTAGGAAGAGGTAGTCCAAAAGTAAAATGGCATGTACTGGTTGCGAAGGATCTAGTTGTATTGGATCTTCTAGAAAATGTAGTGATAAATTGAATGGAGTGATGGAAAAAGATTCATGTAGTGGAACCAAATATATTGGAATAAGGCTTTATTTGTTGTTTTTGTCCATGAGGATAAAAGTGGCTGATACGCATTTACTGCCGTGTTAATAGAGATAGAACCTGCCCAGCACCGATTATTCATTGTCCCGTCAAGTTGGATCTAATGACTGCGCCTATAAAGTACCAATGTCTTCTTTAATAATGTTCATCAATATTGTACAGCCCACCTACCCAAAAAGCCATAATTGGATTACAGATGCTAAGTTTGGGTATACTATTTGTGGCTAATTGACAATCTATCAAAAAAGTGGTTATGGTAGGTGCCAATCTTCATTACCACAATTGCTTCATCATCTTCACCAATGGTTATTTTGTATCAACTTGGTACTTCACAATCGACAAACTTAAAGTGGTTATTTTGTCTAATACCTTTCGCATACACTGTACTTTCATAAACCGAATTAATTTTCATCTCGTACATGTTTGGCTAAGCTTATAAGGTGCTTATAATCATTGACTGGCTTAAATTTGTATTATCAAACTGGTGGTGGTACAAACTATTTTTCCCGGAATTACAAAATTATATGGGTGTGCATGTTATATGCATCGGTGTCCTTTAAAAGCAGTTGCCAATATTGATTCTGATTGATGCAGTCATAGCCATTCATAATTGTGCATTAGCATATTCTCTTTATACAGGTATTATGTGTGGCTTCATCTGTGTTCATAGCTTTTCTTATGTGGATTTGTGGCTCACAAGCTCTTATACTTAAAGTTGTTTGAATGAATTTGGCTAAGAATTTAAATCCTTTGAAGTTGTTCTGTTGTGTCATTTGAAATAATGGTCAAGAAGAATAGAATGTCATCTTTCAGGAGTAATCGAAAAATCAGCCTCAACTTTTACACACTCCCCCACCCGCAAGTCTGTGTGTTTATATTTATCTCATTACCTCTTCTGTATATAATGTTGTTTCCAATTATTGTTATGTGATCCGGACATTTATTTGTCCCGATCATGGTTTTTTAATCTCAACTTGAAATGTCGATCTACATTTCCAAAGACAACCTATTAACATAAACTCTCCCCTCCCTTTGTTTTTGGGACATGGGTGGCACTGTGGAAGGTCCACGATGAATTTGTCCATAACATGGTTTTTTATTCTAAACTTGAAATCTAAATTCGAATCTATGTTACCAAAGACAATCTATTAACATAAAGTTTCTCCTCCCTTTGTTTTTGGGACAGGGGTGGTACTGTGGAAAGTCCATGATCAGTTACGTTGAAGGACTTTTTTTATTGCTACGTATAGTTTTGAACTTGTGTGATTTTGACGTGGAAATCCAGCTTATGATCTTTAGTCTGTCTTATTATGTGGACGTGCTGTTCTTGATACTGATATCATTCGTTGTGTGACCAGGCTCCCTGTGCGCTGGGACAAGACCAACATTGTTGTGATGAATGAAGTGCATGTTAGCAGTCCGTATCTTCCTGAAAATGTTACTGGAGGAACTCCTGCTGCCAATGAACGGGTGCGGAAAGTGGTAAGATATTTGAAGCCTATAACTGAGTTTTGCTCAATTTTTGTTTCCGACTCTTTGTCATGTATACCTCACTCTAATAATTGTGATTAGCTCGAATTTGAGAAGAAGAGATTGCAAGCTCGTGGTGCTGGTCAGTAACGATTTCACCTTTTGAATCCTGAGACTGCTGAAGAGATAAGCCTCGAAATATGTGAGACAATGACTTTTAAGTTATAGTAAGCCTTGCCGGAGAAGTAAATTCTATCGATTTGCAAGATAAGAATGCAAGGAGTTTTGATTCTCTTAAATTTATGAAAATTTCTTTATCAGATACTACTTTCTGATATCTTAATGGTGATGCACTGCTGAGTTGAATTTAAGACTACACATGTTGTTCTTGAGGTAATCAAGTTCGTTGGAGCTGCCGATTGTTCCGGTCAGGATGGTCTGGGTTACAAACACTTGTGTCTCACCTTTTAAGAAGATTATATGTTGGGTCCTCTAATAAAGGATATGTAAGTTCAAAGAAGTGAATGAATGGTTATTGAGGATAAGCTAATGTGCAAATGCAGTTAATTAATGTTAAAAGGCTACCTTACAATATTTGCTTGCTTGGTTTTATTTGATGAGCATCATCTATTGCTGTCAGCTGGATTTTCTCAGTTTCTCAATAGTTGTGTTTGCTTGTATGATTTTGGAAGTTGAGAGTGAAACTAATATGTTATTTATGCTCGTTTTACTTGGGAGTAGCATGCTACTAACTTGAAAGGTTGGTGACAAGTCTTGTCAAAACTTAAGTTGCGCATCAACTTGTTATATATAGGGTGGATGCATACGTCCCAAATTATCGACTTTTCAGAATAAATGCTAAAAATGCACATAGAGAGAGCACAAACACACATGCTCCACATGTCATATAAAGCATCATTTGACAGCCAGATCAAGTTAACAAGTGGACTTAGAACCTAATTCTTGGAGAGTTGGAGTAGAAAAAGAATATATATAATGATCAAAGGAGGTTCTTCATTTGCTTTCATGGGAAGCTAGAACCCCTTTTCTTTTCTTTTTTTAAACCCGACAATAATCATTTCATCAAGTCTTGGTATGGTCAAATTGCCTTTGAACATGCTCTTTGTATGGAGTTCAGATTAATTTATTTATTTACATCCAAGTCTTGATAAGGTCAGTTTTTTTTTTTATAAATTAGAGAAGGCGAGATTTGAATTCAAAATCTTTTATTCTTATGATATTGAATCATTTCATCTAAAATGTTGAATTGTTAAAATGAGACAATTTGAATATAAATTTGTTGAGGTTTTAACCGACCAAACTTTTAGACGTAAATTTTCAATATGATGAATACACGAACTTTACAAAAGAAATTTAGCGTAAATATGGCATGATGCTTTGACAACTTAAAGGGTGCATTAAATTTTTTGCTTGCCACCTATGCCTTTTAGTTGGTTCGACAACTTAAATATTAATAGTAATATAACTAAAATAAAAATGTTACTTCAATTGTTAAATTGGCAAAAATTTAAGTAAAAAGTTGGATGATTAACAATGTTTTTACCCTAATGAACTTG
Source organism: Forsythia suspensa (assembly GCA_023638005.1). Classification (NCBI taxonomy): domain Eukaryota; kingdom Viridiplantae; phylum Streptophyta; class Magnoliopsida; order Lamiales; family Oleaceae; genus Forsythia; species Forsythia suspensa. The sequence goes on along the minus strand of JALRMA010000409.1, from coordinate 511,530 downwards.
AACAAACATTTCACTTCTTGATGACTTGAAAATGAAAAGACCAGCAGAGACCTACAAAAATCTGCAAAATGAGAACAACGCTATTTTGTTTTGACTCAGAAAATTTAGCAACTGCACTTTCTCTATATACAAGAACGCATAATACCAAGGAAACAACTGGTTGGTTTGTCATTTTCAATCCACTCTCTCTCATATCACTAACCAATGCCGATACCATACCTCATTTTCTTGAAGCATTACACATACACACACTCACAAAGTTCATTGAAGTTCAAAGTTTTTGACGTCAAAATTTACCAATAGTCACTATGTTGATCTAGATAGTGACCATGGACACGTATTTTTTTTTAGGTTATTTTTCGTATCAACAGCGTATGCAGATTCTCGTACATTACAACTGCTGTCATCAAATTTTGACCTCAACAAGAGTAAAGGCACCAAGGCACAACGGTCTTTAAGTGCAATTTTTTTTTTTTAATACTAGTCCTCCCTCCAAAACTCCTCTCCATCACACACTTGTACTTTGTAAAGCACAAATGTATATAAGTATTATGGAATAATGTGTATATAATAATGAAATGAGATTGTTAAAGGAAGATGCTTATCAACTTTATCTTTTACGTGGGAGCTGAAAAAGCAACTTAAGACTGAAATGCAAAGTTGAAAACCCCATAGAAAACCTCCCAATGAATTTTAAATGTATCAAGTGAGAGTAAAGAGAGATTCCATTTGGAGGGGTTTGTAGAGCAGCATTTTGTTTCCTTTTATCACTTTTTGTAATATTTCTTTGCTTTTTTCTGATTTTCTGTCAAATCTTTTTTTTTAACCCTCTGTCTTCTCACCATAGCACTGGTCCATATTCACATTTTCTTTATGATTTCTCTGATTTCTTCAAGAGGGTTTGTCAAAAAAAGTTACTTTTAAGTACAACGAAGCATGCTTTAAGCTGTAACACATTACATACTTGTGAAGTACTTTTCTTTGTTCTTCACTTGAAAATTGCACAAAGAAGATAGTTGCATGGCCTTTTGCTTTTTTATTTTTTATTTTTACACTTTCTCTGTGCACATAAAAGTTTGAGTTGGTTCTACTAAAGCTAGTCATGTGGGGTGTAGTAAATTTTATTTTTTGGTGATTATAATTAGTTTTTATATTTCTTCTCTGTGGCGGTTTTGAAAGATTTGCAATTTGGGTTTTGTGGGCTTTTTTCTAGAGAGAAAGATCTTCAGTATTAGAGAGAGAGAAAAGAAGAAGCATAAGACATGGCAGGAGGTGGAGCAGCTGCACCACCACCAAAACAAGATGAATTGCACCCACATCCAGTCAAAGATCAGTTGCCTGGTGTTTCTTACTGCATTACCAGTCCTCCTCCATGGCGTGAGTATTCTTTTTTCTGTTATGTACTTGTACATTTTTTCTTGCTTTTGCATGAACAAAATTGCTTATAATTGTTTTTCAGTATTTAAGTGCTTCCATGTTTAAAATTTGCTTATTAAGAATTGTGTTACTGAATTTCTTTGGTGACTAAGTAAATTGTGACTTGTTTTGTCATCTTCCTTTATTTCATTTGGTGAATTTTTCAAAATAACCCTCTTATAATGGTCAGGCTAAAAAATTTTTCTTTTGACAGGCCTTACTAGAAATTGTCTTCACCTTATATGATCATCTTGTTCTCCACCCCTACCCCTGTCTCCTTACGTCCCCATCCCCTCTTCCCTTGCATCCCCCTACTGTAAACTCGGTAGTAGAGATGGGGGGACGGAGGGGAGCAGGCTGGGACACAGATGCCGTGAGGGCGGGATGAGTGAGGAAGAAGATGACACGAGGGTGTTTTCTTCATTTTCTTTTCCGACTTCTTGGTTCTTAAACAAATTGCTCATTTCATTAAGCCTACAAAGTATGTCCAGACAAATTATTTATCAATGTATTATCAATCTTAATTTCTTAAGTATGAAATTAATTATTTTCTCATTCCTTGTATAAGAAACTGGTTTACTTACTATATCGCAACCTTCGTGTATATATTCTCCTTTCGTGTTCATCCTCGAGCGTCCCCTTCTTATTACTTTTGGTGATTAATCTGTACAAAAACAAATAACTAAGTTTTATTCTCAATAAATTTGAGTTCTATCACATGATTCAATTATAGTTAGAAACCCTGTATATATATCGTGTATAAATGTCTAATCTTGGTTATCGACGCAGCCGAGGCCATACTACTCGGGTTCCAGCACTACCTTGTGATGCTTGGTACAACAGTTCTCATACCCTCCACTCTAATTACCCAAATGGGAGGAGGAAATGTAAGATCTCTAATATAGACTTATTTTTCTTGATAATTCATTTATTGAGTGCTAGAACATGATTTTGATTTTCAAATTATGTGAGTACTCATTATTTTATGTTGCCATGAATAGGAAGAGAAGGCTAAGATGATTCAGACAATACTTTTTGTTGCTGGTCTAAATACATTTGCTCAGACGTTATTTGGTACTAGATTACCTGCTGTGATTGGAGGATCCTTTACTTTCGTTCCCACAACAATTTCCATTGTCTTGGCTGGCCGATATAATAGCATTGTCGATCCTCTAGAGGTGACTAATGAGTCGTTACAGAGTAGGCCAACATAGGTTTACACTTTCTCTATTGTGTGTTTGTTTATGTCGATCCCCTGAATTTTGTTTCTTGTGCAGAAATTCGAGAAGATAATCACGAGGAACTCAGGGAGCTCTCATTGTAGCTTCGACTCTTCAAATTGTTCTTGGCTTTAGTGGGCTGTGGCGAAAATGTAACCAGGTTCATGGCTAATCTCCTCGTGTTAGGACAACATCAACTTAAAAATGAAATGAAAAAAAGGAAATTATTCATCACGATTTCAAAAGATATAAATATCATACATGTAATTTTTCATCATGAGATGGCGTTTTTTACTGACATACTGCCTATTTTCATTCAAAACTCAGGCTCATGAGTCCACTTTCTACAGTTCCATTGGTAGCTCTTACAGGATTTGGACTATATGAATTTGGTTTTCCACTGGTAATCAATTATGTGATTCTTTTCGAGCACAAAAAAATAATAGAAATTACCTTTTCTCGACATTGTTAATGTATTATTGACTGTTTCGCCTTGTCTTCAGCTTTCAAAATGTGTGGAGATTGGACTGCCACAGCTTATTGTTCTCATAATCTTTTCACAGGTGATTTTAATTGTAACCTACATGAAATGTGTTTACATATCTTGTAATGAAATCTGATTTCAAATTGATCTATGCATTAAAATTGATGTTTAATATTATGAATTACCTAAGATACATTAGTCCAATACCATTTCATGAATGTGCTATGCAGTACATACCCCATCTCATGAAAGGTGGAAGAAATGCCTTCGACCGGTTTGCTGTTTTATTCTCGGTGATCATTGTGTGGATTTATGCACACTTACTTACTGTTGGGGGTGCATACAAGAACGCGTCACCGTTGACTCAACTAAGCTGCAGAACAGACCGTGCTGGAATTATAGGTGCTGCTCCATGGTAAGACTGTTTTCTTCTACATTACAAGGATGAAAAAGTAAAGACCATAACGTTAGGCATCTGATTTATACATCTAGCCTTTCGACTTAAAGAAGAATGCTAGCATTTTGGATATATCTGTGAATGGGCTAATAGGCTGTCTATTGTCTACCTAATGATGGGAAGATGTTGGAAGCATTTAACTGCTGACACACTAAGTTGGACTCTGTAGAATCTAATGACATCATACAATTTCCCTCCACTGCAAATTGACCTAAGGTCAGGGGGGTAGGTACCCATGCTTAGGCATTTCATATATTTATTAGGTCGTCCTGCTGTTTCTAGCATGTAAAGGACTTTTTGGATGTGTGAGTGGCGAGAGATAAGTGTACTCTTCTTCATTATAGTGAAAAATGGACGTGAACCACGATAAATTTCTAGTGTGCACTTTCCTTGTTTTCTGATTTCATTTATTATTGCTCGACACCTCTTTTTGCAGGATAAGAGTTCCATATCCATTTCAATGGGGAGCTCCTACTTTCAATGCTGGAGAATCGTTTGCCATGATGGCAGCTTCCTTTGTTTCTCTTGTTGAGGTGCATCCCTCTTAACTTTACAAAACAAATCTTGAAATTTCATAAAGTAATTTTACAATATTAACATTCTTGACATTCTTTTTTCTCATTGTTCTGACAGTCTACTGGCGCTTTCATTGCCGTCTCAAGGTATGCCAGTGCAACTCCTATGCCACATTCTGTTCTTAGCCGCGGTGTTGGTTGGCAGGTAAAGAGACTTAGCCATTACATTTCTAAATTTGAATTAAGATTGTATTTAGATTCACCGGATTTAAGTTTGCCTTGTTTTTCTTCACCTAGGGTGTTGGCATATTGTTCTGTGGAATATTTGGAACTGGAATTGGATCTTCAGTGGCTGTGTAAGATCATTCTCTAATTGGTTGTTGGAATGCTCGACTCGACAGTATTGAGAAGGATAAAAAAAAAAAAAAAAAAAAATCTCTCATTATTATGAACTAAGGACATAATTATTAGTAGATGATCTGATTCTCTATTTAAACAGAGAAAATGCTGGTTTGCTGGCACTAACACGCGTTGGAAGCCGTAGAGTCGTGCAAATCTCAGCCGGTTTCATGATATTTTTCTCAATACTAGGTAATTAAAACTAATTACATAAAGTCTATGTGATTCATTCTTTATAACTTTATAGTTTCCTCTGTAGAATCATTGCAGTATCAGTTTGTTTACAAACTTACCTTTGTACTTTCAGGCAAATTTGGAGCCGTCTTTGCTTCAATTCCATCCCCAATTGTTGCAGCTATGTATTGCCTATTCTTTGCCTATGTGGGTACGTATTATCACATTGTGTTGCAGCCATGGAGTGTTCTTTTTTGTCAAAATCCCCCCCAAAGACACATATTCCCCGGCCCTCTCGCATTTGTATTGATTTGAGATCTCCCAAGGAGTTCCCGGGTCCCAAGTTTCTACTCGTGACCTCTCGAGGTGCTCCTAGGTTCCCGAGGAAGATGGAAGCGAAGGCCTTTTCAATAAGGCTAAAATTGACATTTAGAGTAAAAGAACACTTGTTGGAAAATGGTTGATATATATGTGTAAATGGGCAGGTGTTGGAGGTCTCAGTTTCATCCAGTTCTGCAACTTGAACTCCTTTAGGACAAAGTTCATTTTAGCTTTCTCAATCTTCATGGGCTTATCTATACCACAATATTTCAACGAGTACACTGCGGTGAAAGGCTTCGGTCCCGTCCACACCGGAGCAAGATGGGTAAGCCAAAACTTAAACTCGAGATTTTTATCTCATGTGATACAATATCAAACTAACACATATCGTTTTTTATCGTTATACCAGTTCAATGATATGATCAACGTTCCTTTCGCATCGGAGGCATTTGTTGCCGGAGTTTTGGCACTATTTTTTGATGCCACATTGCCTCCAAATGACAATACTACCAAGAAGGACAGGGGATGCCCTGGTGGGACAGATTCAGGTCATACAAAACTGATACAAGAAGTGAAGAATTCTATTCATTGCCATGCAATCTTAACAAATTTTTCCCATCAGTGTAATTGAGGATATAGCATATGCCTCAATACAAATTTTCAACTTTGTGTTTTCATTTTCCCTTATTAGTTATATAGTTAATATTAATGGATTATTAATTATTAATTATTGTTGAATTCAATGTGTTGTTCGGCGCTAATGTTTGATGTCCGACTTTTGACAACTCAAGTATTGCAATACTGAAATGAACGGAGAGACCTCGTTCAAGAATAGGGTTACACGAGTAAAAACATATTCACTTGCGAAAATTCTAAAAATTTGCAAAATATCCCAAAATCGTGAAATCGAGGGGTTAGCCAAATTTCAAGTGAATTTCGAACCATCTAAATGCATAAAATTAACATAATATCGAAATATGCCAAAAAAAAATGAATAAAAACATTTGAGCTTTTTATTTTCATTTTTCAATTTCAAATTTATATATATATTCGAATTTTTTCTTAAGTTGGACTCTATAAAAATCATTGAAAATTAAAGAAAAGAAAAGTTTGAAATCGAAAAATTGGTTATGGGCTTTATACGTTCCAGACTGGAGGCCCATCTTCTTTCGGTCTCTTATAAGCTGTACTTGGGCCTTAACATTTTAGCCAGGCCAATTTTTCCATGGCCCATAAATCGATGAGGTGGGTGTTTAAGTTGGTTTAAATTTAAGGGAAAATTGCCAATAAGTCATCTCCACATGACTTGTTTCAAATTAAGTCGAAATTTTTTTTTAAATTGTGATTAAGTCATACTTCACATCAATATTTTATATTAATTCCAAAATCACCCATTTTAACCATATTTTTCATTGACACAATCTTCCAACTCCACAAACCTCATCCACCTCCGGCGACAATCGCCTCCACCTCCCATGACCTCCAAATGACAACCGCTTCCACCTCTGGCGACCTCCAAGAGTGCTTCTAAGGCACATGTGTCACTTTTTAGGCGAGTTTTTGGTGAAGATTTTGTTAGGTTTGTGAAACTACAAAAATAAATGACAAGTTACTACAATAAGAGACTTTTTCGAGACATGTGTATGGGGGGTGGTAATGGTCGACTTTTGGGTGGCCTAAATCAATTTCTCATACTTCACGTCACGGTGGAGCGGCCCAAAGCTTCCGTGGCTTGAAATATCCGTAGTAGATAACGTTTATAGACTTTGGTCACATTGTTTGAATCATTAGCTTTGGTTTGTATGCTTTTTATTTCTTCATCTTACGTGGTTGTACTCTATTCTTAATGTCTTAAGCATTGATCTATCCGTCGCAAGAGAGGTGACCAATATGATTAACTGGGTTGAGTATTTTAGCGATTATGTAAACAATGAGCATTTTCCGCTTATATAAACAATGAGGTAACATCTCGTTGTTGATATCTTGTATTATAGAATAGCAACTTGATATTGTATTATACAAAATAGTATCACAACGCATAGAATGCTGTAAATATGAGCTTGAATGCTGTAAATATAAGCTTAAATACTCCACTATCTTATGTAAATAGGAGCTTGAATGCTCCACCATCTAATTGCTGTAAATAGGAGCTTGAATGTTCCATCATCTAATATTTAGTCATAGTATGTTATTTGATACTATATTATACAAAACAAGATCACGAAAACAAAGATCACAATATAAATGGACATAGAATTGTTGTAAATAGGAGCTTGAATGTTCCATCATCTAATATTTGAATGTCTTAGTTTTAATTCATGATCTTGTTTTAATGTCTTAGTTTTAATCTATGATCTTTGTTTAATTATGGCAAGGTTTAATAGATTGAAACTTTGTCATAATATTTCACTATCATTTGAAACATGTTTTAATCCATGATACTGTTTTAATCATGTGATACTATTTGAATATATATATATATATATATATATATATATGTATGTGTGTGTGTGTGTGTGTGTGTGTGTGTGTGTGTGTGTGTGTGTGATCTTTGATACTGTTTAATTATGGCAATGTTTGAACCTGTGATATTGTTTGAATGTCTTAGTTTTAATTTATGATACTATTTTAATCTATGATAATTGCTTTTAATCATGTGATCTTGTTTGAATATATGTGATTTTTGATCTTGTTTAATTATGACAAGGTTTGAACATGTGATATTGTTTGAATGTTTTAGTTTTAATCTATGATAATCGCTTTAATCCATGATATTGTTTTGTTTAGGTAATTAGTATATTTTGATACCGTTTTAATCAATGATACTGTTTTTATCCTATGATATTGTTTGAATCTATGTGATCTTTGATATTGTTTAATTATGGCAATGTTTGAACATGTGATACTGTTTGAATGTCTTAATTTTAATCCATGATAATGTTTTGTTTAGGTAATGTGCATTAATATAAATTGATATTGTTTTAATCCATGTTTTAATCTATCATACTGTTTTGCATAATACAGTATCAAACAAAACATATGACTAATTAAACAGTATCAAAGATAAAAGCATGATATCATAGTTATGTGTGTTGTTTGATACTGTATTATGCAAAACAGTAACACAAAAAACAATATCACAATAGAAATGATCATAGAATTTGCACATGTGCTCAGAATTTTTATTATAATATGTTTTCGGAATGGTCTCGACGAGACGGTCAAGACAAGTAGCTTTGCTACTGCCTATGATGGATTTTACCCGTTTGAAGTCGTCTCTTTACCTTAAAATGACAATCTTTAATTTTTTTTTTTCAAAACAGTATCACAAATTCTTTAAAACAGTATCACGGATAAATGTACATCCTTTTTCTGCAAATTAAAGCTCTTCCAAGGTATCTGAGTCTCTTAAAAGCAAACACATACTAAAAAAAGACGAACTGACAATCATTCTTAAGTTAATGAGAAGTCATGCAAAGGGTTATCATCTAAAACTATAAACAATGTTTCTAATTCTTCCCTTGAATTTGAATATGTTTGAGATTCAATTAGGACATAGATTCTCATTGGATAGATAAGTATAAATTTATAAGGTGTTTAATGGTAGGTAGAAGAATTAATCAATAGAGAATAAACAAGAGAATACTATTGTTCTTAAAATGTTTCATTAGTAGTACAAAATCATAGGTTTAACAGTATCACAAAAAACAGTATCATAACAAAACAGTATCACCATTCACAATTAGTGTTTTTTTTCAATTAAGAGTATATTGGTCTTTTAGCTCTAAAATATGACTTAATTGAATTAAGTTTTGAGCATATGACTTTAGAGCCCATAAGTGCCCAAACAAATGACCAAATCTGAATTTACCCTAAATTTAACTAAAATCGTCTATCATCATAAGTCTATCTATTCTTCATTGATTTTTGTTATTGAAGAATAGTTATGTTTGCTTATTATCGTATATTTGTATAGAATTGCTATAAAATACTTTATCATCATATTTACGAGCACAAGCACGAGTACGAGCACAAGCACGAAAGCAAGCACAAGCACAAGCACAAGCACGGGTCACTTTTGATTGAGGAGAAAAAGCCATTGGGGTGTTTTAAGTCCACCGAGTTTTTAACCTTAGCAAACTTTTGGCATTTACTCGATGGGGTGTTTAGACTTGACAATTTGGGTTTCAAGGCCCCCGCCCCCATGCCCCCATTTTATATTCATATATTTATTAGCCAATGTAAATTATACATTTAATTGATTGATTGACAGTTCTCATCTTAGTGAAATATCACCAAGGAATTTTTCAAATCAATTATTTGTTTTTTTTGTCTTGAAGAGAATCAATTGGATAGCTAGGTCTTAGGAGGATTCTATAAATATGCTTTTGTGTAAGTTAATCGACTTTTTGACCTATCATATTTGGTAAATTATACTATTGGAATAGTTCGATTAGTCTCTGGGCCTCGAAAATTTTTATAGACCACACTTTTTGAAAGCTATTCCTTTTGAGATTGGTCTATCGATTTTATGAAAATTTTCTCACGGCAGAATGCGAACTTGTATTTGGGAAATGTTTTTTTCTCTTATAGATTGCCTTCCATATAGAAGTTCTAAAATTTTCATTTCCTTCCAGTTGTTTTGTTACGAGATGAAGTGACCACTCATGATCATTTATAGGAAGAGGTCGGGTCGGGTTTCACTTTAGGTGGGCTCGGACCATTTTTTTGGTGGCTTACCCGATGAGGGGTTGGAGTCCTTCCGAATAGATGATAGATCAATAAAATCTAACAGCTTTAGCGAACTCAAACGACTTCAACATTATGGCGGTAAGTGACCGCGTGGACCGCCTCATTGGCAGAGAGAGATGTAAAGAAGAAGAAAAATGGGAAAGAGTGCTGGCTAGCGGTGACTCTTTTGAGGCAATAGGTGATTGAGCTCGATCGGTTGGTCAAACCCGATCGATGTCGGCGAGCAATTTGTCCTCTCACCAATGAGCGTCAGCCAACCGAGCTTGGCCGCTTGTCGAGGCATGGTGGGCCATCCGTACATGTTGTAATTGTACAATAGTGAAGAGGTCAATTTCTATATGATTCACAAATCGATTAGAAAGTGTTTAAATTGATTTAAATTTAACTAAAATTACCCATCATCAATATAATTGATTCACTAATTGATAAATTGATGATCCAACATTTTTCTTTATAAGTTCGATAAATTAATAGGTTAGAGTATGAAGTGATACTAAAATTGATTTCATTTGATATTTCCATAACCATATTAATATATCAAAGAAGCATTTAAAACATTTTACTTGGTCGATCTCAAAATTATTGCATATATCACTTAATTTCTTGTCATGTGATCCACTGCACGAGGTCCCGATCCATTAATCCAACAAAAATTATAAACTTTTACAAATTATTTTACAGATAAAAACAAGGGTCCCCGTTAAAGTGCTGAAATTAGCAGTCTCATTTTTTGTCACTAGGCAAACAAACAAAATTAAAAGGGTCATAGGCTCAAAAATCAAACAAAATAAAGAAGAAAAAAAAAATGAAATTTATTATATTATTTCTATCCTTGCAATAACATCCATTAATGTCTACAAATATTAAGGCAAAGAAGCCTTGGATGTGAAATTTTCCTCATTTTAGAGAAGGCAAGAGGAACCTTGAACTTACGTGTCAAATCCATATTAGTCGATATCGACATGTTCTTGACTAACCAATAATGTTGAAAACAAGACAAATTTTTTTTTTTTCCCCCTAAGTTGCTGCAATTGAAATATCAGTATCATCAAATGTAAAGTGAATAAAAGTGGAGGATTTTTTTTTATCATTCATGCATTTTAATGTTGGAATTGTAAAGGACAATAGGACTGTCAATACGTCTGTTAAAATTATTTTTGTATTAATTAAATTTCGTTGTATATAATCTTTTTAAGCGATTTTAATAAACTACTATTTTAGTCTTATGTGACTAAATTGTTTCAAGTCTTTCTTGTATGAGTAAATTAAGTTGATTAACACAATTTATATCAAGAAAGTTAATTTATGATCTATCAACACAATTTTCACATACTAAAAGTTAATAAGTAAACTAAGTGCTTGCTTGGTCGTGTTTAAAGTTAATTTTTTAAAGAATAGATAAAGTAGGAATCACAATTATTGCGTAGGATTCAAAATTTGTTTATATTTGAACCAGAAAAAGCAGTGGACTCTAGTACTTATAGTAAACGATGTAAACAAAAATCAATAATCACTTAGTAACTCGTGCATTTTAAAAATATCATAAGCAATATCTTCGAAGTTACAATGAAATTGTTATCTAACCTAGTAATACAATGAATAATTCGGATACATAACAAAATACAATATATAAGTAAACTAAGTGCTTGCTCGATCGTATTTAAAGTTGATATTTTAAAAAGTAGATAAAATAGGAATCGCAATTATTGCGTATTTATCATCATTCTAAAAAATTACAAAAACTAAAAAAAAAAATCATTAAAATCCAATTTCGAGAATGACCTCAATCATTTGTTACAAAATATTTTTATATTCATTTTTTTTTTTTTTTGGGTATGATAATAATGGGCAAATCCCAATCATGGGAACCTTTCCTCGAGCCAATTGCCTAGAATTTGACCAATTGATATTGATTAAAAAGTAACAAACTTGATATTAAGGGTATTTATAAATTAGATTGATAAATTACTTTGTTTAAAAATTTTAATTTTTAAATAATAAACATATTTATTTATTTAAATTTAATATTTAACACGCCTCACACATATAAATTGTATTTATTATTAAAAACCTGAGACGTGCATAATTCTTATTTATTTATTTGATTTAAGAAAGAAGAATTTAATAAGAATTATACTTTTTTAATATATTTTAATATCACTCCAAAATGAATGGTCTTCTTTTTTTTTTTTTTTTTTGAGATGAGTCCACATCCACATTATAAGATCAGTATTCGATTACTTTAATGTACTGATGAACCTCACCAGCACCAGATGCATTTTATCTTTTTTTAAAGATCATTACTAGGTTAAATGTTTCATTAGATAATGAAGAATTTTTCTTTACATTTAATTATTTAATATTATTGAATGGGGTATTTGTTTAACGGTAAGTAGTTCGTTTATTTCTATTCATACTTTAGTTGTACAAATATCAGTCACATCATGTTAAGTACGTAGAAAAATGTGTTCGTATATTCTTCGATAATTATTTCCGTCAAAACTTAATAATTTATAAGCACACAAATTTTCAAAATAACTTAAAATCTTATTTGTCATATTATTTGAATTTAACTAAATACCATAATTTATTTGTTGATCCCATATGTTTTATTATTTTTCCTCCATTCTCTTTATGATCTTAAATACAATAATTAAATAGTCCCTATGCTTTTTAGTCACTAATTCATCACCACACACCAAGAATGTGGAGAAAGCAACCTAACAACAAATTGCTCTCTAAGTGCGTGTTTGGTTGATATCATTGATAATACTGTACAGAACAATTAACAAAATTTTAATATATACAGAGTGTTCGATCGTCACAAATATAACTAGAAACCAAAAACAAATACAAGTATATCACATTACCAATTCAAGAGTTACGTCCACTTATCATTGCATAGTTTCATTATAAACAAAAAAGAGGATTGAAATGCATTTTAATACCCTTCGAGTAGGGAGGAGATATTAGAGCGATCTTCATGCATATGTACAGTCGAGGGAAAAAGTCAACAGTGCTGTATAATTAGTCTCTACATATATATTCAATAGAAATTTTGTTTTTTCTTTAAACAATATTGTTGGTCTTTGTTAGATTGATAAGTTTAAACAAGAAATGAGAATGTTTTAAAACTTATGTGGCCTACATAGTACAATCCAAACACAAATTAAAAGCTGTTCAAACAGTAGAAAACTAAGACTATCAGCATTTAATATTAATAGGGCCACAAGAAGTTAAAACACTTTTAATAAATGTTAAAGAAATTTGGTGTTTTCTAGTCCCCTACTTAGGTCATGTTTGGACAGGCAATAGTCCATTTCATCATTTAATGTATTCAAACACATCACATGGCTTACGTAGACTCACATAAATTTGAAGTTGTAGGTTTACAAGTACTTGAAAAAATTTCAAGCATGGGGATATTTCCAATTGTTTAAGGTGAATCTTGTTTTATTACAAGAGTCAAAATATCTTGTGTAGATTTAGGTTTTTTCCCATTCATGTGTGTGTATTTTATATGTATATATAATTTAATGCTCTAATTTATAATGCTTTTATCTATCTCTTTGTTATTCGGAGTTTGTGTCATAAAGTGTCATGTATCTTTTAATTGTTTCTAAAGAAAAATACGTGTTTTAAAATATCATTGATATTTTACGTACTTAATTTTAAAATTTGTACTATTCACATGACTTGCCCTTTGATCCAACTAGTGGTGTCAAATAGAGACACACCAAGCCCGCGTCAATTATGAAAATCTTGAAAGTAGCATGTGGTCCAAGACTCTTGTTCGTTCACCTTGACCCTAGACACCTTTTTTTTTTGGAGGAAATTATGCCAGATAGTTGATATTACCTTGAAATTACAATATTATTGTTCATTGTTTTATATTCTAAAATTACTATCTTCAATTATCAATTACTTATTTTCAAAAATACCTTCAAAACGCTAACTCCACCTTCCAAAACTTCGTGCTGCTACTATTCACCGCCACCGACCACCACCCCTTCATGCGAGATCACAGTGGAGATTAGCTACATCTCATTCTGGAGCTCGTCTTCTACTTCACACTTGATTCTCCACCATTCTAGAAATTGTATTTCATGCTCTAATTTATAATGTTTTATCTATTTCTTTGTTATTATGAGTTTGTGTCATAAATTGTCTTGTATCTTTTAATCATTTCTAAAGAAAAGTATGTGTTTTAAAATATCATTGATATTTTACATACTCAATTTTAAAATTTGTACTATTCACATGACTTGCCCTTTGATCAAGCTAGTGGTGTCAAATAGAGACACATCAAGCCCGCGTCAACTATGAAAATCTTGAAAGTAGCATGTGGTCCAAGACTCTAGTTCGTTCACCTTGACCCTAGACAGTTTTTTTTTGGGAGGAAATTAGGCCAGATAGTTGATATTATCTTGAAATTACAATATTATTGTTCATTGTTTTATATTCTAAAATTACTATCTTTAATTCTCAATTACTTATTTCCAAAAATACCTTCAAAACCCTAACTCCACCTTCCAAAACTTCGTGCTGCTACTATTCACCGCCACCGACCACCACCCCTTCATGCGAGATCACAGTGGAGATTAGCTACATCTCGTTCTGGAGCTCGTCTTCTACTTCACACTTGATTCTCCACCATTTCATGCTCTAATTTATAATGCTTTTATCTATTCCTTTGTCATTCTGGGTTTGTGTCATAAACTGTCTTGTACCTTTTAATCGTTTCTAAAGAAAAGTACGTGTTTTAAAATATCATTGATATTTTACGTACTAAATTTTAAAATTTGTACTATTCACATGACTTGCCCTTTGATCCAGCTAGTGGCGTCAAATTGAGACACATCAAGCCCGCGTCAACTATGAAAAGCTTGAAAGTAGCATGTGGTCCAAGCCTCTTGTCCGTTCACCTTGACCCTAGATACTTTTTTATTTTGGAGGAAATTATGCTAGATAGTTGATATTATCTTGAAATTACAATATTATTATTCATTGTTTTATATTCTAAAATTACTATCTTTAATTCTCAATTACTTATTTCCAAAATACCTTCAAAGCTAGGGAAGGCAATGGGGCGGGTTCCACGCCCGCCCGCCCGCCTGCGACTCATTAGGGCGCCCGCCCACCCCTAGACCCCCAATTGGCGGGCGGGCAGGCCCCCGCCTCGCCTCAAATTTTTTTTTTTTTTTTTAATGTAAAATTTGCCTTACTTATTTTTTTTTTTTTTTTTTTGAGTAGGAAGAATTTCATATTTCTATTTTCTAATTACAATAAGTCAAGATAAAGTAATGACATCCACCAAAATTATAAAGAACACACAATTACGAGTACGACTCAATTAAGTAAAATGTTTTGACCCATTTTGAAAATATCAAATTCTACAACAAAATATAAACAATACAACTAACACAATCAAACTGTTTAAAATACGACACGATTACAAAATTCAACACCACCACATAAAATTTTTGGAATTGAAATATACAATCTTCATTCTTCTTCTTGCGTAGTTGTGAAATAATCGGATCTCAATGATTCCTCAGATAATGAGTAAGAAAATACGTACATTAATTATTATTATAAATATAAAAGATTTAAACATTGTGCATTGAAATAAAAAGATTACCTCTTCTTCGCTTCCTCATGAGTTATAGTAGAACAACATCCGGTGTACGACGACGATTGTGGAGAGTTTTCTAACAATAAAATTTATCGAGTTAAGAATAAATGAATGTCAAGATTAATAAATATAAAAAGTACTAAAAGGTTTCTTATTATACCATGAAT
Organism: Forsythia suspensa; assembly: GCA_023638005.1. NCBI lineage: Eukaryota > Viridiplantae > Streptophyta > Magnoliopsida > Lamiales > Oleaceae > Forsythia > Forsythia suspensa. Next base: position 495,990 of record JALRMA010000409.1, on the reverse strand, counting down.
GTCAGCCCACAACCAGTTTTGAGCACACATCAATGCCTCCAATGTTGATGGATGAAGTCTACTTCTATGCGGACTCACAAATCTACCACTCGTACTAAATGCAGACTCAGAAGCAACGGTAGAAACAGGAATTGCCAATATATCTCTTGCAAGTTTCTGTAAAGTGTTGTATTTGCTTGAATTTGCTTTCCACCAATTTAATTGGTCAAAATCACTAGACCTAGGCAAAACCGACTCCTCCAAATATAAGTCAAGATCTGATTTCATAGTACTAGTTCCCACTTTCTTGGTAACAAACAAATCAAAATCATCCAATTCATCCACTAATCCAACACTTAAAGAAATCCCAGCCTGAGAAGATGAAGATAAAGACTGAGGATTATTCACACTTGACTCATTTTCTACATATTGAGATATCAACTTTTGACAAAGTGTACTGACATTGACAATTTCAACCGCTGCACGTTCATTTCCATATATCCTAGGGAAATAATACTCAACCAACATCATTTTAAACCTAGGATCCAAAACAGTTGCTACAGCTAATATCCCGTGAACCTCATCCCAATATTTCTCAAATTTATCCATCATACTTAAAGCCATCATCCTAATCTCAGAATAAGCAGAAGTAGTCCAAGTACGAATTGACAACTTTATTTCACGATTTTTTTGGAAAAATAGATTTCTTTGTAGGATACTTAGTTCCGTAAAATAGTTCGGTTACCACATAAAACAACTTTAGCCTATCACATATTTCTTTGGCCAACTTCCAATCTTGATCACTAGATAAACTCTTATACTGGGTTTCTCTTTGTTTCAAACGAAAAAAACATCAATGTACTCCAAGCAAAGTGTGTAGCATGACATATGTAGAATTCCATCTAGTCTTTACAATCAAGTAATAACTTTCTACCACAACCGATTTTAAGTCGACGCAAGATTCTCAAATTTTTCCCATCTTTTTCGGTGTTGATGTCCGTAAAGAAACACTATCACGAATTTTTTCAACACTTCCCTCAATATTTTCTAAACCCTCCTTCACAATTAAATTCAATATATGAGCGAACACGCATATGAAAGAAATCATCATTTGCCAAAAGTGAATCAAGAGAAAGTTTATTATCCAAAAGGATATTGATCATAGCGTCATTCGCTTGAACAGCTTATCAACAAAGGAGAGTAGATAACTTACAATCAATATTCCAATCTAAAAGGTTTTCATATAGAGTTATAGATAGTGATTCTCGCCAGTATGTGGACAAGGAACATATATGAACCTACATATAAAACCAAACAAAATAATTTCCACAATGTTAATAATTGTTTAAAAAATTCAAACATATTATACATAAAATTGTATATTGTTTATCTCATAACTCGGCTTTGAAGCCTCCAAGCATCATCAATAAAATGTGCAGTGATGACCATGAAACCTTTTTTTTTGGTTTGAAGTCCATAAGTCCGTTGTTACCGCAATTCTACTCTTGTTGTCCTCCAATAAACATCATTTTCACTTTCTCCAAATCATAAATCTTCAAAATGTCATTTTGATGGTATTCGAGACACAACTTTAAATAGCGGTTGAATAGATTTCACAAAATTCCTAAAACCAACATGCTCAACCATACAAAGCGGATACTCATGTAAAATTATCATTTTCCTAACTCCGTCCTAGCGTGGTCTTGATCAAAATGATAAGTCCCCATAACCACTTTTCCACCCGCTTGCTTTGTAGTTCAATATTGCTCGCCTAATGTCACTTTGCTTACATTTATGGAAGTACACATCTATCTAGATGTTTTTTCAAGTGATTTGTCCAATTTTACTATGACCAACCAACTTCGCTCCACAATAGTTACAAATAGCCTTGATCTCGTTATCAATATTCTTGAGCATAAAATGATTCCATACCTCAGATGCCAGTCTTCTTTTTCTACCCACTACACCAAGATCGGTTGTATGATCCCATCCTAAATCTATGCTTATTGGAATTTGTCTCGAATTTTCTCGGCCGATAATAATGGAGATTGCTATCATTTGTCGTTGGCGCTGATCTATCACAAGGTATTTATGGGTTCCATGTGTACTTCTTATTGAACAATGTTCTTGTTCCGACATCCCGAAAGCGAAGAGTGATAGAAAAACATAAGTAGTTGGCTTGAATGAGTAAGGACTTTATTTAAAAAAATAAAGATCAAGCACAAATCTTAATACTAGAATAAGCATACAATTTTCTTTCAAGATTTTGGCCTCTGACGCAGCTAAGTTTTCTGTATCTAAACTTTATTCACCTACAATAAGCATATCAATACCATCATTTGATTTCCCATAACAGCCATTTTCAATCTATAACATCCATTTTTCAATAAGCATATCTATACCATCATTTTAATTCCCACCAACAATTCAACAAAGAGCTGTCTCTTGGTTTCAATATTCTTTGATAACTTCTCATCAACCAGAGACAAAGACTGTAAACGGAAAAATGGACATCTTTAGACAACTGGAATATTCAAGCATAAAATTGAAAATAAATAATACAGTGGATAAAATTAAAACAAGAATTATGAAGATGTGGTTCAAGTACAGTTTTTAACTTTTTATTATGTTTCATACTTTCATTAGGTAAGGTGGTTTTTTATTAATGAGAAAACTAGAGCATATATTTAATTTTGAATCATTTCTCCATTTCAGACTTGTGATGAAGACGTTCCACTACTTGTGGAAGAGTTTCAAGTACAATATTTAACTAGAGCATAGATTTAACTTTGAATCATTTTTCTCAAGTTCTTTACATATTATGTATCCATTTGTTTCTTTACGTATTAATTAGAAAAAAACTGCATATCAATCAAAAGCAAAATAAACCAAAATAAACCAAGAATATAAATTTCCAAATAAAAAAGAAAATACGAAAGCAAAAGAAAACAACCAAGAAAAATCCAAAATCAAATGCCCAAATCCAATAACAAAAAAAAAGGTAGTATAATTTACCTTCAAGAATATATATTCAATCTAAAGATGAAGACGTGAACAAGAAGAACTGAGGAGGCGAGTGCGACTGCTTGCAGATGTACCGGTGAGCCGAGGTGAGTCAGCATGAAAAGTGAAAAGGATTGCTGCAGGAGGAACCGAGGAGGCGAGGGCGTGAGGTGAGTGGGGTCGACTTACACGGGAGGACCGAGGAGCAGAAAGACTGAGCAGCAGCAAGCATGCCGCGCATGAAGAATGGTATAAAGTATAAACTAGGGAAGCTGGAAGAGAATTAGGGAAATGAATAAATGATTTTATGTTAGGGTTTTGTATACACTGAATTTGTTATAACATTTATATTGAACACAATGAAAATTTTACAAGTAATGATTGTGGTGTAATGGTTAAGAATTCAAAAAATTTCCTCCCACCCAGGTTCAAGTCTTGAAGGTCAAGTTTTACACTTCACAATCACAATTATACCATTTTATAATTTTATTCTTGATTTTTAATTTAAAAAAAATTATACGAGGCGGTCCGGGCGGGTCAACCCCGCCCGACCAAATGACAACAAGCGACTTCATCTCCCCCCATACCGCCCCATTTATCCAATTTGTCCGGGCGGGGGCAGCCATAAACTAAGCGGGCGCGGGGCAAATGCCATCCCTATTCAAAACCCTAACTCCACCTTCCAAAACTTCGTGTTGCTACTATTCACCGTCACACCCACCACCCCCTTCTTGCGAGATCACAGTGAGATTAGCTACATCTCATTTTGAGCTCGTCTTCTACTTTACACTTGATTCTCCACCATGCTCTCGACGGCACTTTGGTGGTTCACCTGTGGTGAATGTTCAACTGGAATGAGTTAGTGATTCACATAATTAGATGTGTATGAATAGTATTTTTCTTTTTTCTCTTTTTTTTTTTTTGGTTATTTTTTGATTTCAAAAAATGGTTTGTGATGATATTTTTTGGTTGAATTGGTCTGTATTTGGAATGTTTTCTTTGTGGTGGTTTTCTAGGAGAGAGTTTTGGTTGTGGTGGTGGTAGTGGTGGTTTCAATTGTTTAGACAATGGTGGTTTAGGGTTTCGGCGATGGTGGCTCCAGGGTTTGGAGTCAATGAAAAATGAGGTGGTGGTGGCAACGGTAAAAACAGGTGGCGGATAAGTTCAACACAGTGTGTTACACATAACAAATCATGTAACAAAAATATAACATAGTATGATACGTGGGGTGGGAGTCGACAGAGACAGGCCATCAAGCATTTGGGTGGCGGTGGTGAAAACCAAGTAACGAACGACTATAACATGTTACATGTAACAAATCGTGCTACAAAAAGTGTAATGCATTATTTTGTTATAAATGTAATACCATATTTTGTAATAAAAAAACATTTCATAGTATTTTTGGAATTAACTTTTTTATTGGTATACTTGTGTAAACTTCCTTTTTTTTTAAACATGATTTTATAAACTTTTTTTAGTAAAATCATTTTAAAAAGTACAAAAAATAAAATAAAAAATAAGGCCATGTTGTAACCATTCAAACCTCGCTAAAGGTACAGTAGAATCGACCAATACATGTGTAATTTATATTCATGTGTTTCAATGTGTTTGAAATCTCTAAAATATTCATGTGTTTCAATGTGTAATTTATAAATTTTCAAAATTTAAAATAAAATAAAATAAATAGGGTATCTTTAACTCAAATTTTAATAGATTTTTAAAATCTACATAATTTTAAGTGTTACCAATTCAAATTTTAATAGATTTCATTAAACTATAGGTGTCTCCAATTTAGATTTTAATATATTGTTTAGAATTCTAGATCTCTCCAACAACTCGTGAATTTCTAAGAGCATCTCCAATGCAATCATGGATTACTAAAAAAATGTTGCAACATAAACAACGTCTATAAAACTTATTCTCTAATGCAAGTTGTCAAAGACTCTGTCAATTAGATGACGTGGCAGGAAAAAAAATTGACAATATCTAGTGATCCGTTTAAATTCAGATATTACGGTAGACATGTTGACTCAATAAAATTTAAATTTCTTATGCATATTTGAATATAATTTTACTTTTATTTTAATAAAATAAAATATAACTGAATAGCATTTCATAAAATACATTAGAGACCAAATTTGAACTTGAATGTCGATTTATTATACATCAATGACAAATAGATTAGAAGTATTTCAATATTTGTGCCACATATATAGCAATCCATAGAATGCATTGAAGATTCTCTAAAAATTTCATTAATTGAAAGGATTTTAATAGATTCTGGCTCATAAATATAATTACCAAACTCATTAGGAATTCCTTCCCACCCCTCATATTTTCATGGATTTGAGTGGGTTTCGAGCCCCCATAACTTGTTTTGTTTGTTGTTTTTCTAAAATTCATATTCAATTTGTGCATAATGAGTAATCAAAATAAAAATATCACAAATACATGTTACAAACTCCTTTATCATTAAATAATCAATTTTATATTTATGATGTAACACTATTTTAATTTCTAAAATAGAATTTATAGCGCCAAGCATTTCAAGAATACATTCTTTCCTCGTGTTAATGCAAGGAACATTTTCTTGTTTTGACCTTAACTAATTATGTATCTCTTTTATTCAAATCCTACAAATTTTTAATTTGGACACTAAATTCTAAAAAAATAATTAAAAATTAAATGTTCTCTTTTAAATATATTCGAACAGACTGCACGTTAAATAACTTGATTAATTTCAAATAAATACACCTTATATTCATATAATAAATTAAGATGTATAAAAAAAAATTAATATTACAAAATTCTTGACATCCACAAGAATCTAAAAAAAATTATAATATAGAATTATGTTAAAATCTTATGAAATCTGTAGAGTTGTATTCAAATCTATGGAGAATTCATAAATTTTAAGACATCCATTAAAATTTAAGTCAAGACACCTCAAAAATTTGAATTTTCTATACGTAAATGACTGTGTTCACAATCTCATCGCCTATTTTTAAGAGCTCGTGCTTGAATTTGCTTTATGCTTTAAGTTCTCTTGAATTTTGAAAGTAGGGTTTGCTTAAAATAATGTAGATTCCATTGCACTTTCGACATAATTAATTCTCTATATTATTATATAATAACATGACTTAATTAAAAAAAAAAAAAAGTGTTTACTTTTTACTAAATATTCCAAATCACTTAAGCTTAAAGGAAGCATTTAAATAAAGTTTGAGGTTCTTAATAATGTTCATTATTTTATTTAAGCATCTTAAGGCAAATCGTCATGCTGGCAGATCCTACTTTTTAACCAATAAATATTGGTCACTTTTATTTTGATAATTTTTTTCGACCTTTACAATTTGTGAAAAAGTAATATCGATAAATGATCTTGATATAATTCTCTATGTTCTCCACTAACATATATTAAATTATATTTTTAGAAAGCATTTTTTCAATTCGAATGTCTTTTGTCAAAAAGAAATAGCATTTTCACGTGTCGTTTACGCATTTTCCACTTAAATGTTACCTATTTTTAAAATCTATTCAATTGATTTTTGAAAAGATGGAATTAAAGAAACAAATACAAATTCTTAAAAGGAAAAGTTGACCAAATGTTTTTAATGCAATGGAATGGCTAAATTATTAAATGATAAGTAGGGATCCCTAACTTTTTGCTAAATGTGTATGTGGATTCCTAACTTTTAAATCTTAACAAATGTCAACCTTAACCTTTTAAATTTGTAGCGAGAATAGGCCATTATCGATGGATTCCATAAAATTTGTCGTTAAATAGGCATGCGAATGACACAAATGATTTTAACAATAAAGATTAAATGAAGAGAAAAGAGGGGTCAAGGCGTGTTTAAAAAATGCAAGATAAAGGCCAAGACGACCTCCACGCCTCGGTTTAGGCTTCTAGCGCGCTTTTTTTGGTCAACTATTTTTTCACTAAAAGCTTGCGCCTATGCTCACATATGCACGCCTAGTCACGCCTAATTACACCTAGGCGCGCTTTTTTAGTTAAAAATTTATTTTTATCTTTTTTTAAAAAAATATTTAAAATGATATTAAAAATAAAAAAATATTTTTTCACGCTTCGCTCTCGCCTCACTCTCGCCTAAGCCTCGCCTAGGCCCAAAAAGCTTGAAGCTTGGCCTCCACGCTTAGCCATGCTTTACGCTTTTTAGAACATTGGTCAAGGGTAACTTGGAATTATGGGTTTGCGGGGAGAGACACGACTAGGGAGAAACTCGTGTGAGGGTGACCGTGCATTTGGAGGGGCATGTGGTTGTAGTTTGTCCTTCTATTTTCCTCATTTCCTTCTTAATTTTTTCTTTTTCCTTTTTTTTTTTGTTAAAATCATTTTTGTTTTCTCTGTGATGATAAATATTTTTCTCCTCCTCCGAGCACGGCGGCAATAGTTGTGGAGACCTGCAAAATAGTGGTGATGCTTCTTTCTCCCGTGTCTACTCCGGTGTGATAATTAATATGTGATTAAAACAGATGTGCAGAATAACAATATGGAATGTATGAGAGTTGTCCTTTTACCTTGGGGGATTGACCTCTATATATATGGATGACCTGCAGTTATAGCCTTTAATGGTCTTTAATAGCGGATCTCCCTTTATCTCCCTAATTACTAGGAGTTAATGAGCGATGTTTCATCTTCTCAATTGTTGAGGGATGTTTCGTCTTCCCAATAACCGGCATGAATCGTCATTCTTCTATCGGCCGCCCGTCTCGACTAACCTAACGACAATTGGGTTATCGCAAAGATATCTATCGGGCGTGCTTATGAGACCAACGAGACGGGCAAGCCAAAATGAGACAGAAAATCGTTGAGTCGGACGTGCCGGACGCGCCACCATTGGCGAGATAACATATGACATCTATCATTATTTCTATCATCACTCTGTTGCCCTCACAAATCTTATATGTGCCTAGTTAACAGCCAAAAAAAAAAAAAAGGACTCCATAAGAGGTTAAGGATGGTAGTGCCAATATTAGAAGTTTAGAGACCTTTCTGAACATGTTTTCAAACTCTGCAGAAATTTTCCTAATCAATAATGAATTTAGAAAATAATTTTTTTTTTTTTAATGGGAACTTATTTATTTGGCCAGTTTTAATTAAAGATGAAAGTGACTCCATACTTGTACAGTATGGATTGATATAAACTTGTCTGCAGAATGTTTTTCAGGTAAACATTAATTTTTCCAATTTTTTTTTTAAAAAGATATAAATAAATAAGGAAAGAACAAAGGATGGCCACAAATATACAATAATAAGTCAGGTTGTTTACATTGTATTGTATCCAAGAGATTAAGGGCATATCAAACGCGGTATAAGGTGGTGGTAGAGGGACAATGGAATCCTTTAATGAACAATTTGATTTGATTTTAATACTATTGTTAGTCCTTAACATTAACACTATAATGTCAAAATCTATCGATCAACTATTCGGATTGTTTTGTGATATCGTTATTGCAAAATAAAGTGAATGATAACTAGATTAATATTGATCGACGTTGATTGATTGAATTGGCCTGTCCTAGAATGACTCGCCGACTAATTGACTTATACTTGCATACATCAATAAGTTTGGTAAAATTTCTCTCGTGTTACTCGATAATTATGAGAAAAATTAAGAACGTTTTAAAACAAAGAAAATATGTGCATAACAAAATCGTTATTCAAATATGAAATTATATGATTATAAATCGATCAAAATCGGTCACACATACTTTTTATCTACATATTTGGTAAAACTATAACTTACTACATACTTATTATTCACATATTTTATAAGAATTTAAAAAATAAATTCAGTAGTAGTAGTACCATAACCACGTGGCGATCCAACAATGTCTAAGCAGCATTGCCGGCCCCCACCTTGGTCCTAACGTAAAAATTATAAAATATATTATATACACGATACATACAAATAGATACATATAATCATATACGAATATCATTGTACTATTATTGAAACCATAATACAGTGTCTACAATATTAGTCATTAGGAATTTAAATCATAAGTTGGTTGAGGGAAAGGGAATGGAGGGACGGCTGGCTGGCTTGAGGTAAACTTATTTTTCCATTCTTGGAGGTGGAGTGGGGTAGGGTGGGGGTACTTGTTGGAAAGGGACCATTGGTTGCTTCACCTCCTTCCTTCCTGTTCCTTCTTATCTATCTCTTTCTTTCATCTATTTCTTGTGTTCTGCATAAACATTTCTATAGATACAAAGTGAGTATATAGAGAGAGAAAGATATATACATATAATATATATATATATAAAGAGAGAGAGAGAGAGAGAGATGGGGAATTGTCAAGCTGTTGATGCTGCAGCACTTGTGATACAACATCCAAATGGCCAACTAGAGAGAATGTACTGGCCGATGCTGGCGAGTGAGGTGATGAAAATGAATCCGGGACATTATGTTTCTCTCATAATACCTTTGCCGGTTGATGGAGAAGGGAATTCGGACGACAAGACGGTGCGCTTTACGCGTGTTAAGCTTCTCCGGCCGACAGATACTTTAGTCCTTGGCAGAGCTTATCGACTCGTCACAACACAAGGTGAGTTCATGATCTGCTTCATCTTCTTCTTCTACTCCTGCAATCACTCATAACAGCAAATTCTAGTTAGTATAAACAATATTTTAGCTTCTTCTTCTTTTCTTCCATGATATTGTTCAGTACCATCCAATCCTCTCGGACAAATATGAACTGAAAGTTTTGTTTAATTCTTTGTGTATACAGAGGTTATGAAAGTGTTGAGAGCAAAGAAACATGCAAAATGAAGAAAACCCGGCCGGAATCCGCAGAACAAACGCCGGTGGATTCGGTAACACAGAATCCTAGTTGCCAATCAGAGAAGAATGACGAGGTACTATTCAGTTTGCTTCAATAAAATTTATAGGCACAGAAATAGAAATTCATAAACTGTAAAGTGTAAACACATATACACCAGATTGGCATATTTCCTTATGAATTTTTGACAAAAGTATTACAATGTAGATTCGGTAAGAACCATAAAACTTGTAAATTCTGATAAACCCAGAATAACATGAGATTTATCGTGTGGATGACACAATTCGAAAACGTTAATCTATGTTTGATACATAGCACTTGGCACAACAAAGAGTATCATGAACAAGATTTTACCTTCTTTTGTTTTTTAATACTGTCGACTATTATCCAACCTTCTACTAGACATACTATGAAATAATTCCATCTCTGCAGCCGACCACAGGCAGAAGGTTAACACAAAGGGACAAAAGATAATTCATTTTGATACTAAAATCACAACTACAGAGCATTTCACACAATCCCAAGTAGACTATACATTTCTCATCTGTGAAATAATACTAATGATTATCTCCATTAATGCAGCCTGTGAGACACGACAGTCATCGGCAAAGGTCGGTATCAAGTAATTTCACTGCTGCGAGGTCTAAATCGTGGCGGGCCTGGCGGCCATCTCTGCAAAGCATTTCTGAATCTGGAAGCTGATGAAGGTAGCAATTTGTTCATTAAGTGGACAATGTTTAGTAATCATATTTCTGTATAGCTATAAGAAGAGAAATATTAAGATAAAAAAATGAAATCTTGAAATTTACAGTATTTCAAAATGAAATGGCAAGATGGCACCAAATTTTATCTTCAGTTCTTGACTGATTGCACTACAATACATCATTTGAAATGCGTATGGAAGATTAAGTTATTATAATTCGCGTAATTTGAAGTTTTGAATCTCCCGATCCCTCATCCCGATCAACATAATTTTGATCTCCTTAACTGCAACCATCAGGCTCTACCAGTGAAGTTCATAATCATCCGTACTATGAGAGCATGTTCGGTAGGAAGGATTAGATAGAAAAAAGTAAGTTAAAATATTAAAGGTAGTTAAACAAGTGAATTTTGAGAAATCAGTGCCAAATTATATTCTTTAGTCTATTTCATAGAATTGAGCATATGTCTTTTTCCAGCACAATGCCAGCACAGAAAAAGTCAAAAACAGCAAGCTGTTTTAATAATGCTGCTTGTTTTATTGAAAAAAGATATCTTTCATTCAAGATTGTAACAATGAACTATTCAAGAATAAGAGATTCTAAAGGACAAAACAAATATTAAATTATTTCTGAAAAATCTGCAGTACACATGGCAAATAATTAAGATAAAAAAATAACTATAATAAGATCATATATCAAATAATCTAAATAACTTTTTAAATTTTAAGGTAAGAACAGGGGTGGAACTAGGATTTTTTTGAGATCGGACTGCTACTGAAAAAAAAAATTTGGCACTTCAAAATTAGACTGTTACTAAAAAAAAATTCTTTTACACTATAGAAAATGATTTTTTTTCCGCCCCCTTAATTTCGCCTCTGGAGAAGAACCATTAAGATTTTACAATACCCTCGTACGTTGAAACGTCGATAAATTTGCAAGGCTATCAAATTGCATTCTCTAAGACGATGTCATTACGAACTTGTTGCAAAACGAATTTGAATTTACAAGCACAATTTTATGTCCAATATACATGCAATTGTTTCTCATGCTACGAAGGCCAAAATTCAACAAGAAGAAGCCAGAAGTAGTCAAACATTTCGTTTATGAAGCATGCATGCGATTTGCATTTGAAGTAGCAAACAAATATCAACATTTTAAGGTAGTCTTTTTAGTTTCAAACATATAACGATGATCTATTTAGTTTTTCCAAATCACAAATTTTTTATACAACAACAAACTAAGCATGTCTTCGTCTTATTCTACTGTGTGTATAATTAATGTGCAGTGGGAGTATATTTTATCTTAAGTACTCTACCTTTTATTTAAACTCAATTTAAAAGAAAGATCTTTGGGATTTAAATAACTGAAATTTAAGTGTATATAGCCAAGACAAAACGACAATTATGTTGCCAATTTGATACCATTTAATCAAAGTTGACCTTTTGAGGCTTATTTTTCAAATTTCAACCGACTTCAACCGACTACCATATCATATATGGATGCTAATGTTTTACAGCTGAAATTGATTAGTTCATGTACTTGTGTAGTTAACTTCATATCATTGACTTGTAGTTAATAGATTATCTGAATCTTCAAAATCCAATTATTCAACAGATGATTTCTAGAACAGGAAATTTTTACTTAATATTAGTGTCCATCAAGCACTTGGAAGGTCAAGTTCTAGCATACGTAACTATGTATGCCGTCAAGAAATCATGTTATTATTTGAGATTCAGGACCCACAAAAATCTACACAAAAAATGACATTATTATATAACATGGTTAATTTCACTTGCGGTCACTGAAGTTACAACGAAATTATAAAACGGTCACCGAAGTTTTAAAATTTCAACGTCGGTCACTGAAGTATACTAACGCGTTCACCGACGGTTACTCTGTTAATTATTCAGTGTGAATTGATAACGTGTCATTGTTAAGTGTCCACATGGCACACAATCGATCGACATTTGACAAAAATTAATGTCACGTGGACTTAATGTACTAATAACAATAAATCTGAACCACAAGGTATGTACCTAAAATAAAAGGACCTAGCTACAATTTCTAGACATGAATTTTGGATCCCCAATTCCTACATCCCTTCAAACCTGATTCTTACTCCCAATTCCTTCCTAAAACCCTGATTTTTCTCCCGATTGCTAAAATACCCAATTAATTTATCCTAAATTCATGTCTAGAAATTGCAACTACGTCCTCATATTTTAGGTACATCATTTGTGGTTCGAATTTATTGTTATTAGTACACTAAGTCTACGTGATGTCAATTTTGTCAAATGTCAATCGATTGTGTATCACAAGACACTTAACGGTGACAAGTCGTCAATTCACGCTGGAAATTTAACGAGTGATCGTCGATGAATGTGTTAGTCTACTTCAATGACCGGTATTGAAACTTTGTAACTTCAAAGTGACCGCTTTGTAATTTTATCAGAACCAATGACCGCCAATGAAATTAACCTTTATGTAACAATTTAAGTAAACGTTTCTAATGATATCGAACACGAAACCTTAGTACTCAAGATTAAACAAAAATAGAAACACTTTAAACCAAGAATAACTTTGTGTTCGTTTAAGCAAATGCAACAGAACCTATTCAGATTCGAGCTCAAGTTTTTATTACAATTCGATTGGCATTTTGAATTCTTTGACAACTCAAATGTGGACTTTTTATGTTGGTAGAAACTTCATCACAATTCTTTTTCGAACATTCAATTTTAGCTTAATTTTGGCACACAAATGTGAGTTTGAATAGTAGAAAGGGGTAGCTAAACACAATGAACTTTTTTCATATACTTGTTTTCTAGCGGTGAGCACTAATATAATTTAAGGTATACCTAATTTTTTCTAATTGTGGGTCTATATATACTTTAAACCATCTTGGAAAATTGAATAAAAAATATGGCATACACATCTAACATAAAACAAAATTCCACTGAAATCCGGATGTAATTCTTCAATTAATTTATCTATTACAATATTGTTAGACAGAGCATTGTCAAGGCCGGTACGAACGTTGTACAACCCCTGTTCCAACATATACTTCTTCATCAACTCGATGACATTGACTTATGGAGTTACGTGAGTACATATAAGAGTGGTCAAGATCAACAATCAGTTGGTTCTTCTTCTACTTTTTCCTTCTCCGTTCTAGTGATACACACCAGAGTTAATTAGGTATTTCGTGCATAACGTACTTAGTATGTTAGATGACGAAGAGAGAAATTTTTGATATACTACGATGGTGGAGACAACATCAACGTAGTTACCCAATTCTTTAAAAATGGCACGTGATCTACTAACACCTCCGGTCTCAACTGTGGCATCAAAAGTCGCATTTAGTATAAGTGACGGGGTTCATGTCGATTTCAAGTCAAGACTGGTTCGATATTTTAGAAAGCTTATTGTGTCTAAATGATTGGGATGATGACGAACTTGAATCCAAAATAAAATAGATAGAATAATGTCTCAAGAACTTGAAGTTTTGAATATGGATTACTCAAATTTGTAGTAAATATTATTTTACATTAGTATTTGATATTTTGTCTTATTTTAATAAAAAAATTGTACACGTACCATCTTGTTTGTGTACAATTTTAACTCCGCCTACTTTCAATGAAGTGGGTCCCAAGTTCGAAAAAAGGATGAGAGTTTTCAACCTTTAATTTTTAATATAAAGGATTCACGATATTTTTTTTTAAAAATTTTAAAAAAAATAAAAAAAATTTAATGGGCGAGCCGAGCTTGTGGGTAGCTCGGCTGGGCACTGTTCTTTATTTTCTTTTTAGTTTTTTAAAAAATTATATTAAAGAGCCGAGTCGAGCTCGTGGGTAGCTCGGCCCGGCCTGCTCGCCCACGAGCTCGAGGCCGAACTAAATCAGTGTTTTGGGGACGAGCCGAGCTCCCTTTGGATTTCTACCCCAAGGTATCAAGTCAATCCTTTGCAGTAGAAACTGAATACAAATGTAAGTATCGGTGTTCATTAACATTATAATACGGTTCAAATATTGTGGTCCACACATGAAGGTATCAATATTCGGTTTCTTTTAACAATGATCATTCACATTTCATAGTCGCATGCTCAGCTTGTTACCTTTCATTGGTGACGACTGTGATTCAAATGATATAAAATGAACATAATATAAAATGTGGAGATGTTGACTGCTAAATCTGCATATCATAATTTTTAATTTTCATAAAATCGGTGAATAAATTGACGATTAGATTAACTACTATCAGATATGGAGAGATGATAACAAACAATAGAAAGTGTTAACCAAAAAAAAAAAAAAATTGATAGATTATGCATACTAACAACAACAACAAACAAAAAAAAAAAAAAACAAGATGCAAGTTACCACGAAATTAATATGAAATATGACAAAACAACATTTATTCTGTGAAAGACCTTTTGATGTTGACTGGGTACATCAAAAAATGTGTTCATTTCTTAACACAAAATCTACCAATTATGGCAAATCGTATTTTCGTTATAAACAAACAGAATACAATAAAATTGAAATTAATGGTTATAAAAGATTTCAACATTATAACCCAAAAAATTCAAAATTTGATTTAACTTTGCAGGGAACTTAAAAACACTCATACATGTTTAAAAATTTTATTCATCATCTATTATGAACATGAAACATCATCCAGCACCATATAATAAAGTTTAATTCAAAAATGGCACCAATTAATTA
Source organism: Forsythia suspensa (assembly GCA_023638005.1). Taxonomy (NCBI): domain Eukaryota; kingdom Viridiplantae; phylum Streptophyta; class Magnoliopsida; order Lamiales; family Oleaceae; genus Forsythia; species Forsythia suspensa. Next base: position 480,779 of record JALRMA010000409.1, on the reverse strand, counting down.
TTTTTTTGTCATTATCTAAACCCTAAAAATTGAAAAATCGTAATATATGCATATAATAACATAATAAAATGTATAAAAATAACATTTTCTCCTTGTTGAACATGAATGTTGATCTTCTTCTTCACATTCTGGTTTTTGATATTCCTTGATGATATTTTTTTCTTTAACGCTGAATTGCTTCTTATGTTCTTGTTTTTTGCGTCTTGTTTTGTTGCTACTACGAGTGGATGCCATTATCGTTAAGAGGCTTCAATATTTTGGTTTTTGATCGTTGGGTGAAACTATTGTCAATGTATATCATTTTCAAGATGTTGAGAAAAAGTCTGTAAATAAAATTGTGTAGCAGAGAGTTTCAATCAGATACGGAAATTGATTGAGGGATTAGAAGAAATAATATTGAAGAACGAAAATTGCTCCTTGATTTATGAAAAGATAAAATTTAGTCCCTAAAAAAAAGAATTCATCAGTTACTAGGATAATAATGGAAATATATTAATTAAATAATTTAAATGCTATATCAAGTATAATTGAATGTTAGAAAATATTTTAACAAATAATTTAATTTATACACTATAATACAAAATTTACAAAAAATCTAGATAGAAGATCTAATATTTACAATTAATAAATTAACGTCAACAGTAGAAATGACAATATGACGGGTCGAGATATTTTATCATCCTTAGTTAGGAAGCCTCTAACTTCTCCTAGGAGATGGGTATCTTTTCTATAATATACATATTTGATCTAATTATTAGAAGTGAAATTTGACTCATTGTTTATATAATCTAGTTTGTCTTTGTAAATGATCATCATCTATTGAAATTGTAAATTATACGTATTTTCATGATGTTGTAAATTGTAATATTTCATGATTTGTCAAAGTGTACAGTATTGGGAAGAAATAAAATTACAAAATCGTGAATAAATTCTCTAAAATGTGAATTCCCAAAATTAAAAATAAAGCTTATAGATATTTGTCTCAAGCATTGATAAACACATTATGTGAATATATATGGACAATTACCTATTCTTTACGGCATTAACGGAAAATCATTAGCCATTGACGAGTTATGCTATTTTATCATAACCGATGATGATTAGCAATCTATGTGCCAGCAAGATCCACTGTATTTAATTGGTTTGAGTAAATAATATATTTATATAGCATCAATCAATTAGAGTATCTACAATACTGTATAATTTCTAAAAAAATCTATGTAGCAAGAGAGATAAAAGAAATGAAGATAGAGATTGTGGAAAGAGGAAAGGGAAAGAGAAAATAGATGAGAGAGATGTAAACAATTTAATGAAAAAATTAGTGGAAAGTCGTCTAATAGGATGTCTAAACTCATGACGATCTTCTACAATAAATCTTTCTTCTACGTGAGCTTTTTTCCACCACCTCATCGCCACATTAGTTGAACATTCGAATAGAAGGTAGTATTAGAGGTGCTCTTACAATAAACTCCATTGACAAGGACTAGTGATTATGACCAATTGTAAATTTGTAATAAATAAGATTATTTGCCACTGTCAACATAGTGACACTTTAAAACGACAACGTATTTGTCCTTCTATTCTCTTGAATCAATATGTAAAATTGAAAACAAATCAAGCCAAGTTTTTGAAAAATTGTTTCAACTTCAAAAGCAGAATAACTGTATTAGACCAGATAAGAATTAACTTAATCTTATTCGATGTTTGGTACATTCTGAATTAAATTAATTTGGGATGATTCTCCAAAGGAGGACTAGGCTTAATAAAAATATATAAAAGAAAAAAAAAATGAAAATCCTATATTGATCTTTTCCCGAACCCCACCCACCAAATGTTCCTGCGTTATATTATGAAATCACATTTGACATTACTATGTGATCTTTGAATATACTTATAAGAAAATAAATATTTATTTTATTAATTAAAGTTAAAAATAAGTAAGTTATTTATTTTAATACTATTATATTTTTTAAAAATTAAAATTTAAAATAATTCATGAAACTTAAAAATAAATAAGTTACTTATTTCGATAGTAATGTAAGAGTTAATTTTGAAAAAATAACTATTTTTAGTTAAAAGTAAAATGTATTCAAACATGTTTGTAGACAAAAAGTAAATTTACTAATAAGTAAGTTCTAAATTAAATAACTTCTTTGTTAATCAAAGTCAAAATTAGGTAAGTTATTTATTTTGGCATCAATGTAAAAATGATAATTTCTTACTTAAAAGTAAAAGAAAAGTAAGCTATTTAAATATATTTATAGACAAAATAATACTTAAAAGTAATCTTTTAAGTTTAAACAAAATTATTATCATTTTTTTCCCTAATACTTGTACATTCTTCTAATATGTTGTAACACCAAATACAGGGTAGAAATAATAAATTAAATACATAGAGACAAAATATTAAAAGGAATATAAGAAATTGTGTAATTGTTGTATCTATAAATTACAATAAGAAAGACTCTATATATATAAATATATATACACTAGTGGTGACACGTGCGATGCACGTGTTGTGGCTGTAATGATATGCATAATAGTGTCAAATGTTACTCCCAAGTATATAACATGTTCAAAAATTTGACAATAAAATTTAATTGTAGTAACTAATTGAGTAAAAGAATTCAATTTTATTATAAAACAAACGACAATTGCAAGTATGTTGAGAAAACTATTGAATCCCATCTCATATCATAAAATTGTTCAAAACTTACATTTGTATGCTCGTTACCAGTATGGATAGTGTTCTTAGACAGCTAACAACTTTTAGTCGTATCAAAAAGCCATAACTTTAGGGATGGCAAAAAAACCCGCCGCCCCGTGACCCACCCCTAATTTTTGTTTTGTTTTTTGTTTTTTGAAAAATCATAAAATATTGTAGAAATTATGATTTTCACTAAAAATAGACTAAAGAAGAATCGAACCCGGGTTGAAATTTATAAACTACCAACCTTAACCACTACACCACAACCCAAATCTTATATTTTTTTTTGTTTTGTTTGGTAAAAATATTTAAACAATTTGTATATATTTTTTAATTATTTTTCAGTTTAAAAAAAAAAAAAAAAGGCCATTTGGCGGTTATGTCAGTCAGTACCACTGTCGATCCCCGCCCTCGAATTCACGGTCATGGGTGCCAAAATTTGGGACGGATTTGGCGGGCGGGGGCGGGCGGGCGGGGCTTACTGCCCGGACCCTCCCTATTGCCATTCCTACTTAACTTCCAAACTTGATTTGTCCGAGTATAATATGGCTTAGATTCTAAATTCCTAGAGTTCGGACCATGTGTTATTGTCATGTCTGATGCATTCTTGAAGATGATCTTGTTCCATCAAGATATAGGATCTTGATCTCCTACCCACTTATGTTGTCCACTTATAGTACTTACGCTGAGGTGGCATCACATGATTGGTAAAAATAATGAGTGTGGGACCATAAACTTCTCTTACCTACTTATGTTGTCCACTTATAATACTTACGCTGAGTTGGCATCATATGATTGGTAAAAATAATGAGTGTGAGACCATAAACTACCAATCATGTGATGTCACCTTAGCATACCAATTATGTGATGCCACCTTAGCATAGATATTATAAGTGGGCAACATAAGTGGGTAGGAGATCAAAACCCTCAAGATAGAATACATCCCTTCATCGTTTTGACAAAATTCATTTCAAAAGATCAAAGGGTAAAATTAACTATTTCTACTTAATTTTTATTGTTCTTTTTTTTTTTTTTCCATTCTTTGTTAGATGACGTGGTTAATGTTGTTGCTTTAGGAAGAAGTGATAAAGTGACAACGTTGGATGGAGAAAGAATTAATAACAGGTCAAAGCAATATATTAGTCCCAAAATACAAATTACAGCAATATATTAGACCCAAAATGCAAATTATAGTAGACCTGCCTGTCCAATAACAATATTAAAGGTAGAGTGGGACAAATTGTATGACTATCAACTTGATCTCTTTCTCTTTAGGAAGCCACATATAAACCTCAATTTCGGATCAAGTAACAAGAGGAAGAGAGAAGAACAAGAATGTGCACTCTGAATCTCTCGCATAATTAGTCGTTATTTTCACTAAAGCTCTCGCATAAATCACAACTCTCCCCGCATTTGTTGTGTTGTGACTTTGATTTGAAGTAGAGTCACCAAAGATATAAGCTACATTTTTATATGCAATTAAAAAAACAGTGTAAGGACTACCTCTCACAAGAGCAATTATGTCTTTTATGTGCACCTTTTCAGTGGCACCTATGTAATTAGAAAGATAACGTCTCTTAGAAGTCATATATAGAGAACTGAAAACTAAGAATAATGATTAAATACCATCAATCTCCAAAGGTGGAGCTTTAAATAGTTCAATTGCCCTTCTATATAGGAGTCCAGATCTGCTGTCCCAAATGTGTGTCTCCTTGGCTGGACTCTCAATATAGCCCCTGTAAAACATAAACCAGACAATAACAAAGCATATATCATCAAAACATTGAATGATGTTAAATAAATTAATGTCTAGCAACCCCTAACCCCCTCCTCCTCTCCTCTCTCTCCCACTCCCACTCCCACTCCCACTCCCACTCCCACTCCCAAAAAAAGCCAATTCAAATGGAAAAGATGCAAAGAAGCAGCATTAACTTTGTCCAAAAAGCATTTCTTTAAGCATATGCCCAACAAGAACCATGCTTATATCAATAATTCTTCATTCATACCAGAATAAATATTTCCAAATTAACCAATCAAGATATTAATGTTCATTCAATTGTTTTTGAAGTTATAATACAAACTAACATCCATTTTGCCCTGTGTATTCATTCACGGAATTACTGTAAATGAAGGAATGGAAGGAATCAAAATATTTGCACATTGGTAGCTTGACATGAAATTTCTAACCTCCTGAATTAAAAGAAAACTCGAGTGCTCCATTGCTGTTTTTATGTTGACACATGAGAGCTATGCACGTCAAAATAACACCAACCTTAGCGTGTTGAGAGCCTATATCATATCAATAAAGCTAGAGTAAATACCATAGTCTTTCATTCAAATTATTGAGGTGGCAAACCAACAACAATCTTCAATTTTCTTAGATGTTGCAACAAAGATCTCCTCTACACCACTAAAATTTTCATAGAAGGGAAACTCATATTTATGTTAGGAGGACCATAATAGGATAAACATAAAAATGATAAGTTATAGAAGTAAACTCTATATTACCCCATATAGACTTCAAGCTATCCTCGAGAACAAGTAGTCACTACCACAACTTCCTCCGAGGTCATGTTACAAGCTCCTGGGTTGTTTAGGTCGTCAAAATCTTTGATCTTAGACATTCCCTGAATGACCACATTGATTAAGTTCATGAAGCTAAAGCGAATTATTAATTATCAAAAACTTCTAATTTAAAATTATTTACAAACCCTCAATAGAGCATCCAAATTTGTGACTGCTTCATTAATTGTGCATGGTCGTTACACTACTTAGCTCACGTCCTTTACTCAAAAGAACTGGTAGTCCTTTTGAGTCTTGTTTGAAAACCTATAATCGAAAAATGATTGAATGAAGGAAATAAATTGCCATTAACATAAGGAAAAAGATTATGATGATAACAAATTAAAGCTACACCATATAGAAAAAAAACACAGATAATAACATACAAGGAAAAAATGATGCGAAAATGAAAGAGAAAATAAAAAAATAAAAACCAAATAACAAAAATTTAATTGTAGTAGACAAATATATAATGAATGATAAATGATGGGAAATATGTTTCTCTGCATTTGTAATGCCAAACTCTTCCAACTCATCAAGAAGAGAAAGTGAAATAGGTTGCAAGAGTGTTAGTGTAGTCCTTTTAATCCCACACACTCTCCTCCCGCAAACAAATCTCATCGTCTCAAGACCAAATATTCATACCCTAAAATCATCAACATAAACATCCCTACAAAGGCAAAGTGGCATCTTAATCATCTCATCAAATTTATGCAAGATCATACTTTAATCCACATCAAAACACATAAAATTTTAAGATTTATACCCAAAACAACACTAAAGCAACCATTGTTATTATTTGCTGTTTTTGTAGCTTCTGCTTTTCTTCCTTTTCAATTCTGCTCCTAATATTCAATCTCTGCACCAAAAAACCCCATTCTCTTTTACTATCCATTCTCAATAAAATGAACAGAAATAAACCACTGATTGGCCAATAAGAGTTTCCTTGAATTATTATAGGATATTTCTCACTAAATTAGCATTAAAAAAAAAAATCCCAATCGGATTTATGTCATGAAACCTACAAGCATCCTCCTATTTTTCTTCCATTGTTGTAATTGTTCTTACTGAGAACGCTTTGGAGCTGCCGAACATTCATCACCTCTTGAAATTCCGTTGAAGCTTTCTTCTTCGATTGAAAAGTCCTCTTGTAGAGTACCATTAGAGAAAATGGCTTACACAAGCCAAAATCTGACAGTTTTAAATGTCCATATCTATTGTTGTCACTGTAGAAACTTAAACATTCAGAAAAGAAGTTAGACTAACTGAAGTACCTGAAAAAATAGAAGCCAGGTAGAAAAACCAGTAATCTACGAACTTGTGTATATATTATGTTTATGGACAGATTCAATAGCTAAAACTGACTCTGCTGCATAAAATCTCGCCTCATCTTAAGTCAAAATATCTTCTCAGAAGTAAGGTCATCATTTCACCACCATGCAAATTGAAAAGTCTATTTAATACGCTTATTTATATTTGTAAACTTATTATATATTCACTATATGATCATATTTTTATTTAAATGAGTTTAATTATTGTATACATAGGTACAAAACCCAATTTGGATGAGTTTGAAACGAAAAAGAAGAGTTTGAAGCTTAATTGACACTTATTGTGGTGAATTCAAAAGTTCCAGGAACAAAAATCAGATTTTTAAAAGTTTGGGTACTAATTTGCACAATTTTGAATAGTTGGAAGGCCACTTTGGAAGACTTTAGAAGAGTGAGGACCAATTAGAATATATTTGAAAGCTTTTGGATTGACTTGAGAAGATTTAAAGAAGAAATGACCAAACCTGTACATCAGAAACCAAATCGGAGACCAAATTGTAAGTTTTCAAAAAAAATGTCACACCTAAGTAGTGCGACCTAGGTGCAGTAGTGAAAACTTACTGGAGGTCGCACCTAGGTAGCATAATGCATTGTGCGACCTAGGCACGACATAAGCACGACCTATGTGCGACCTACGCTAAAGGAAAGTTATAAATGCGGTTTTTTAAAGTTAAGTGAGATTATGACTCTTTTAAGACACAATTTTGAAGACTTTCCAAGGACTAAATAGGCCTCTTCTAGGTCTTTTGAAAGGGTTACGCAATTGAAGAGAGAAAAAAATCAAGAGTAAGGAAAACAAGAATTCTTGGGCAACATTCATCAAGGTGCAATCGTTGATTTTGGATTAATTCAAGATTAATGGTTGTATGTATTCTTCTTCTTTTTCTTCCAATTCATGAATTCTTTTATTAATATCGCTATATTCATAGGAATCATGTTTGGCTAAATCTTTTATATCTAGGATAAATTATGGAACCTCATGTTTTTTTTATTAATTAGAAGTTATTTGTTTTTATAAATTTATTGATTTCGGGTTGATTATTTATTATTTCTATTTTTATGTTTGATTGCCATTAAAATATTTTTGTGATCTAGATTGCTTTCGAGAGATTCAATTTAGACGAGCATGTAGTAATAAATAACATAGGGTCCAATAATATATAGAGATTACTATTATGCTTTATGAAATATTTCTAGATGATCGTTGTGATTAAATGCATATCTTTGTGTTCAAAATTTAACTAGAGATGGTGAGGTTTATATAGAGGTATATAATTGATTGACCGTCGAGAGAGACTTTTGATTATATTAGGATTATCGATTTTCGACCTAGGGCAATAATTTGCGAAGACGGGTAATTAATAATTAATTGTTGAAACATGATGGTAGATTCGTAAATCCTACTGCTAGTAAAACATAAATTTGATAATTATTCTATTTTCGTTCACCTAATAATTTAGACTTAGTTAAATTAAAATAGGATAATCGTAGGAATTGAAATCATAAAGAATTTATGTTTTAATTTTGTTTAACTCGAACTATATAATTAATTGGTTAATTGATAGCTAGTCCTCATGGGTTCGACACTTTTCACATCACTTTATTACTTGTAACCGATCCGTCCACTTGCGGAGTTAAAATCTACAACACAAATATTCCATAATGAGATACAAATGTTCTTCATCTTGAAAAGAAAATTAGAGTTTGACAATGCAATTATTGTCCACCTCTGCAAGCAGATTCTTTTAGGGTGTGTTTGATTGGTAGCATGGAAAAAGGGTGGAAAATGAAAATATTTTCCATGGAAATGAGAAAATAAATTCCACTATCTAGGTAAGAAAAAATTTTCCAAGGAAGAAGGCAAATTCATGCTTTAAATGCTTGTACCTAGAAAATGTACTTTCTTTTCCATGGCCAATCAAACACCAAAGTGGAAAAATAAAAGTGTTGGATTTGACAACATTTTCCATGGAAGTGACATTTTCCATGGAAAATGTTTGAATCAAACACACCCTTAGGTTTTCACATGCTCAACCTAATGGGATCCAGAATCCAAGGACCAGTAATTTGGTAAACAGAACCATATCAAAACCATATAAAGACCAGTAATCACATACTTGTCCTCTACAAAGCATTTCCAATTTCTTAAGCTTTTTCATTGCATGCACATTTCTTATTGTATTTTCCCTACAAACTCTAACATGTATATAAACCAGGAACAAATTATTAATGAATTTAATTTCCTCCTTTTTAGCTAAAAAAGATATATAAAATTATCCATCAATCAAGAATGATAAGAAGCACTTAAACTCAAATTGTCCTATTCATTCACAGTAAAATTCAAAAATATATAAGATGTCATTCTCTAAAAGAAAAGCTTCACACAGTGAACCTCAGTATTCAAAAAGACTACAGTAAAAAAATATAAATTTTTTTTCCTAGTACAGGCTCCCATTAAGTTGAAACAACAAAATTTATGGCTTGAACAAACATATAAACGTAAATCACCAATACAAAAATACAAATCCGAGTCATTTGATACACCTGAAGCCCAACAAAAATAAAATCGAAAATCAAATGAAAATCACCCCAATCAGGCAAAACAAACAAAACAATGTACCGTGGAATAGTTGGGTTTAACTCCATAAGCTCAAAGTTTAGTACACCAGAAGCCCAAAAAAATCAAGTCGAAAATCAAACGGAAAACCCCTAATCTATGCAAAAACTAATGAAAAACATCAGTGAAGACAACAAATGAAAGCAAATCGGAGTGAAACTTCACAAACAACAATCTCTGCTGACGGCTTGGGCTCGACGAAATCACACAGAAAATGAAACACTTTGTATAGATGTGTGAAAATTTCTCTGCTATTTATGACCACAACAAACTCGCAACAACAACCCAACAAAGAACAATGGTGATTCTCATGCGACTTATGAACAAACAACAAATTATTGATGGCGCAAAAAATCGATTTAAAAATCAACCAAAATTCCTAAGACAACCAACAACAACTTCACGGCTAGGGGTTTCTACGAGAGAAAAGTGAAGCCAATTCCATTGTATACCCCATTAAAAAATACCATAAACGACGTCGTTTTCGGGTTGGGGAAAAAATAAACAAAACCTAGTACGACGTCGCTTTTGAACGATTTTTGAACAATTCCATCCTTAAGGCTCTTAGGCCATCTCCAACCCATATCTTCAAATTGATGCAACTTTTGCACTAAAATAGTGCAACTTTCCACCAAATCCAAATGTCATCTCCAACCCATTACTTCAAATATTGCACCAAATGAACAGTGTCTATTATAATATATTTATATTTGTAATTTTGAACAATAATTTAATTCAAAATTAGTTAATCATATAGTGTATTTATAATTTTATGTTAAATATATAAAATTTTTATTAAATTAAATTTACGTAACTATTGCATTCATTAAAAAAAAAAAAAAAGCACGATACTAAATATCTCAATTTCAAAAATATTTAACATAATAAAATCAAATAATTGGATGATTACTAAAAAAGACAATGAAATCAGAAAGAAAAGGGATACAATAGGAAACTAATTGTTCACTGCACCAAGTTGGGGGTAAATGTGGAATAAAATTGGACGCCAAATTCATCTTCATCGCTACAGTGTTGCGCCATTTATGGCGCAACACTGTTCATCATCTCAACATAATGCAGCGTTTTGGCGTCCGGTTGGAGAGAAGATTTGCTCCATCTTGGCGTATTGTATTCAATTTGGCGATGGGTTGGAGATGCTCTTATATATATATATATATATATATATATATATATATATATATATATAGAGGTTACAAATGAGCACCAAAGGAAAGATCTAAAATTGATTAAATAGTCAAAGTATTATAGAAATAATCTATGGAAATCTGGAAGCTATAATAATATGACGAGAATATGGAAATATATTTTTAACACACAAAATTATAACAATACACTATAAAGTTGGGATTTTGACTCAAATATCAAAAATTAAATGGCCATAATGGTAATTGCTCGTGACTTGCGGAAGGAAAATATGCCAATATTAGATTTGATTATAAATTGAAAAAATTTCTATGTTATTCTAACCAAGATTTGGTTAATATTTATGTCAAATAATTCAACATGTTTTTCTATACATTGACATGTTTTGTTCTTCTTTTGTACAAGTTAGAGAGAAAAAGTTGTAAGTCTAACATTCTAATTTTTTTTTCCTCTTTGTGGGTTATTCAAAGAGTAGAAATTGGTGAGTGTGGTAAAGCTTATGATTATTTTTCTTACGATACTTGGGTATTTGAATTAGTGAAATTCTATATGATTATTAAGGGTAGACATTTTAACCTAATCGAACCTCTCGAATTGGAACCAAACCAGGCAAGACTCGGTCCTGGTTCCCGTAAAAATAAATTAAGAACCATAACCGAAAATCGATCGGGTTTGGGTTGGTTCTTGGTTATTGAACAAGAACCATAGGTACCCGAACTGGAACCAATTTTTTTTTTTTTTTTTTTTTTTATTCAATGGCTCAAATAAGATAATTAATATGGGTCTTTAAATGGTTGGTTGGTAAATGTTAAGTAGTTCTATAAAAATTAAAAATATTTCATTTATATTGTTTCTAACTTTACAATTCACTCTTTTTGAATGGTTGATGAATGGTAAAGCAAATGAAATGATCGGATGGAAGGAAAATTCAACAATATTTATTGTTATGTTATTTGGAGAGGAAAAATTTATGTTATTTTTAGCATTTGTAAAATTTAGTACTTTTTTTTTTGTTTGTTTTTGGGTATGTAATTTGGTGTTTCATGTTTGTACTCTGCTAATGGATGCTATTTTGTAGCTTATTTTGTTAGATATTGGATACTATATTATGCTATCTATTGGATGCTATATTCATATTTTGTGCATTAGATTAACAAAGTGTTAAAAGTTATGGGTAGAACCGAACCGAACCCGAACCCGAACCCGAATGACGGTTCGGGTTCGAGTTTGGTCAAAAAAATTACGTGGACCCGAATCAGTTTCATTTACTGAAATACCCGAACTGAACCAGCGGTTTCGGGTATTGAAATACCCAAACCATGACGCCAAGGCTGATGATTATAATGATTTTTCATTTAATGGAAAACTTTGATAGTCAAGTAAATTTTTTCTATCTTTTATATTTTTTTTGCATCTCGTTATTTTTCTCTCGAACAATGATCTTATAGGCAAAACGAAGAATTGGTTACAATTCTCAACACATAATCCACCTTAATTCGATATGAGTATAATTTAGGGTATATAGTACTGTAGGGTCTTGAACCTTTGAACCTTATGAGAATGGGGTCTCGAACCTTTAATTTCTAACATCCAGGTCCTTAACCTTTAAAAAATGCGCGAGCAGAGTTTTTCTGTTAAAAAAAATTGTTAATTTAACTGTTAGATGGTCAATTTTTTTTAAAATGACAAATTTACCTTTTTTTTTTGAATTAGAACAATAAAATAAAAATGACCAATTGACCACGTTGACTTAGTCAAACCATAACTCTGACAAATTTATTAAGCAAATCAAGTCTGTTCATCTTCTCCATTTGTCAAGTCCAATCGTCCATTACTTTACAGAGTCTTCAAAGCTGGGCCCTATTCTTCTCCATCTAGCACTGCAATCACCAAGCAAAGCCAACATAACTTCACGCGCCACCTCCTTTGGTGGTGCTAAACCCTAGCCTTCGTCGATGTCACCATATATCAAAATTAAATTCCATAAATCTACGTAATTAAAGAACATAGAAAAGTAATTATATAAAATTATGCTAGTTTTGCAGAAAATGGTTTCCCTTTTGGGAAATTATTAAACCTGGTTTTTAGCATATATTCAACATTGTCAGGATTTGCTATTATAGTATTACCAAGAACATGAATATGAATTGTGTGAGTGGGTGATTTTTGAAGCAAATGATTGTACCAATCACAGATTATCAAATTGGATTTTCCAATTTGAATTAATGTAAGTTTGACAATTCTCACAATTGCAATAAACTCTTTTTCAGGATGAAATGTGTTAAAAGATAATCATGATTAAAGATAAGAAGATAAGAATCCAAGAGTCATGAAAAGTCTGGAACCATGGGCGGATCTAGCACGTGGCGAGACCTCTGCGTCCTTGCCATCTTTGAAATTCAGCGAAAAAAATGGTCTTGACTATCGTGTATAGATGTGTATTTTTCGTTGAGCCGAAACCACTTGGACCAGCGGCACCGATCAAGTATTTCACAGCCAAGCATTTTTTCAAGAATTTGCCTTGAATCAGAAAAAGCGACGTAAGAGAAAAAAATACAAATTTATGTGAATATGCAGTTTCCACAGGGAGTGAGCTAGAGAGAGAAAGTACGTAGTACAAGTAAATTTTGGTTTCGTGTAGTTTTTACAGAGAGAAATATAGATACAGGGGTTGTATGTATCTCTTCTGGTTGGTGGTCCGGTTAAGAGGTAGCGGTGGAGGATAAAGCGGGAGGATGGAAGTGGGATTTTTATAATGGTGAATGGTGGGGATTAGGGAATCAATTGAGATAGGATTACATATTTGTCATTGATTAATACTTGTCTAATTATTTTTTTATATCATTTCACTCATAATTATTTTATCTTAACAAATTAATTAACTTTTTTTTGTTACTATACATTTTTGGTTGATTACTATTACACGTTTAAACTCGCATCTTGTTCAAATTTATCGTTTGAAGTCTGAGCTCTCATTCTCGACTTTGACTTGATTGGTTATTGTATGTTGATCACCATGGGCGGATCTAGCACATGACGAGACCCCGCGTCCGTCCGTGCTGGAATTTCGCGAAAAAATGGTGCTGGCTATCGTGTATGACGTGTATTTTATCATGTTAATGAATGATTATCATTTTGTTGGCAGGCATGTTCAGAGCTCAAAGAGGAAGAGAAGGAGATGCTTCATTCGAGGAAGGTAGGTTATTTAAACTACCAAATTTGTAGTTCTTGTTCGTTCCCATTTTGACTAACACACTGTAACTGGTCATCAAACAGGAATTAACTTCAACTCGCATGACTTTTCGTGAACAGAGTGCCTAGAGCCACAACGTGAAGAGAATGAAGGTAAATCTTTTAGCTTATGAAACTTGAATGGTTATTTTACCTGACACTATTATCACATTATACTCTTTCTTATCGAATTATATTTCACTATTATATGATTTTCTTATTGCTTGATAAGTTACATATTTATTAAAAATATTTTCACATTATTTTTTCACAAGCATCGTCCGTTGACTGGTCAAAGGTCAATATTTGACCGTTGACCAGTCAACGTCCGCCCTAACTGAACTTCAACCCTAGATCCGCCACTGTCTGGAACTACCAAGAAAATGATACTCCATGGACAAAAAAAATGAAGGATACATAAAAGAACTGGATAGTAGAAAATCAGACCAGTAAAGAGAAGAAGAAACAAATGAAAACTACATATTTTTCTATTAAAAGATTACATATTGGATATTGTTAGTTGTGGGTGCCGTTTCTAGTTGGTTCTTATGGGTTTTTATGGTGGCTGGTGGCTGGTGGCTGGTGGCTGGTGGCTAGTGGTGGTGCAATTTTGGAGAGGAAGAAGTAGTTGATGTGGGGGAGTTGGTTGCAATTTTTTTCTTTTTTGTTAGAGAAGAAGAATAATGGGGTTGATTGTTATTTTTTTTTTTTTTTCTATTTTTCTTCTTCTTTTTCTCTTTTATTGTTTTAATTCAAATTAGGGTAGATCGGTTATTTTAAGAAAAAAAAATTGACCATTTAACGGTCAAACTAACAGTTTTTTTAACATAAGGACTTTACTCACGCGTTTTTTAAAGGTTAAAGACTTGGGTACTAGAAATTGAAGGTTCGAGGCTCCATCGTTACAAGGTTCAAAGGTTTGGAACCCCAATGCTATTTATCTTAGAATTTTAATATTGGATCCGAGTACCAAATACATCTTTATTGGTGGTTTTAGGTCTCTTAGCCCTAAAAAATTTGGGCGCCCAATATAAAAAGAGCACGCCCAATAAAAATCGAATAAATCCCTCCCCATGAATCCATATTCTCCATATGGAGCCAACTTCTTCACCCCTGCTCCTAATGCAGATTATGTTGGTCATGGAGAATTGTTCTTGAAGAAATTTGGTCTTCTATTCTATTGTTTGAATCTAATATTAGTTGGACATGAAATCTGAAAGAAATGAAGACATATAAAAAGCGACTGTGTTTGGGTTCAATAAAGAATTTGTTGGATCTCTTATTACCCCAACCAAGATGCAAATTATTAAAGAAAGCAAGAAGAACAACACACGTGAATTATTTCGCCACAAAGGTCCGAATGTTCACCAAAAAGACCTATGTCACCCGTTGAACATCCCAAATGGGATAACGCTCAATCACTAGGTAAAAACATCAAGAACAACAAAAAAGTACATATTACAAGGCCAGCCTCTCACTATCTCAAAGAAACCTCAATGTATACAAGAATACTCTCAGATGCAACCACCAAAGTTATTGTTCATCACATGAACCCACAAAACCTTCCTTACTCTAATCTATACACTTAGTATGTATGAAAACCAAAGGTTTTCTTCAAAGATCAAAAGAAAAAGAAGGAGGTGAAGCTTTTCCACAGAAGAGAGAGTTTTTCATGAAAGACCAAAACGCACACCACATATAATGCCAAAAACTGCCCAGCACTAGAGTCTTCAGCAATTTGGATTCGAAGAGCCTAGAAGAATGAAGATCAACCATCCATTTTGCCACGTGTCATCATCTGAGGGAAGTCCAAAGTTGAATCAGCATTCCACTCGTATAGGTAACAATTTTAGGCTTCAAATATCTTCCAATTGGGCTTAATCTGAACCAATGGACTTTAAGTGGTTTGGGCCAAATGGGCAACACTATCCAACATACTCCACCTTGTCATCCTATTTGCCCATACCATTAGTGATTGAAGGCTACCAAAACCATTTGATCATCTGCTCCTTACACCTTATTAGAGAAAGAAATTAGCCACAATCAATATTTAAGAAAGATAAACAGTTGTTAAATTTGTTTAAAAGGGGAATTTTAGTTCCCATATCAAATGGATTAATCAAAGTTGAAATTTTATTCAACTTTATAATTTCCTTTTCTATTACATCTCTGATGAAATGAAATTTTACTTTTATGTGCTTAGTTATATCATGGAAAACAAGATTTATACTTAATTGGATTGCACTTTGGCTATCAGAATGTAAAACAACATGTTTGTCAATGAATCATAATTCATTAAGTAAGCATTTGAGCCAAATTCTGTCCTTTATAGTATCAATGGTAGCAATGCACTCTGCTTCAGTAGAGGACAAAGCAACCAGCTTTTGAAGTTGGGATTTCCAACTTATACAGCAGCCATTTATGGTGTAAACATAAATGAGGTAGATTTTCTAGTTGTCCATATCTTCAGCAAAATCTGAATCAACAAAACCACTAAGGCATATCTCATCTTTCCCCTTTTTAAATTCTAAATCCAAACAAGCAGATCCTTTTAAGTATCTGATTTGCCACTTCATTGCTTCCCAGTGATACTCACCAGAATTTTCCATATATCTCGCTTAACACACTTATAGCATGGGCAAGATCGGTCTCTTGTATGCACTGCTTAAGTACATTATAGATCCTATAGCATTAGCATAAGGAATTTTATCTATTCTAATAAATTCTTCTTCAGTACTAGGGGACTGATCTGATGAGAGTTTAAAATGATTGGCTAAAGGTAAAGATACAGACTTAGACTCAATCATGTTAAACTTTTCTAGAATTTTAGTGATATAAGAGTGTTGGTTTAAGAATAAAGAATCAGAAGCCCTATCCCTTTTTATTTCCATGCCAAGAATTTTTCTAGCAGCACCTAAGTTTTCATTTCAAATTTACTATTTAGTTTTTCTTTTACAAATTGAATTTCTTTCAAATCAGAGATAGCAAGTAACATATCACCCACATAAAAATGGAATTTGGACCACCATTACCTTTAAAATAAAAGCAATGATCAAAACTATTTTTATTGAAACCAATACTTTGCACATAAGAATCAAATTTCTTATATCATTGCATAGGTGCCTATTTTAAGTTATAAAGAGACTTATTATGCAAGCAAACCAAGTTTATATTTTCAGATTTCTCAAACCCTTCAGGTTGAGACATGTATATAGTTTCATCCAAGTCACCATGTAAAAAAACAGTGTTTACAGTCTTTACATCTAACTGGTCCAATTCTCAATTGAATTGAACCACTAAGACAAGCAAAATCCTAATGGAGGTGTACTTGATAACATGAGAAAAGATTTTATTGTAGTTAATACCTTCCTTTTGTGTAAAACGCTTTGCTACCAATCGCTTTATATCTTGGAACCCCACATTCGGTTTCCCTTCCTTAATTTTGTAAATCTATTTACAATTGACAATCTTTATAACTTTGGTTTACGACTAAGGTCCATGTGATTTTTTTTATTAAGAAGTTTGTTTCTTCTTGCATTGCAACAAGCAAAGTTTATGATCTTTAGACTTCATAGCCTCCTTATAAAATACAGGCTCAATTCCAATTGAAGGCTGAGAATTAAGAGCAAGAGCAAGGTCAGCTTCAGTTCACCTTGCAGGAGGTCTTATATTTGTTCTTCTCTCCCTATCCCTAGCAAACCGATAATTGTCTAGGTTAGGGGAGCCATTACTTCATCTTCCGATGGTTGATTTTCAAAATTAGTTTCACCCGGTTTCTAGGTCGGAAGAATTTGTTCTTTCATCCTCATCGGGAAACTCCACCTCAAATTGAGTGAGGTTTAAAAGATTTGAAGCATTTGAATTTTCAGATTGATTTTCAACAAATTTTTCATTTTCAAAAACAGAAATTTTTAAACAAGGCATGTCTTCTTTATTAAAAACAACATTTCAGTTAATTATAACCTTAAAACCCTTTGTTTCTTTAACCCATAACCCATAACCGCTTACACCTTCCCCATAACCGGAAAAACACATTTCGAGCCTTAGGCTCAAGTTTACCATCATCTTGATGGGCATAGGCAGACACAACCAAAAATTTTAAGTTAGAGTAATAAGAGTTATAACTATTCCACATAAAATCGGGAGTTTTAAGATTTATAGCACTAGAGGGGCACTTGTTTATCGTGAGTTCTTTGTTTTTCTGACTTATCCCCAAAACAATTTTGGAAGACCAAAACTATGAAGCATGCATCTTACTTTTTCTAAGATTGTTCTATTCATCCTCTCGTAGAACTCCATTTTGCTTGAGGAGTATAGGTGGTAGTCCTATGCTTAAGAATATCGTAATTCTTACGAAATTGTCAAATTCAAAATTGCGAAATTCTAGGCCATTATACATCCTTAAGATTTTTATTTTCTTATTTGTTTGGTTTTCAATTTGAATTTTCCAATCTCTAAAGACTTGAAAAGTTTCAGATTTAAATTTCAGAAGGAATGTCCATACTTTCCTTGAGAAATCATCAATCACTAACAAATAGAACCTAAAACCAGTAAGAGTATTTACTGGGGCAGGACCCCAAAGGTCTGCATGTAAATATTCTAAGACAGGCTTGGATTTGTGAGTGCTAGTTTTAAAAGGTAGCCTATTTTGCTTTCCAATAACGCATTGTTCACGAGTAAATTTCTCAATTTTATCTTTGTCAAACACCCCACTTCAGATTTTAAAATTTGAAGGCCTTTATCACTTATATGACCAAGTCTTTTGTGCCAAACAATAGACTTGTCATTTTGAGTGATAGATGCTTGCAAGGTTTGTGCCCTTCAAAGGAGTGCTTGCAAAGTATAACCGCCATTTCTTTTGAGGAATTGAGTATTTCAAAGTTACCTTTATGATTTTCAACTTATCATTAGAAATAGTAATATTGAAATTTTGATAATTCAAAATGCCTAAAGAAATTAAGTTTCTTTGGAGGTCTGGAACATATCTTATTATTTCTAAAATAAGGACATTGTTGTTGTTTAGTTTTAACATGACTTTTCCAATCCCTCTTATACTACAACATATATCATTTCCCATTGTTACTTGTCCCCTTTTTAATTCACAAAATTCACAAAACTATTTCTTATTATGACACATATGAAAAGAACATCCAGAATCAAGAACTCAGTCTTGATTAATAGAATTTGAAGCCACAAAGACTTGACCATTGACAGTAGCAACTAATTCATTGTAAGCAACGGCAGTTGCTCCTTCAATGGGACTTTTTTCTTTTAATTCAGCTATCTTTTTATAGCAATCTTTTATAAAATGACCAGTTTTTCCACAAAAATAGCATTTCTTTCATGTACTTGTCTTATTTTTTGGTTTAGACTTTTCTTTTTCATCAGAACCCTTCTTCTTAGCATTATTAAAATACTTATTGTGATTATGCTTAGAGTAACCTTTTCATTTAACATTTAGACTTTTCCCAACTACTTGATCCTATTGATCACTCTTAAATTCTAATTCCTTATTTTTAAGGTAGTTGGAGATTATTTCAATGGTAAGGCTTTCTCTACCATATTCAAGGGCATTTCTAACATCTCTATACTTCTCACCTAGAGAGTTTAAGAGAGCAACGACTTTTTGACCCTCGAACGACTTTTCATCACAATCGACAAGTCTTTTATTATCTTGTTAAATCTATCTAAATTTCCATCTAGACCGACATTGAGATCAAACTTGAAACCGTAATACTATTTTAAAAGATAGCATTTATTTGGAAGAGTTTTAGGCACAAAAAGAGACTGGCTTATCCCAGAGTTGAATAGCAGTTTCAGTATCTCCAACTTGCTTGAGGACACTGTCAGAAAGATGGAGAAAGATAGAACTCCATGCTATCTCATCCATGTCCCTTTCTTATCTTCATCAAGATCTTCAGGCCAAGACTCATCAATGACCTTAGCATATATTTGTTGAAGTAAGACAGCTTTCATCTTTGGGCGCCAGAAAACAAAGCCTCCAATGCCAGACTAGACCTCTAACTGAAACTTATTAGAAGACATTTTTATCTCTTTTTATTAACCAAGAAAACTAACCCCCAAAAAGGCAACAAAATAACTTAAAAGCAGACAAGTTTGATACAGATCATGAAAAATATTAGCAGTTTAGAAATATTCAGTTAATATTTACCACAAAAGAATTTAGAAAACACTAAGATTACTTTTCCTTTAAGGCAAAGAAACACTAAACCAAGCAAAGATCCCTCAGATTCTAAGATCTTCTCAGGAGATCTTAGACAAAGGAAATTTTTGCGGTTAAGGTGTTTTGCCCTTCATAGAGATATTTTGATCTAGCAAGAATGATATAAGAGAAAAGAGGATATTACCAGAATTTCTCAAAATAATGAGATAAGTGCAAAGATACTCAAAAGGAAAAACCGAGTTGTAGAAGAAAAACTTATGTTCTGAAGGATTTTCACCAAGAAAACTTTTGATCTAGGCAGATCCAACCTAGTTCTCAAACAGATCTACGAACTTTCTCCAAGAAAAAAAACCAGATCCAAGTTTGAATGAAGGCTTTCTTTCAAGGATGGGTTTCCGGCTCTGATATCACTGTTGGATCTCTTATAACCCCAACCAGCACCAGAAATTATTAAAGAAAGCAATAAAGAAGAACACAGACGAATTGTTCGCCACAAAGGCCCGGATGTGCAATCAAAAAATCTCGCCACCCGTTGAGCATCCCAAATGGATAATGCTCCAATCACTAGGCAAAAACGTCAAGAACAGCAACAAAGTACATATTACAAGGCCAGCCCTTTCACTCTCTAAAAGAAACCTCAACGTATACAAGAATACTCTCAGATGCAACTACCAAAGTTACTGTTCATCACAATAAATCCAGAAAACCTTCATTACTCTAATCTATACAATCAGTATGTATGAAAACCAAAGGTTTTCATCAAAGATCAAAAGAAAAAGAAGGAAATGAAGCTTTTCCAGAAAAGAGAGAGTTTTTCATGAGAGACCAAAACGCACACCATAGATTATGCCAAAAACTACCCAGTACTAGAGTCTTCAGCAATTTGGATTCGAATAGCCTAGAAGATCAACAATCCATTTTACCACGTGTCATCATCTGAGGGAAGTCCGAAATTGAATCAGCATTCCACTCGTATAGGTAACAATTTTGGGCCTCATATGATTTCTCTTCCATTTGGGCTTAATCTGAACCAATGGACTTTAAGATATTTGGGGCCAAAATTGGCAACACCACCCAACATAATTAATTTAAGAAAATTCAATAAATCTTTGAAAAGATAATTAGCCTCAATAAACAAAAGTTAAAATATACTCTCATTATTAAATTATCAATATTGGCCCTTTTTTATATAATAAACTTTAATGAATTTAACCCCAATAACAATCAAATGCATATTTGACAAAACAACAACTCTGTTAAGCCATGAAACAATATTTGAACATGTTGTTGAGATTGGTTTGTAGTTTTGTAATTCATTCTGGATTTCTTATTTCCAACATATAAAAGTACGTAGAAATCTTTTCATATGATTTCTCGATATCACCTCTTAACACCACAAATGTATGCTCTCGAGCCCTCCAAACTTTATTATAACTTATTGACACCATACAACTCATTCCTCATGTCAATTGGATTGTATATAATAATTTGCGAGTTGTATTTACACTTGATGCAAGTTGCCACCATTGAACTAGGATTGCCGATGATCTCCTAATTTCATATCCATTGAGCTTACATTTTCATTTCTAATGTATCTTATTTGAAGTTGTCCATTTTTTCCGACCTTTGAAGTTCTAAAAACCATTGACAACTAGATTCTATACATTTATGGCATACACCTATTTGTCTAATTTTTCACTTTGAATTGGAAGTGGTTCCATATGGTATAATATATTGCAATATTGTTCATCAACATCTCTTTAATGCGAAAATCTAATTTTTTTTCAACTTTATTAGCATTTGGATAAGAAACCACTTTGTGGTTTAAGCTTCTATAATTATTTTGTCAACTTTCGGTAAGTAATGAGAAACCTAATAAACGATGTCTTGAACAGTTGGTAATCTTGGATGGAGTGTGACTGTTGAGTTATTTGTTTCATAAAAATTGCAGTTCAAGCATCTCTAAACTTGTAGCGGCTATTTTTTGCAAATCAAAGGTAAATGATCCATTACTATCTCTTACCATTGAAATATAAATGCACAAGGAAAAGTTTATAACATCCTTATCTTTTCTTTTGAATTTCAAATAAAACACCAGGTTTTAATCTTTATCAAGTCTCGTTATACTTCACTTGATATTGAATTATTATCTCTGTTCTTATTCGATTCAATTCCAATTTCAAATATATTTCTTCAACAAACATGTTGAATGTGCATTCTAGCTTGTGGGACTAAGATTTCAGCTTTCTTAAAATTGTTGTATTCATAGTTTTCATTACATTTGCCATCATGATGTAAGAATATATTAATAGATTCAATATCTGCAAAAAATCAGACAATAACACACAATGTTACATTACTTGAGTTTAAAATATAACTGCTTGAACAAACATGAAATAACATAACTTAGAACATGTTCGAAAAAAACTGATTTTTAAAATATGACTTCTCAAACAAACAATAGCACATTATCTCATCTGAACTTAAAATATCACTTCTCAAACAGACAATAACATATCATGTTACATGTTACGCTCTATGATTTTTCACATATATGATATATGTGCAAGTGTTTGTACATTGTTGTGTATGTATCTAGCATTTGAATACCCACTAATTACATGAGTATAATTTCAATTCATACGGTCGGCTAATTTCAAAGAGCAGTGCTATAATATACTCCCAGGAATCCTCAAATATTTTCTACAAGTTCAAGCATTATACAATTCCTTCCAAAAATATGGTAACAATTTGTAAAATCTTAATGACGTTCAAAAGTTCTTTGAAATCAATGCATTCAGTGTTTACCAACTTGATTGAAAACTAAATGAACATTAAAATTCTAAGATCAATACAAATTTAATTTACTCTAAAAAAATAAAATAAAAATTCGAACTTTTTAGATTCAATTGTCTGATGCAGATAATGCTCCAATATTATGCGAAATTTACACGGATTAAGGTTGAATCTTCTTCTTCATTGTCGGAAAATATATCAATCTCTTGTTTAATGCAAGATTGTAGTGAAATTTTTTTCCCGAGACAATGGATTTATTTGGAATGAAGGGAGGTCAGTTTGAAATCAGAAGAATATTGAACTCAGTCAGAATGATTACTAAGAGTAATTTTGAAATCAATTTTGGATGGATTTAATTTTCACGATTTTTAGGGTTTTTGTGATTTTGGGGATTTCTTTTGGTGTTAATGAGTTGTGCGATTTTTAGGGTTTTGGAGTACAATAGTTTTTTTTAGTTTTAAGGTATTTTTAATATGTTTTTATGTGATAATTTTGCTATATACTTGATTGTTTTTATTAAAATTTCATAATTACTTTTTAATTTTTTAAACTTCAAAAATAACAAATGCAACAAATGTATCACACATTTTTTATAAGAAATATAACAAACATAATAAATGTAACAACAAGTGTTATAAAAATAAAAATAGTATTTTTAGAATAAAAAAATTTGATAATATTTTCTAAATTATTTTATATTTTATGGTTAATAGTGAAATTATCCTTATGTTTATTAGTTTGTAGTAGTAAATGTTGAAATCTTAATTTTGAAGGTATTTTTCAAATTTTTAATAAAATGTGAGTCAGTTTTCAACTATCCATCTTTCAACCTAGTTAATGGATTGAATTTAAGTTTGATCACTGGATGAGGCCCAGTCTTCGCTCTCATTTGGTCCAACTAGCAAGTTCATTGTTATAATATTAATTTGGGTTATTAACATATCTACCCTATATTTCATAATTAATTGGGACTTTCACATAAATAGACTACTATTTAAAAATAATTATATGAAAACACACACACACACACACACAACACACATATATATAAAATAAAATTCAAATATTCTTAGTTCTTTTTTTAATTAGTAATATTATTTTTTAATTACACTATATACCATAATTGAAAGCCAATTAATATAGAGTCATTGTAATCCAAGATTGTACAATCTTTAATTTTGGGGATAACTGTTTCAATCATCCAAATATAAATTTGATAAATTTGTTTGAAAAATAAATCGTTCTCTTCATAAAAGGAAAAAAAAATCTCGACCAATAACCACTTATAAGCATCAACTCAATCAGTTAATATAGCGTGGCAAGAACCAAAAATTTCAACAAGGTCACACTTGTAACAGTTCGTGCTACCATTTTGCAGCACTTTATGATACATAACATTTGTATCACTTCATCTTACATACTTTAGTAGTAAAAATTATTCCACCGGCTCAAATATTACAGAAATATACAACGAGGCTCGTAAAAGACCCATTCGACAAAACACCGCTTTAGCCCAACTCAAAGATGTCATATAACCCGAAAATATCACGGGTCGGCCCAAAAACCTCTGAAAGTCTATCATCAAACGATTCAGTTATATCGTAACAGACTTGACTAAATCTGATGCAGATGAGGCCTATCACAAAATCGATCAGAATACAACTGATCATATCTCTACCTAACCGAAAATCTCAGAGAATCACCACCGGTTTTGACTAGACGGTTGTGATATCGCTCTGATAAATACTGCTATCTACCAGGTGAAATGTACGCTTACTTGAAAATATTCAACTTCAATTACTCACTTCCCGTCTGACACTCTCGTATTCATCTCTACAAGCTTACTGACTTGACCGTCGGAGAGTCTTCGGTTGACACCACACCAGTGTCCTCTTGAGACTCTTTAACGGTTTTTCTTTCGTAGTGTATTTTTTGAGTTCTTTAGGATTGCTGGTGGCCCAACCGATCCGAAATTTTCAATTGTAGAATCTACCGTCTATAATTTGGCACCCACCCTGGGCCCTAACAATCATTCTGACGAACGAAGTTTTTCTTTTTTCTCGTATAGCGTTATTATCCACCACTCTCCAATATCACCATAGTCTTATTGATTATACTTTCAATGAAACGGCCCATCAAGAAGCGTAATGATTGATTCTCCAAGAGGCGGAAGTAATAATGCAACAAGGATGGCCTCACAACCGTCTCAAATTACCAACTACCGTCCAACCTGGACACCGCTTCATTCAACCGCCATCCGTCCGGGACTTCACCCACTCTCAACCTACCGCTCTACGAAGCGAGGTAACTACTCAACTAAGCGCACCTCATCGAATTAACCAAGCAAAATTCTCAAAATTGGAAAGACTAGAAGCGGAGAATCAAGGACTTCAAGAGAAGGTAGAATCGTTAGCGGCGGATCCGCTCATTGCACGCCCCTCTCGATTCCAAACTTCTATTAGGTCGATGCCTTCACTCGACCAAAATGCACTTAGGACAATTGGTTCGAACATCCAATTTACTACACCGCTGCACGTTGGATCTGTTGACGCCCAACCTCAACCTACCGGTTGGGCGTAATCCGGAGAACGAAAGCTAGCCGCAATCGAAGCCATGGTTCAACGCATTCACGTAGTACCCGCACTAATCAAGAAGATTGCGGCTGTTGTTTTTTCGATTCTCCATTTGATGATTTAATCGCCTCGGTGGAGATGCCTAAAAGTTTAGCTTCCCCAACATGAAACTTTATGATGGAACCGCCGATCCGTACGACCATATAGCTAAATATGAGACAAAGAATGTTTACCGCCACCATACCAAGAGACCTTCATGAGGCTGCATGTGTAAGGAGTTCACTCCAGTCTTATGGGGCCGGCCCTACGATGGTATACAAACCTTTCTAACAACTCTATTTCATCATTTGCACAACTAATCGATACTTTTGTTGAGCAGGTTTGCAAGCGTGAAAAAACTCGAGAAGAGGTCGGCGACCTTTATCATGTAGTACTAAGAAGAAGTGAATCGCTCCTTAAATTTGTTGGGCGATTCAACCAGAGAAAGTTTCCATTCCTAGTTGCAACCAAGAAACTGCGATTTACGCCTTCCGAAAGGGACTCCTACCGAGATCTCGACTTATACAAAGAATTGACCAAGTAACCATGTAGCACAATGGAGTATGTATTGGCTAAAGCTTGGGCCCAAATCAAATGGGAAGAAGACGATGCTAACTTCAATTTCACTAGGCGCCATTCCTCGAGATAAGAGCCCCAATGGCAAAACAAAGGAGAAAAACGTCATATAAGTTCTTATTCTCCTATAGACATAAGAGACCCCAAGTGCGTAGATTTACCCGCACCACTTGATCATCCCTCCGTGAGGACAAAGACCGGTATTCCCGAATACAATCTTTCTATCGCACCAACCGAACTAATTACGGTTGCTCAAGAGGATGGGTAATGCAGTGAATTGGCCCAGCAAGATGATGAGCTCTAGTAACCAGCATGACAAGAGTAAGTGGTGTGAGTTTCATGTAGACCATGGCCACGAGATGATGATTGCATTGCACTAAGGTTGGAAGTAGCAGAACTACTAAAATAGGGACATCTCTCAGACCTTGTGACTTAAAAAGGTAAAGTGAACTTAGCCAGACGAAAGCAACAATCATGTAATAAGCAAGATTCTATTCCAACGCCTAAACCAATGAATGATAGAACCGTTAACTCTATCAACGGCGGTCGGGTTAGTGGGATAACAAGGACAAGAGCATGCAAGGCACGCTCACCAAGCGACCTATCCAACCCGTAATGCAAATCAAGAAAACGAGCCGGACTACCACAAATCATCAACTTTACAACCTCAAAAGATACGAACTATTAAATCCACACCATGATGCTTTAGTCATATCTCTAAACATCGCGAATCGCTTAATCAAGCGCATTATGATGAGACAATGGTAGCGATGCATACTTTTCTTAGAAACAATAAAGGCGAAAGGGCATTCTAGAAGAAAATATTACTCGACAGACGACGGTACTAATCGGCTTTAGCGGGGAACAAAAGAACACTTTAGGTGAGATCGTGCTACCTGTTTACGCTGGAGGAGTTAACCTCCACACCAGATTCTTAGTGATTGACTGTCCATCAGCATATAATGCCATCTTGGAGAGGCCCTGGATCTACAAAATGAAGGCTGTACCATCGACGCTTAATCAAGTGCTTCATTTCCTTACCAAATGGGAAATAAGGCAGATCCTTGGCGACCAAAGGAACTCCAGAAACTGCTACCAGAATTCACTCCACTCCAGCCAGAGCCCTTTATAGCAATTACAGTAATGCCAGCTCAACATCCCAGACCATCCAGACATAGAAGATCTGGACGAAGTCAAGATCAACCCCGACTTTCCAAAACATAAAACTCAGGTGGGATCAAAGCTGGAGCCAGAACTCGAGACAACATCTCATCAAATTTCTCATGGAAAACCATGACTGCTTTGTTTGTTCTCATAAAGACATGACCGGTATTGACCCAAAAATCATTACGCACAAGTTAAATCTCGACCACGAATACATTCCAGTCAAGTAGAAACGAAGAAGGTTTGCACCAAAAAGAAACCGTATAATCAATGAAGAGGTGCAAAAGCTCATAGAAGCTGGCTCCATTCGAGAAGTCCACTATCCCGCATGGCTCGCCAATGTAGTGGTAGTAAAGAAAAAGAACGGAAAATGGAGAATCTGTATAGACTTCACAAACTTGAACAAGGCCTACCCAAAGGATAGTTTTCCTTTACCACACATCGACATAATGGTAGACGCAATAGCCGGACATGAACTTTTAAGCTTCATGGACACTTTTTCAGGATACAACCAGATCTTGATGCATCCAAACGAGCAAGAAAAAACTGCTTTTATGACATAACGTGGTACATTTTGCTACAAGGTGATGTCATTCAGACTCAAGAACGCTGGAGCAACATATCAACGACTGATGAACAAAATGTTCGTTGATCACCTAGGAAAGACCATGGAAGTCTACATCGACGACATGCTAGTAAAGTCCTTGATTGCATAGCAACACATAGACCACCTCCGGCAATATTTTGACATTCTGAAGAAATACAACGTAAAGCTCAATCCAACCAAGTGTTCATTCAGAGTGTCATCCAGAAAGTTTTTCGGCTACTTAGTGACCCAGCGGGAGATCGAGGCAAATCCAGATCAAATCCGCTCAATCATCAATATTCCATTTCCTACTAGCATCAAAGAAGTTCATAAGCATACCAGAGGTTCATACCTCGATCTTTTAAAAATGCCAACGATTCTACAACATTTTGAAGAAAATAGAACTTTTGAATGGACTCTAGAATGTGAAGAAGTGCTCCAACATCTCAAACAATACTTAACTTCACCTCCTCTCTTATCCAAACCAAAAGACGGAGAACAACTCTACATGTACTTGGCGGTATCAAAAACAACGGTCAGCGCTGTCTTGGTTCGTGAAGAAGAAGAAAGATAATTCCACATCTACTATGTTAGCAAAGCATTAATAAATGCGAAACTCGCTTCTGACCAATTGGAGAAACTAGCTTTATCACTCATCAGTGCAGCTCGAAAGTTAAGACCTTACTTCTAGAGCCATTCGGTAGCTATCCCGACTACTTTTTCATTGAAGCAGATACTTCACAAACTTGAACTATCTCGACAATTAACCAAAGGGGTCAGAGCTAAGTGAATACAACATATCTTTTGTACCCCACACCACCATAAAATATCAGTTACTTGCAGATTTCATTGCAGACTTCACTTCTAATTTTCAAGCCCTGGCCAAAAAAGAACTTCTCTCTGCTTAACGAATGGATCCAATTCAAGCACATGGTCGCTCGGTGAGAGACGGAGCAAGCAATATCGTAAATACAGCCTCTTGTATTATCTTGACATCACCATAGAGAAACCCGGATAGAACAAACAGTTAGATGAATTCAAGGCGACCAACAATAAGACAGAGTATGAAGCTTGTTGGACTAAACGTAGCAAAAGAAATCAGAGTCACTCGAATAAATGTCTGCAGTGACTCTCAACTTGTTGTAAACCAAATCAATGGAACCTTCCTAGCTAAAGACACAAAGATGACATCTTATCTGTAGTTAGTCAAACAGTTTTGCAGAAAGTTTGATGAATTTCAAATCACTCAAGTACCAAGGACTGATAACACCCAAGCAGATGTGTTAGCCGGCCTTGGGGCAGCCACTAATACAAAACAAAGCAAAGTCATCTTGGTGGCTTATCTACAATGGCCATCAGTTTGGAAACCAACCGAAACAAAAATCCATCAATCGGAAGAGGAACACTCTTGGATGACCCCAATTGTCGTACTTAGAAAATGATGACTTGCCACAAAATTAGAATGAGGCTCGATGAATCAAGACAAAGGCCGCCAGGTATTGCATTATAAACAACAAATAATATAAAATGTCATTCTCTCGGACTATACCTTCGATGTATTGACAACACCGAGTCCCAATATGTCCTAACGAACTAGATGAAAGAGAGTGTGGTAATCACTCGAGCTCAAGCTTAGCACATCGTGCACTTTCCATCAAATACTATTCGCTAACAATGCGGCGGACTCAATTTACCATGTTAAAAGATGTGACGGATGCCAAAGATATGCTAATATTTTCCATCTCCCACCGAGCGGCAACCCTATCCTCTCCCCGGCCATTCATGAAGTGGAGAATGGACATTGTCGAAAGCTTTCAACCGCACCGAGACAACATGTTTTCATGCTGCCGCATCATGAATTATTTTACAAAGTGGATCGAAGATTAAGCATTTTCACGAGATACGTGACGGCGAAGTTATTCAATTCATTTGGAAAAATATAATTTGCGGTGTTTGGAGTCCAGAAAAGAAATCGTAGAATCGACAATGGATCACAAATCATCGACATTGCATTCCAAGATTTACGTAAGCAATGGAACATCAAATTAAACTTCTCTACTCCGCGGTACCTCCAAGCTAATGGTCGAAGCTAAATCATAAAATAAAACAATCATGAAAAATTAAAGAATAGACTCTCGGAAGCCAAAGAAAAAAGGCGCATTTACTACCCGGAGTTCTTTGGTCATATCGCACCACTACTCAGTACATCGATGGTGAAACACCTTTCTCCTTGGCCTATGGCGTGGAAGCAATGATACCAAAAGAGAAATAAGCATACCAACCTTTTGAGTACGAATGGACAACTAATAAATGAATCAAGGTAAATTATGCCATGAGTTAGACTTGGCGGATGAACGAAGAGAAAAATACTAGACTTGACGGATGAGCGAAGAGAAAAATACTAATTCAATGCAAAGATAACAACAAAAGATCGCCCGACACTACAATCGTCTGGTGAGAGCCAAAACCTTCAAAGAAGGTGATTGGGTATTACGAAGAGCATTCTAGAATACAAAAGAGGCTGGTGCAGGTAAGCTTGCAGCAAACTGGGAAGGACCATACTTAATTACCAAATTGGTCGGGCATGGATCTTACAAATTACGCAGTCAAGATGGAATAGACATAGACAATAGTTGGAACGCCATCCACCTTCGCAAATACTACTTCTAAGTCTTCTAAACTCATACTTCTTTGTATTTTTGCATATCATTTTATATGAGTATTATATCTGACTTAAGCATCGGAGAGTCGATGGCAGCAATGCCTTCAACGTTCCTAACATGTCTCGGCTTTCATGAGATTCACCAGGTAGAACAAAGTACAACTTGCAAAGTTCAAAACTTATCTTACCAACCGGAATTCATGAAGTCTTGAACTTTGGGGGATGAAGAGCAAACATGAATATTCAAAGGAATCAAATAAACATCCAGCCTCCCGTAGACCATCTGGAATCACATGGTTGCCATCAAGCCATCTAAGCGGAGATGAATACATAGTCGCCATCAAGTCGTTCAGAATTCGATGGTCAAGCAAAATGAAGACTAAGTTATTTTCAAACAAGAGCAGACTTCAACCCGACAAGCTACATTGCACATAATGTTCGGCTAGGCTAGACCAATCGAATTAACCGTACATATGTAAATTACCGTTTATTTTAAAGTATAGAAATAAAAGCCATTCACGGTAAAATTCATACTATGTGTTTTATTGTAATTAAGTAAAACTTTTTAGAAGACTTTTGGTACCGGACTTGTTTTCACTCGATCAAAATTGTAAGTATTTTCAAAGCACCTCACATATAATGCTCGGTCAAAGATGTAAGAACTTTTCAACTATTTCTTTCTCTAAGCACACAATCAAAATAAAGTTTACATGTTGCATAAATTCGAATACATAAGTACAAGTACACACTATTCGAATAGGTAAGTCTAAAATATCTAATACATAAGTACGAAAGCAAATATAAGCCGACCAAAGACACTAGGAAAATGTGCAACCAAATGGTTTAAGCTTGACCATTGTCATCATCAACTGGGACCGACACCTCGACCTTATCTTGAACTGTTCTTCTAACATATTGCGCATTCCAAGCATCTGACATAACTCAGCATACTCTGCAATCGCTTTGTCCACATCCCAGCTGGTATACTTGCATTTTGTATATTCATAAGGAAGGCTCTGGTGACTATCTCAATCTCCAGTTGGCAATTTTCTAGACGATCTTCTAAAGAAGAAATATGAGCCCCTCAAGACTCCTTCAAGCCAACAAGCTCATCTTTCAACGAAAATTTTTCCCTAACCATCTCAACTAGCTCATCCATTGCCTTTGTTACCGCCAAGTCTGCATCCTTCTTTCCAATAGTCAACATTTTGTTCTTTCCACATAAGGAGGTGTTTACATCTTGAAATGAGCACACTCGTCTTGCATGTCTAGTGGCCTCGTCCTTCTAAAAAATATCACCATGAAACTCCTAAAAGTAACAAAGGAAGTTAGGCACAATCAAATGGGTCATCCAAATTAGAAAGAAACTACCTGGAAGATTTGGCCCATCATGCTCTCTACTGCCTTCACTTGTCCAAGTTCTTCGTAACGAGCCTGGTCTTCAGAAAACAAAAGACCTTCGCCAAAATCCACCACGCCTGGATTAGAGAATGCAGAAGAGTCAGCTGGAAAAGAAAACACGATCGAACCATCATCTTTTGAAGTTGGTACTTTATCAACCGCACTTTCGTCTTCATCGGAGAAGCATCGTCAAGAGCTCATGTCTGCCTCGGTAAACCCATGGAACGAGTTTGGATGATCAACTAGTCCTATAGAGGAAGAACACGTCTTAGATTTCTTCTTCTCTTTACGCCTTTCTACTCTCCAAAGTATCGAGCGAATATCTTATCACTCTCGACATGACGTGATCGCAACCTCACGTTCAATCGAGTTAAGTGGGCACAAAGAGAGATCACTACCAATAATTTCCGGACCTCTTTTTATTATTACAATAGGGACCAGATGTCTAGAAAATTCAGATGGAATACCTCTTGGTTCTTCCGAAGCGTGAGCCCACAAACTACTTGAAGCTAGAACCTCGGAGGATAAGAGAAACCAACAATCCCTCTGACTTTTGGATATTGCTAAGATCTTGAAATACGCTTCTTCACTAACAGGGCCTTCAATCAGCTCACGTAATGAGACGACGACCTACAAGAAAGTAGAATAAGAACCTTAAATTAGTAAAATACATTACATAAATTACTAACATACTGGAACTCACCGTGACCATGCAAGGAGGAAACCTATAATCTCCTGACAAAACCAAATCTCGACTCAAGAAAATACGACCCTTTCCGGCCTTTATCTCCTGAGTTAATACCAACTATCAACCGCTTGGTCTTCTTTCTCGCATTTAAAGAAAACCGGTATTTTTCTCTCTGTCGGGCTTCCTTATAAAATACCCATGTAATAACTTCGCATGCCAAACATAATATCATGCCGCTCAGTGGGGACTTGGAAAGCCGGGAGAAACCGCCAAGAATTAGGCATAAGTTGACTTGATGTGATTTCAAAATACTATAACACCATCGCAACCATCCGGAGAATCGAGCGAAAACCTTCTTTGAAAGAAAACTCATAGAAAACGTCCAACCAGGAACGTTCTATGACACCTTTTCATGTTGTTGTGGTAAACGGAGACGAAACAGATGTGGGTACACCATAGCTATCTCAAATTCTTATCAAATCAACTTCTTTTAGACAATGACTTGGTACATTATCCAGTAAACAAAATATCAACCCCACCCTGGACGACTCGCTCGGAAGAATCAAGTCCAAGGTTGCCACCATCAAGACTTGGACTAGCCGAATAACTTCCAACACGAATACTTTCTCTCGGATCGGCTTGATATGATGAATAAATCCCGGATCACCTATAAATCCTACAAGAGTCGGTTCGTCTGACGGGTTAGGCTTCAGTAATTTTTCATCCAAAAGTTGTCGTTAGGATGGACGTGAGACCCATGTCTTCGTCCGCCAAATTTTGGATGGATTAACAAAACACTCTCTTTTTGCCCGTTCGGGTCACCACTAAAATCATTCCATTCCATTTTGTAAAAATAACTATTCCTTATTACCCAAATTTTCTTATGGATCAAAACTCCAAAAAGCGAGAATCAAACCCCATCAACCACTCTTGGATATCCAAAATTTTTGAAGAACATTCAAATACATTTAAGAAAAAGCTCAAGAACATTCGACTATGAAACTAAAAATTTAAAGAAGAGGAGAACTCACCAAAAATAGACAAATTTCCTCAAGTTGTTAAGGCCAAATAAGAGGATAGGAATGAAGTCCTAAAATCCTAGAAAGGCACGTCCTATGAGAAAAAAAGAGTGGCTCCAAAATTCGTCCAAATGTGTGCACTCAACCATTTGAATAGACACACCTACTATCTGACGAACACTTTAAGTACGTATTTCGTACGGTCCAGTCCAATCAAACAAAATATTCATTACATATGTTACCGCTCGGCATCTACTGCGATGCGGCAAAATATATATATATATATAAAATGGTGCATTTACCGCTCGACAACAAGCGTAGAGTGGCAAGACCATTTCAAATTACATGCATGTGCATGCATCTAACACTTGTCGCCACAGGCACAACTGCCGCGTGTGGCGAAATCAATTCCACATGGCTCGGCCGTGTGGAATATTTGAAATATCTCTCTAAGTCGTATGGAATTTTTGAAATATCTTGAGTCGTGTGAAATTTTTGAAATGTCACTCACTTTTGTCTAGGCGAGTAGAGGATTACCGCATAGTTCCAATCGTGTGATGGACTCCTTGTTATGTAGTAAAAAAAGTTATTCCAAATTAAATAATTTCTATCCCAAATATCACGAGAATTAAATATATCACTCGAAATAAAGAGGTGACAAATTGTAAAAAAATTATTCCACTAGCCCATATCTCGACAAAAATGCCGCTTTGGCCCAACTCAAATATATCATATAACCCGAAAATATCACGGGTCGGCCAAAACCTCTAAAAGTCTATCCTCAAACGATCCAGTTATATCGTAACATACTTGACTAAATCTAGACATATGAGGCCTATCACAAAATCAATCGAATACAACCGACCATATCTCTACCTAACTGAAAATCTCGGAGAATCACCACCGGTTTGACTAGACGGGTAGTGATATCACTCTTATAAATACTACCATCTACTAGGTGAAAAGTACGCTCACTTGAAAACATTCAACTTCAATTACTCACTTTCCGTCCGACACTCTCGTATTCATCTCTACAAGCTTCTCGAGTTGACCGTCAAAGAGTCTTGACCAACACCACACCGGTGTCCTCTTGAGACCCTTCAATGGTTTTTTTTCGTAGTGTATTTTTTTAGTTCTTCAAGATTTCTGGTGGCCCAACCGATCTGAAATTTTCAATGGTAGAATCTACCGTCTACACATACCATTTGTCACATACTGTCACAACGCAATCACTTAACGTAACATGGCAAAATCTAAAAACATCAACAAGATCACATTTGTAACGGTTCGTGTTACAAATAAAAAAAAGTACATGGTAATAATAGTTGACATAATATGGCAAGAATTAGAAATCACGCATGATCACATTTGTTATAATTTGTGATACATATGGTACTATCAATTGAAACACATAAATCTACAATTGTGACACAACATAATACATATGGTACTATCAATTGTAACACATAAATCCATAATTGTCTGATTTTGTTGTACTAGACATTTGATTTGTTGGGATTCTTCTAGGGTTGAATATTTGATGCGCGGACGAAGATGACAATGGAGAAATTTTTGAATATTTGTTCTTCGTTTTTTGAGCTTCAACCTCCCGATGAAGATGGCAATGGATGAAATTCGGTTATATTGAGACACATGTAGTTTTGAGGCTCTATTCAAAAAAAGGAAAATGACTTCAATTTAGAGATTAATCTTGAATTGAGAGAGCTAGATTGTAGGAACGTTGATAAAACTAATTTTCTATTTATCAAACTACTTTAATTTAATACATTATAAATATAAAATAATATGTTGTATTTTTAATATTAAAAGACAATGTTTAGAATATTATAATTATTTATAAAAAGTTAAGTATATGGTGTAATTTTCTCCAATTAATTTCAATTTTACTGGGCTTTTTATAAATCAGCAATATTACTTAATTGTTACTTAAACTGTACACTTTTACTGTGCTTGTAAAGTATCCCACAAATTATGGATTGATACTCGGTCCTATTTTGACACTAGTTAAAAAAAATAAGATTAATAACGCTCGTTCATTGCGTAGAATCAGAGAGAAATTAGCTTGATGATATGGAATTCAAAATTCAAATACGAACTTGATCAAGATCAAATTCTATTGGTAGATACCAGATTTCATTTTGGGTTCTTGTTACCAACAACGTCTAATCATAAGAACGGTTTGCACTAGTTAATTTTGCAAAATTTTGGTTTCTTGGTTTGGAGAAGAATTATTCCAAATTAATGTTGAAACAAATTTCCAATTATGTGCGGGACTTCTGTTAACAAGGTAATTGCTGATTTATTTTTTAGTTAGTAACAATCGCATATTTTAGTTATACTTATTAAATTCAAGTATCAATTCTGTAAAAAAAAATTCTTTGCTTGAGTTTTTGTATGGATATATGTTAAATTGTGTACATATTGAGTATAGCGATTTCATTGTTACATTATTGATTCGTGAATAATCTTTTAGGATTTATATGCAAGTATGATATGTTAACTTACATTGTCAAAGAGCCGATTAACAAAGCAATTCTTATAACTAGTATTGTTGGTTAATTGGTTAAAGAGTGGATGTAATCTAATCAAAATTGAAGTTATCGTAGTCTGTTATGAGTTGAACACATTGAGTCCCAATGTATGCTAAATAATATTGTATGATACATTCTCAAGTCTGATTTTTATTGGTAATGATACATTATTTTAAACTGTAATTTGTGTTTCACATATGGGAAGTATAATTGTTTTGGTTTATTACAATGATGAGTGGGATCATGCACGCAGTTACAATGATTACTCGGTGGTTGGTATAATTTTCGCATTGGAGTGTACTGATGTGAATTTGGTTGGGATGATAATGAAAGAGTTGGAAAAGGATGATACCGAGTATGTTATAATAGTTCAGTATCAAGTTTTAACAAACAGTCGCCTCATTCTGATTTGCAACGATAGTCCTTTGGATTTCTATATACATGTAAGAAAGAATGAATGAATCTGATTTGACAAAATATCTATTGTGTGTTGATATTGAGAAAGTGAAAGTTAATGGAGGTAATTTGGGTTACTTGTGTAATTCAATTACAGAAGCATGTGCGATGGATTCCGTAAAACATTTCTCACAAAACACACATGTGGTTTCATGAGTAATTTGATGTTAACAAGATTGCCAACAGTTCAAGAAAATGGATAATGATATTTGTGAGAGTGTGACATATGCAGATCATATGCAACATCATCTATCAACCTAGTATGGAAGATTTTAAAAAGGATACAATATTTAGGAATAAGGAGTTGTTAACTACAAGTGTGGCTCTATATGCCATTAACTATAGGTTCTAGTACACAGTATATAAATCAGACAAGAATAAATATGTATTGGAGTGCTTGGATGTTAACTGCAAATGGGGTCTTAAAACTTCGATATTCGGAAAGACAACAATGTTCAAGATAAGAAACATAAAGAATATTCACACATGCTCACTAGACGTAGTCTTAGGAGATCATAGACAAGCTACTTGTTTAGTTATTGAAAAATGTATCAAGCACAAGTTTATCTCTTCAAAGACTATATACACACCATCTGATATGATAAGGGATATGATGAAGACTAATGGGGTAACAATTAGCTATGAGAAGACTTGGAGGGCTCGTGATCGTGTATTGAAGATAGTAAGGGTAATCCAGAAATGTCGTATGGAGGAATGCCGGCATACCTATATATGCTTAAAGAATCAAATTTAGGTTCATATACAAGAATTGAGACGAATGATAGTGACAAGTTCATGTTCAATTTTGTGGTATTAGGGGCATCAATAAAGGGTTGGAATCATTGCAAGCCTATTGTAGTTGTTGACAGTACATTCTTAACAGGTAGTTATGGTGGGACTCTATTCACTGCGTGCACCCAAGATGTCAATGACAACATTTTCATATTTGCATAAGGTGTGGGTGATTATGAAAATAATTGTTCGTAGGAGCATTTCCTATTAAGATTGAAAGAAGCACACGAGGAGCGTGATGGACTTGTTATTGTTCTGATAGACATAAAGGAATTGAGAATACAATAGCAAATGTGTACCCAAGATCAATTCATGGTGTTTGTTCTTACCATCTATTCATTTGAAGAAGCAATTTGGTAAAAAGTCTAAATTCATAAA
The DNA here is from genome assembly GCA_023638005.1 of Forsythia suspensa. Classification (NCBI taxonomy): domain Eukaryota; kingdom Viridiplantae; phylum Streptophyta; class Magnoliopsida; order Lamiales; family Oleaceae; genus Forsythia; species Forsythia suspensa. Next base: position 443,301 of record JALRMA010000409.1, on the reverse strand, counting down.
GCAACCATTCAACGTAGTCGCAAGAGCCTCCACAAGCTCGAATTTGATATTAAAATGAGGCATTTGGACACTATAGACACACGTATAAATGGGAGTATCTAGTTAGTAAAAATGATTTGTCTTACTCTATTAATGTGATCAATGTTTATATAATAACTAACAATGTACTTTGATGTTGAAATGAGAAGATGTCGGTTACCATAAGTGGTCCAGAGCTCATTTGACGTCAAATAGGTTTTCGACAATGATGTCGAACATTGTAGAATCTATAAATTCAATAACGAGATCGGCAAAAAACTTTCCAATAGAGGCTTTGTTTGAGTTATTGTATTGCACAGTCCAGAAATGGTTTTTTAAGAACTCAAACGATGCTAACTTAATATTCACAAGACTCAGAACAAGATACGAGTGTATGATGGGAGAACGATCAAGACAATCAATCAGAATTGAGGTGTATTTAGATTTTTTTCTATTTGTCAACATATATAAAAATTTATTATATAAGTTTTCAATTATGATTTAATTTTACTAATATTACTAATCTCTATTACGTATTAATATCCATTGGGTGATACCTTCAACTGATAGCACATATCAAGTGAATGATGAAACAACGACATATTTTGTGAGAATTGATGAAAGGACATGCTCTTGCAGACGATTTCAAATTGATGAACCGACGTGCCCCCATGCTATAGAAGTAATTAGTAGAAATAACTTATCGCTTTATGTTGCATTATTTCACCAAAGAATCATACCTTAGAGCTTATATAGAGACAATAAATCCGTTGTTCAAAAATCTGAGTGGAATGTTCGAATTAAGTATTAGACATCGTGGTTCTAGATCCGATCACAAAAGAAGGTATGGAAGACCACATGAAAGGAAAATCAGTCAATTTGTGAGTTGAGAAAGAAATCTAAGTGTGGACATTGCTCGGAATACGAACAAAACCGTTCAAAATGCAAAAATCCAGCTCATTTGAAGGCGGTAACAAAATTGAAAAGGAAGTCAAATGTTACAAACGATAAAGAGGTAGAAATTTTTATAATTTTTTTGATAATTATTAATAGATTGTGATTCTTATATATTTTGAATAGGAGATGCACATTGTTAATAGGTATTGATTTGAATATGAGTTTGATTGTTTATAATTTTTACACGGATGTGGATCATAGATGATTGGAATTAAGCAAGTGCGTGTAAGGATATATAATGAAGATATATTATATCTCTTGATAGCGGTGTATGTAAATTTACTTATATGTAACGGTTATATTGATGTTTTAAGTAGTACAAAAACGTGTAAATGGAATTCGTATTTAAAATTTTGTTATTGAAATGTATGTGTGAGGAATTGATGCTACATCGACCTTTTTTTTTTTTCTTGGCATCAATCAATATTGAGTTCGGTTTTTATGCTGGGTGAAAAATGGTGCAAACACAAAACTAATTAGATATCTTTATAATGTTTTTGAGGCTCGGATAATATGTATTATTCATGTTCATATTAATCTATCTTTGTTTGGAAAATTTCATATGATTTATATGTATGGATGTCTATGAAAATTAGTCATTTTGAAATTTTTTGTCATCAGCTTCAATACTAGAATAGCAAATCATTGTATTGAGTGGAATCTCTTCCAGCCAAATGAACAATGTGCCTTCTTGAACTAGCGTTATAAGACTGCAACACTTCAAATGGCGTTATATTTAATAAAAACAAATAGCAATAAAGAACAATTTTGAAGTTATCAACTAGGATGTTTCCACTTAATCTTGCTATGTACTTTTAGATTGTAAAATCCTTATTATTACAGTTTTGGATTGTTTCTAAATCGAGCTGTGATTTAATATTGAATGAACATTATTTCTAAAAATGTTGGAAATATTTTGATTATTAGCAAGTACATGTCTGACTACCTATTAATGTTCAGTTGGTATATGATGAGTATTTATGGTTTAAGTGTCCAGCCATTTGAAGCTTATACGTTTGGCAATTTCATGTTAAACAGTATTTCATTAATATTCTGCTTTTGTCATATGATATATTATCCTCTCCTCAACATTTAGTTAGTATGAAACTCTCCACAATGCAGACTTACCTTTCGCAATTGACCTTGTGTTAGACTAGACTGTGGTGGAGTTTGTATTGAAGATCCATTGGAGTGTCTTATCTTTTATGTCTCTTTGATTCTTTTCTTCAACTACATTGTAGATCTTACCCTCTTTCACATTCAGGGACTTGTTTTGGCTTCTGTATCACACAAAAGAATGAGGTTATGGATGAGTATTTATGTTCATGTCTTAGAAAGTTCATGTTTGACTACTTATTGATGTTGAGTTGGTATATGATGAGTATTTATGTTTTAAGTGTCCATCCATTTGAAGCTTATGTTTTTGGAAATTTCATGAAGTTATGGAATTCATGGTAAATTGGTCGTTGAGTTGCAATTTTTGGACATGAATATGATTCTAGTTTATACTAGCAATCAACACTTTTATTGTTACACATCAGCTAGGTTACAGATCAATGATCCATTAGATGGAACACATTATCCCATCATTAAAAGGAAGATTAATATAAACGCGTCACGTACGTCGGTATCAAATGAGCTAAAGGTAACCGATAAACGTGAGTTGCAAAATAAATATGTTAACATGTAGCAAAATATTTGTAACTGGTATTGGTTGGTGCCACAATCCAATCGCGGCATTAACATGAAGTTTGATACATATGACAATTCATAACATTTATTCCTAAAGTGAAATTCAAACGTATTACATATTGCAACAAATCCCAATATGTAACCAACTAACCAAGGATTCAAAACATGACACATATGCCCAAGAGAATTCAGTCAAAAAGTTATGCATAGCATGTTTTGTCCAACCACAACAAAATCGAAAACAATACCTTATCGCTAAATAAATTTCTATTCTACGATAAGTCCTAAACTTTAATATAAATCCATCTATTTCTTTCTTCTAGAACAGTGATTGTCGCTTTTCGAAAGCGAGTATTTGTACATTTGAATGACCATATTGTGCCGAGCAACCTTCGTGTCAAATGGTTTTGGCATCTTGTTGATCTTGATCTCGTATATGTATTTTTTATAATGAATATGTCATAGCTTACATGCAACCATGGATAGAAATCTCGTTAGATATCTAACAGATTAATGGTTGTAAAACAAAACAAAACAAAAAAAAAACGATTGTGGAAAATCAATGAAAATTGTAATGTCAATATGAACTATTGAGCTATATTAACGAAATGAATATAATTAAACTAACCCATTTGTTTGTTGAGGTATGTCTTTACATAGTCTCGTAAGAAATGGGGAGTCAAGAGCTTCAACTTTAGCACATTGGATTGACGAAGAAGATGTGGAATAATATTGAGCAAATGGGTGAATAGTGTCCATGACTCATGACATCCCCGATTGTTTTGTAGGCTGAATTATAGACTTCCAAGTGCAAATTGGCTATGTCAAAGTGCCCTAATATCCACGTGGGCATGTTTGTCCATCCAACATCTCCCCGCTTGGTTTAGAATTGAGACTTCTACTAGTTAAATATAACATAAGGTTTTTTTTTTTTTTTGAGAAATTGATTGTTTTCCTTCGTTAATCGTTGGTTGCATAAGAGATGGATTTTGAAGTCAAAGTAGTAGTTGGTGGTAGTCGTCCTTGTCTCATTCACAACATTAAGCTTCATCTTCAGTCTCAAAAAGTAGAACATTGCATCAATGTGCTGCTAGTATTAAATAATATAAACATGCATGATAGTCCGAAATTGAAAGTACTAGGTGCTGCTATATTAAAATTTCGTTTACCTGGTCACTGATTGGAGTCGCGACTTGCTTCAAATTATACCACCACATCTTGGAGTCGATGTTCACTAGTCCAAGATCTATTATTAGGGTTATTGGAAGATCTTCTTTATGAAATTTCTTCACCCTAATTTGGGTTGTACATGGGTAATTAATCCAATTTAGAATGGATATTAGTATATTGATAGTCGGTATATAAAATGATGACTTACTTGTTACCAGAACGGAGTCTTCTGTGATACCAACGGTCAAATACTTCGACGTCAGATTTTTCTAGATAGTCCATGCAACACTTGTATTCAAATGAGACATTTTTTACTTTTTTTGAACTGCCTGACTGAGATTGGAAACTCCAGATGAACGGTGACTGCAGACACGCAGCTGGCCTGGTTGTTCGTTTATGTGGTTCAGGGGTGTTGACATCAAGAATTTCAAATAGGATATGTGTTATTACTTGATGATAAATATGTTCGATGTTTAAATACTATGAAATACGACATCATAGACAATATAAATATATAAATTATGAATTAGAATTCAAACATGTGTGAATGTGTGCATCTCTTTTCTCGATAGTCGCTGGTTTTTTCTCTGCGAACTTATCAATTTGTCTGAAGTCCTATTTGCTGAACACAATGTCATCATCCAACGTGTTAGCATGTACCTTGGAACAATTAACATTCTCCACATCATCACTATATGGTTCATTTGCACATGTCTTCATGCGTTTCTTTATATTCTCCTCAACATGTCTACGGCGTCAACACTTGCCACTAGGGTAGTACCCGTTCCATCCGAATTGTGCAAATAACAGGCAAAAATCAAGATGGTGAGTTCATAAGATGTGTGTCAATCAATAGCTAAACTTGTGTATAAATCGTAACCGATGTAAAAAGATAGCAATTGTGTCTTATATGTGGAAAAATACAGACAATGGCATGGTGTTATTCGAGATTAATTGGATTAAATACTCCATCATCTTGTATAAGACAAGGTGCATTAGATTGTGAATCAATCCCTAGATCAAAGCTAAGTTGATCAATCTCACCACTTGTGATGGACTTCTGGAGCACATTACTTTCTGAAATAATGCTGAACTCATCTTTTGACGGGATGTCTTCTTCTGATCACCCTTCCAACAAAATACATAAAAGTCGAGAGTGTAAGAAAATATTGATTAAGGTATATTAGCATATAATTGAAAATAAACATCGACTGTTGATTTGCAGCTTATATGAATAATATGGTAAATGCAGAAAACCTTGTCAGTTGTATTTGCCGAATACATAGCAGTTGGACGATTGACAGTTACAGCTTCTAGTCCATCGACAACTTCCTTTTGACAATGAAGTGGTCTTCTACTACTTTCTCATGTTTGGTGAAAATGTCACTGATGCGTCTTCTGATGGAGTCCTTATCGTAGCAACACGGTTGAAATATAAAATTTAATAACTCCTACGGTGATTGATGTAAACTTTTTTCATTAAAAATTTGCAAAAAATTATAAATTTGTGACACCATTATCTCGAGATGGTTCGGGTTTATTTGTTGAAGGAAAATCCATTGATTGAATTATGTTGTTCATTGACGTGTAGACCACACTTGGATGCACCATGTTCGTCACCAACATTAAGGGCTTGGTCTAGCGGTGATTGGTACATTATTGCATCAATTAATGGCTCGATCTTGGAGTCATCGATAGGTTGTATCGCGAGAACTTCCTTCTGGAAAAAAGTATGTCAACAAATTTTGCAGATTATGTTGTTTTTCTTAATTATTGAATTTCTTTACAGTAAATAAAGAATATAGACTGATACGGTCAAACCTCTATGACTTTTCCTTTGATGACGCAGGTGATGTTACTCTATGACTTTCCTCATAATGCGTAGAGATCACGGTACTACCAGAGATTGGAAGTCGTCGTCACTGTCTTCAATGCGATGTTCTTGTAAGTCATAATAGAACCCTTCAGTGTAATTCTGCTGCATTTCATTCATTGTTGGCTTGATGAGACATGCTTGTAGTTGTGAATAGTAAAAAAGAAATTAAGAAGATAACATTACAAGTTTATGACTGACATGATTGATAAACTAAGTGAACAATTAATATTGGTAAACTTTAGAAAATAAGTGTTAGTTAATATATTAGAAACGTACATTAGGATGACTGAAGATGTCTTTTTCCATATTGAGTCTTGATATGAAGTTTCCATGCACGTTTGATGTTTAGTTCAAAATGCGTGGACATCGCTCACCGATTTTTGTACAAATCTTGTGATCTAGAACTTAAAAAATTTCGTATATCCATACTTGAAAAGCGGTTAAGAATGCATTAAGTCTATATACAATGTATGATCTACCGTCACCCTCTACAATCAAAGACTTATTCCGTAGACCAAATCTGAGCGAATTTATCGTAAAATTGAACAACTCCTTGCCTCAAGCATATGAATTCATATCATTAGAGTCTACCAAAACTATCAATGACTCTTCCACAAATCTCTTGTATGCAGTGGTAAATAATAGATTTGTTAGGATGAGTAGAATTCCAAAGTTCACTACGTCCCGACCGCTGAGTTGAGCATTGTTCAGAAAGAAGTCATAAACATTTGAGTTGAGTACATTATATAGATGTCTAAGTAGCTCATCTTTGATCCTGCAGTACATCGTGTCATACTTGGACTATTTATCTTCACCAAAACATCGCAATCCAATAATCAAAGTAGAATTACTCCATGCTGAATCATACCTGACTGCCGCTAATATTCAACCACATCTCATCAGCGTTGGGCTGATTTACTTTTCTCAGTAATACTTGGTGTATGAACTAGTGATTTAAAATAATCTCATTCACTTCACCAAAATGGCCAAAGCACGTTTCAGAAAAGATTTTCCTCTAAACATCAAACATCCCTACACGTAGTGTGCTGATAATGTTTGGTCTAGAAAATGCATTGACTTTTTCAAGGTACCACTGAACAAATTGGATGAGAAATTCCCATTCCTAGTATAGATCAACAGAATAAGATCATTTAAAAATCAGTTGAAAGATGGATATGATGTCTATAAATTTTTATACATTAAATGAAGTACATCAAATTGAGACATAAGTAATCATCAATTCATAAAACAACTTAGAAATGATGTAATTTACACAATCGCTAATGTTACCAAAATCAAGGAACCTAATTTTGTTAACACTATGAAGACTCAAATGATATCCATGAATTTGTTTAATTAATAGAAAGCCCTATCAAGTGTTCAGCAAATATGTAAGTTGAAACATTCTTATAAAGATTCAAAACGTAGATATATAAATCAGCTCGTATGAATTTCAAGAGTATATTTAAATTCATTGCATATTGAAATAAAGAAATTGGATCGTGAAGCTACACATTATTTAAAAACAAAATAACACTAGTTTAACAAAGAAAATGATAATGTTAACTATATAAAGCATCGGATAAGTTGTAATTATTTGGTGTAATTAACATGTAACGAATTTCGAGCGATATCATGATACTTGTAATGGTAAATTTAACTATTTAAGTCGTAATGACAGCGAGTCACATATTAGATAGACATGAATATATCAATATTCGATGCAATTGCACTAAACGGACACTATGCATATAGACGGTATATATGTTATTATTAGTAACTCGATGTACAAATGTAGGTATCAAGTACTCATTCACACTTTATGGTTACATAACAAAAATAAACTAATTTTACACAAATGTAGGTATCGTTACTCATTCACACTTTATGGTTACATAACAAAAATAAACTAATTTTACCTCTTCATTTGTATATTAGTAACACTAAGTGATAACAACGTTAAGTGACATGGTATGATATCAACAACAACAACAAAAAAGTTCAGGCATGATGCTATCATTATTCGATGTAGTTAACAATGATCATGCACACATCGTAGAAACAAGATCAGCTTGGTAACATTCAAATGGTAACAATGATGATTCAGATATTATAAAATGAACATGCAAGACACGAAGATGACAGTGTTTGGTATATAGCATATTATCAATTTTCTAGACTCAGCTTATATTAACATGACATTCTGGCTAATGCTTTTCTTATGTCCAATTAACGTAACATTGAGTAATTGGAAAATCGGTGCTTATCGATTCAAATTTAATCATCTCAATTAGCGGTAATGAAATGATATTAATACGAAACATATATGTTTGGTAATGAATCCTAGAAGATGGATTTAAACAAATAACTTTTTCATCTCTGATTAACTAAAACACGTAACAATACGTAGTTATGTAGAGATGATGATTGATAAAGATGTAAAACGTAAGCAATCATATTCTTTTTAATGCAAATTAAAATGCTACATACAATACCAGCTACAATGCAAGTGCATTTGATGACAAAAAACACAAGGCTTTAAGACACACGAGAAAAAATATGAGACTTCATATGCTAACTATGCAAAATAAAAGATATGCAAATTACTCCAAATTAAGTAAGAAATATGTGACATGGACATCATTACATCTGATGTTAACTGGGTAATTCAGTAAATTTGTTCATTTTCCAACACAGAAACCCCCAATAATGTACAATCGTGTGTCTTTGCCAGGCCCATACCAAAAAAAAAACCCTACTATCGAGACACACATGCAATTGAAGATAGTGAATCAATAACTAGAAAAGATGTTAACAACCTATACCCACCATATCATAAACATCTATAAATGTTTAAAAAAAGTCTACATCTTCATGTATTATGAAAATGGATCTTCATTCGTCTAACCCAAACTCGTTGATTCGAAAATGGCTCCAATTAATTGTTTTTCTTTTTCTTTTTTCAAAACACAAACCTCGGAAATTGAACGATTCTAATATACACATATAGAAACAAATTAAAAATAACAATAACATTTTCTCCTACGGGCACTAGAATGTTGTAATTCTTCTTCACCGTCTGGGTTTTTTTTTTTTTTTTTGAAGATCTTTTCTTCTTTATTGCAGAATTATTTCACCTGGTTTTGCTTTTGCTTTTGCTTTTGCTTTTGCGTCTGGCTTTGATGTTGCTACATGCGGATGCCATCTTCACTTAAGAGAAACAAGAAATTTTTTTCTTGATATTTGGGAGTGAATCTATTATGCAGATTTCTCTTCTTCAAGAATTATAGAACATATTTATTGTGCATAATATGGATTGGGTAAGATACGGTATAGTGATAATGTGGGTGGGATGGGTGATTAAGATGATAGCTATTTTCACTCCTTGATTTGTGTTGATATAATTTAGTCCGTTATAATTAGGAAGTAATCGTTATTTTGATATATTTGAAAATAATTTACTTAATAAATTTAAGGGTTAATTACACTAATGGTCTCTATTCTTTCAAGTTTGTAACGATTTCATCCCTATTTTTTTTAAACAGATATCATCCTCATTCTTCTATTTATACTCACAGATGGTCCTCAAATCATTATTTTCACTATTCTCGAATTCTTGGACAATTTTTCCCCTTGACTTAAATAAATTAAAATAATAGGAAAAGAAAATACAATGAAAGCATTGCAATGAGGCCCTTAACCTTTTCAAAAGTACAAATAAATCATAAACTATTTTATTTTATACATATATGTGTTCTTCTCCAACAAAAAAAATCATCTTTCCCCCACCCCACCCCACCCACACCCACACCCACACCCACACCCACACCCACAATCAAGGCAACAACAGAGAATCATTATTCATCTGCCGATCTTCACCGCTCTAATCGTGACGGCGGAGAGAGTCGCCTCACGGCAGATGATGGATTCCCATGCCGCCTCCGGAACCCAACTCTTAGTAGAAGAAGAAGGCGCGTGCTTTTTTATAGTTGTGGCCATTGTAACTCGCTCGCAAGCTCACCCAATCCACCGTAGTAATGCGTGTGGCAATTTAGTGACATACATCAACCACTTTAGTGTTCACAACAAAACCAACACCCCACTATTTATAGATACGGATGAGTGTATTTACAGTAGTTATGTATAACAATTCCTATATAAGTATATTTGTAATCTCTTTTCAAATCAGTATCTCATTTATTTCTCAACTACTTTCCCATTTTGGAATTTTGAAAGTTCACTTTTCTAGAAATTTGAATCCTTTTTTCGTTTGATCTTAATCATTGTCAAGAATTTTTAAAAAGATATATTGCTTCTATATATACAAAATCGTGTAGTTGTGTATATAGATATGGTAATGACTATAGCGCCACCGCGAAATCACTAAACAAGGTGTTTGAGAGGGTTGGGGTGTATGGTTTTGGGGAGTAGTCAAGAGACGCAAATATGCCATTGAAGATGAAGATGGGACCATGGAAATGGAGCAGATTATACCGAAAGGACAAAAAATGTGCCGATTCGATGAGCGATACTAGTGGCGGCCACCGTGTGTTGGCGGAAGCAATTTGGGACGCTGCCCACCGGAATATGGGGATGAATATATGGTAAGTTAATTAATGATTTTAATTGTTTCTAATGCTCCAACTCGGACTTATGTCGCCCTTTTGGCAAATTTTGGGATTGGCGGTGGCGGTGGGGGTGTGAGTGGGGGAGGAGGTGGGAAAAGATGATTCTTTTTTTTGTTGGGAAGAATACTTATATATATAAAATAAAATAGTTTATGATTTATTTGTATTTTTGAAAAGTTAAGATCCCAATTGCAATACTTTTATTGTATTTTCTTTTCTTATCATTTTAAATTATTTAAGTCAATGGACAAAATTGTCCAAAATTATCGAATAGTGAAAATAGTGATTTGGAGACCATCTCATGAGTATAAAATGAAAGAATGTGGATGATATCTGCTAAAAAAATAGGGATGAAATCGTTACAAATTTGAAAGAATAGGGACCATTAGCATAATTAACCCTAAATTTAATTACCTTATCTAGTATAATTGTTTGATATATTGTAATATTAAAATAAAATAAAAATTATATAGTATAATTCAAATTTATAAAAAAAAAATGTAAGTAGATGATCTAATTTTCACTATTAATTTTAACATTTGCCCAAATTGCTTAAAGGTCCAAAGTCCAAACAATGTTTCTTTCTTTCTCAAGAGTTATAAATTTGACCCACTTAGTTTTAAATTTTCAATTAAAATATAAAAGTCTAGCCTAATTGGTATCTTCATGAAATTACAATGCAATACACGGTAAAGGGCCACACAATTCATCAAAGGGCCACAACTATTGGTATTACATAGAACTGATACTACACGCCATAACGGATCAATGATCTGTGGAGGCATAGTTCTGATACAGAGGATCCTCCAGAGGAGGCAACTGCAGAGCATACTATATGCTGCCACTAAGGGCTTATTTCTATTTCACCATTCTCATACTATCTTGCTATCCTTAGAAGTAGAAGAAGAGAGGAGAAAGTTTAGAAACACATGATATACAAACACTCCAAATTTTATTTGAGAGAACAACTGATGATTTACAATGAGAAACAAACCTCCTTATATAGATAGAGGAGGCAGACAGACGGAATCAAAAGGACAAACAGCTGGCAAGACTGATAGACATAAAGAAAAAAAGAAAAAGCAGACTGGCATAAAGTAAAAGCTGGACAAACAGCTTGAAAGACATAAAGCAAAACAGTAAAAGCAAACTGACATTTTACAGACTTTTGACAAAAATTAAAGACTCGTGAAACTTTAATAAAGAGGAATCTGCTTTCAAAAGAGGATCTGCCTTTCTTTCTTTTCATGGTGTACCAAGATTGGCAGCTTGTGCTGGAGAGTCCGAATCGTCTGAATCTGAGGGTAAACCCTGTTGTTTCCACCATGGTAAATTTTCGACTTTTCGTTCATTGTCCCACATTTGATCCATAATTAATTCAATGTTGTCTGGATTATTAGGATCGGGTTCAACAGGTCTTGGCTCAGGAACTGAAGATATGTATGGATATTCATCCATCATGTATTGTGTGACTCCAAGCTGGTGAGATGTGATAATAGGTTCAGATTGGGGACTGGAAGTAGATTCTTGAGGACTTGTAAGAGGAGACCCAACGATATTATCGTGGAGCATCTTCCAAAGTCTTTCTCTGTGTTGATATCCTTCTGGTGTGTTTTCCCCATATTTGGATGTAACTCCTAAGCTCTGAGTAGGCCTTCCTAAATACAGTTGGGACCATGAAACATCAAAATTATCAGAGTCTGGTTGAGGAAGATGATAATAGTTATATTTGGGATAACTCCTTTTCATGTGAATTTCAATGTCTTCTTGAAGACGTTTTGCATATGGAATAGGTAGAGTTTCCCAAGGAGCATCATCATCAATGTTGGGCCAGAGTTGTGGAGGGATGGTCTGATTGACTTCTGCCATTTTCCTCTGGAATGTTCTGAACTCTATAGGATATCCCTCCCAGTCTTTATGGAGATTATAAGGCAGGACTGCATAGTCACGAACATGCGAAAAATGGGTATAATATCCTTCCTCTGTGAAATAACCCTGTCGATCGAAGATAATAATAACATGGACATTTTTAACTGAAGTTCGGATGTCTTTGAATTTTCCCATGTAGACATGAAATTTTTCCATCCAATATTTAACTGGATGAAACCATTCGAAGAACTTCTTTGCATGACAGTTTGGTTTAGGGTAAAGTTCAGGATAAGTCTTCCACATGTCATAATCAAGTTCTGGGAGCCAGGTAGCCATGGCTTCTGCATTGAAACAGAGGGCGACTTTATGAAGCTCAAGAAGATACCATAGAAAACACAGAATTTCTTTTGAGAAGGCCCATTGAAGTCTGTCTGGATTGAAGAAGAAGAGGTTGAGAAATGGATAATCAGGATGGAATCCTAGACCTCCAAAAATATGAATCCCATGCTTCTGGATAACCAATGACTGATATTTCAGCATAAGCTCTTTGGACCGGGCTTTGAGGGTTCTGTCTTTTATGAGGTTATGAATTTCTGGGGGGAAATTATCCATGTTTGGATAGATTTCAGGTGGTCTGGAAGAAGAGGGCTTGGAAGAAGAAGGCTTTGAGGATGAGGGGTTCATCATACAGATAATGGGTATCGGTTTTGTGACTGAGTATTTGGGTTTGGGCCTTGATAAAAGGTCTGGGAGAAGGTTGTTATGGCCTTTTATGTGTTTGACTTCAAAGTCAAAATTTGTAAACCATTCGGCCCATCTTAAGAGCTGGGAATTTGGTATTTGCTTCTGTTTGAAACTCAGCATCTTAGGGAATGCAGACATGTCCATCTCAACCAAGAAGTGATATCCAATAAGATGAAATTGGAATTTTTCAATTCCTCTTTTTACCTAGAATCTCCTTGAAGGTAGAGTGGTAGTGTTTTTCAGCATCAGAGAATGATCCACTCTTGTATCCACATATGCTCCTTTTACCTTCCTTTTCTTCAAGCAAAACTGCTGCCCAATATAGGTCACTGGCATCTGTCTGCAAAATTCTTTTGCCATTGGTAGGGATAGACAATGCTGGGAGGCTGTGGACCTTTTGCTTGATTTGTTGGATAGCCTTAGTTTGTTCTTCTGACCAGGGTGGAGCATTCTTCTTTAGCATGTTTTGTAACGGCTTGATGACTGTGGATAGATGGTCAATGAAGTCAGCCATGTAGTTGACGACTCCAAGGAACTGCTGAACTTCTTTTCTTGAGAGGTTAGAATCAGGGAATTTCAACAACTCTTGGCCAACATGAGGTTGTAAGGAATATTGGCCATCTTTAATGTGCATCCCAAGGAAGTTGATTTCATTGACTCCAATCTGCATCTTCTTCTGGGCTAGCATTACTCCATAGGCTTTGGTGAGATCATAGAATTCTGAAAGCAGCTGGGAATGTGAGTCCTCATCAGGGGAGAAGAGGAGGATATCATCAATGTACACCAGGGCAGATTTCATGATAGGATGATAGATCCGAGTGATAGCCTTTTGAAAGAGAGATGGAGCTGTCTTTAGACCAAACGGCATAACTGTCCATTGGAAATGAGCATTTGGGATGCAGAAACCTGTTTTATGTCTTTCTTCAGGAAGAATTCCGATTTGCCAAAAACCTGCTTTTAGATCAAATTTAGAAAAATTTTAGCAGTGGATAGATTAGCAAAAAGCGCCTTCCTGTTTGGTAAAGGAAACTTGTCATCTGCAAGAAAATGATTCAATGGTTTATAATCGATAACAAGTCTCATTTTTCCCCGCACTTGTTCAGCTCTTTTGTTGACATAAAATGCTTGGCACGCCCACTGAGAATTTGTGGGTTCAATGAGTCCTTCAGCTTGTAGGTTTGCCAATTCTGTAGTTGCTAGTTGGAGGTGTTCTGGACTCATTCCTGTATGGCTGGCTTTTGTTGGGTTGATGTCTTCATTCAACTTGAATGGAAGCGAAACAAAGAACTCTGAATTTTTCCATAAAGGATTTGTGCATTTAGTGAGAAAGTCTGTATGAGATTCTGCACAACAATCTCGAATCAGTTGTTCTTTGAGAGAATGTATAGATGTCATGGAAAAGTATGTGGTTGGGCGAATGTAAGGTAGGAAGTGAGATTTATACTGAAGACCTTTTGGTTTTGGAATGACTTTCTTTGCCCAAAGTTGTTGAATGATATCAAAACCAATAACAATGTCTTTTCCTGGAAGAGATGAACCAAGGAGTTTGTGAGTAATTGTGCAGTTTGGGAAGAACTGGATGGTGACAGGTTTGCTAATGATTTCAGTGGAGAAGTATTCATTATTGGCTGCTTGAAAGATTTGTCTGTGAGGTTTCCACATGGGTGATGGGAGGATATTTGGGTTTAGGATGGAACATGCTGCTCCCGTGTCAAATAGTCCGGCAACAGTAATTGGCCTGTCATATTTGCCTGGGAAGATTTTGATCTCAACCATAGGAACTGAGAGACTTAGGTGAATGACTTGTAGACCATAGCATTCATCGGGATCGGTGGAAGAGTAGTCTGTGTCACTGGTCCTGTTTTCTTCAAGAACAAAAATAGTATCGGAAGATTGTTCATCTTGTTCTGAAAAGATAGATTCAAGATCTGCCTCGTCGTCTAAGTTGGTAGCAGCATAAATTTGCTTGAGGATCTTGGCCTTTTTCTGTTTTGGGCAATCTTTGGCAAAATGACCCTTCTGGCCGCATATAAAACAGCGATCTCCTTTTTTGTTAGAAAATTTTCTTCTAAAGAACCTTCTTCTCTTGGGAAATGGTTTAGAACTCCTTTTTCTGATTTTGAATTTTCTAACATGGTGCTTCTTTTTCCCTGGACATGAGCAGGATTTGTGGTCATGACGGCACTTGATTTTTAACTCATGCGTCATGCCTTTTTCGAGTTTTCTCTCAGAGTAGTGTGTATGTTTGTGAGGAAAGCCTTTTGATTACAGAGTTTCTTGAGAGTCCTTAGAACCATATTGTGAAGTTCGCCAAAGGATGTAGTACCGAGAAATTGTCCTTTCATTTCAATCATCCTTAAAGTTTCTTGTCCAAGGGGTTGAGGTATGGATTCAAGATATGCCTGTTTGATATTAGGATCATCCATTCCTCCTATCATATAATAACGTCTGGCAGCATTTTGAAAGTGCTTATCAAGATCCTTAGGATTGTAAGAACAGCACTTGAGTTTGAAAAATTCCTCTCTGGCAATATCTTTCAAATGATCTGGCTTTCCGCAGAATTCCCAGTATAAAGCGTTTATGAATTGCTCAACTGTGGAAGTATTAAGATATTGTAACTGTCTGTATTGTCCAAGAGAATCATACCAATCTCTAAGAAAACCAGTGAGACGGGCAAGAAAAGATTTGATGACAGCAGCATGTGTCATGAGGGGTTTTTGAAGTTCGGCAGAACACCAGGCTTGCATTTCTTGGAACCTGGTCCTCCATTTAAAAGGAGGAACATCATCAAGAGTGAATTTAACAGTAGAACCACTTGCAGAAGGTAATCCTGGATTCATGACATTAGGAGGGCTGGTTTGTTCGTCTTCTGAGATAGCAGTGGGTTCTTCAACAGTGGGTTCAGCTCTCTCTGTCCTTTCTGTCGTTGGCCTTTCATTATGTTGAGCTGTAGATTCTTCTCTGCTTGTTTGGGCCTCATTTGCCATGTAAAAGGGGTTGACTGGATGATTCATCAGACGATGTCTCATCAAGAGGTTGGCTAGATGACTTAGAAGATTCATTATGACTTGTATCAGAATCTACAGTCATGGTTAGGACAGGGATAGAAGTGGTCTCTTGATTGTGGGTCCTTTCAAGGAATTCAGAGATGGGATTTTTGATCATGAGCTGTGGTTGTTTTTCTGGATTTGGAGGAGGATCTCTGGGCTTTGTTTGTGTTTTAGGAGGTTTAGGTCTTTTTAGTTTTCTTTCCCATTCTTCTGGCGAGAAGAGAGTTCTGAGAGAACTGGAGGGTTCAGAATACATTGGACCATATGTTTGGGAGATATTATGAGGATAGGTTGGGATGAACGGCGAGGATGGTGGTATAAAGGGATTATTTTCAATGGAATTGAGCTGATGTTTGAGGCTCCTGAGTTCTCTTTCTTGGTCATCAAAAGGGAGTCTTCTGGAGAGAAGATCCATGATTTCATTAGAGACTTCCTCAATCCTTTGTCTACAGGCTTCTAGAGGTGTAAGTAAGGCTTGAGTCTGTTGTTGTAAAGCCTTTTCAATTCTTTGCTGACTTTGGTCAATCTTCTGAAGAAGCCTATTCTGCTGTGTAGCATTTTCAGATTGCCAATTCAAGACCTTCTCAGCTGGGGATAACTGACTAATAGATCCATCAGGAGATCTGGTAGTAGGATTTTTGACCTTCCAAGAATGAGTGGACAAACCCTTATCAAAGTTTGACAACGGAGGGAAATCTTCTGGTGGTGGAGGATGAAACATATAAGTAGGTAGGGGATCTGAGTCTTGGTTCTGGTTGTCAATCCAATCCCAATTTTTATGCCATTGAAAATGATCATCATAATCATCATCATCTGTCCATCCAGTAGGAATGATCTGATCATCAGTCATAGGAGGAGGAGTATAAGTGACATAATAGTCAAACTTTCCGGACGGTTCCCCAAGCAACCCAACATGTGGAGATTTTTGTTCATATTCCATTTGTAACTTATGTTGGCTAGATCTGGGTTTCCTGTTATTTTGACCAGATTTCTTTGTACATCTTTTGCAAAAACAAACATCCCAAAAGATGTGTCCTTCATGTGATTGGACATAGATGGGTTTTCCTTCAGAATCAAAAGCATAGATAGGGATATTATCTTCAGCTTTTGAGAAAGCATGCTGAGTGGGAAAGCAGGGTGGCCTTTTCTGAATGGGCTCTTTTTTGAACATGATCTCAACTTGTCCTTTAGAATTTCTTCTGAAATGATGGGTTGTAGACTGAATAGGTTGAGAATTTTTGGAATTTTGGTGATTCTGTTCATAGGAAGTAAGCCAGGTGTCAGGAATTAACTTAAGAAGTTCATTCCTGGGGATCTGTCTAGGAACATAAGTGCAACTTGGATGATCTGTCTCCATCTGCAGGAATATAGCATCTTCGGTTGATTGAGGAGTGACAAAATCTAGGGAATGATTTTGTACTCGATAAACCATCTGATAATGAAGGGTTGATCCATAAGTGAGTCCAGTAGGAATAGCACCAATGATCTGGACCTGGATTTTAAGAGCCGATAAGAGCTGTGGATCAATAATAGGCATGTTGAAATTTGGAAACATTGTGACCAAGACTGTTCCAGCATTTAGAGTAGTTTCAACAGTGCCGATACAAGCATGCTGGTAATCAGCATATCTAGTATCAAGAAGAGCCATTCTTGCAACAGTAGGGAGTCCTTTTCTTCCATGAGCAGTAAGAGCAAAACGGACAGCACCAAAATGGAGATGAGTGTATCCTTCTGAAAGCCAGACTTTGGGTAAATGAGTTGGTAACTCAAGAGTTATAAACTGCTCCTTTTCAGTTGCAGGTAGAAGATGCTGGTCGAATTTAGAAGACTGAACGTACTCTTTTATCTGGGTTTTAGATGAAGAGATGAGAGTTTTAACAGATTTAGAGATGGAATTTCTAGGCTTAGCATAAGCATGGTATGGGTTTAAAAGGGGTAAGCTAGTAACAGGAGTTTTATCAGTTTCAGGGATATGGGTGATCTCATAGAGACCATCGATCTTGGATGCATTTGATTTACGAAAAGAAGAAGACTGGAGATCAAGAGATTCGAAAGACATGATGAAAAGATCTTCTTCTAAATCTAAATCAGCACAAGATAGTATGAAACTGGATTCATAGAAATAAGAGGCACTGTTTGGCTCTGATACCATAATAACGTATAGTACCAATTACAATGCAATACACGGTAAAGGGCCACACAATAATTAAAACATTTATTTTCATACATTTAATTTATCGACAAAAATTCTGTCGAGTAATCAAAATGAAAACAAATGATGTAAACTCTAAATTATTTTTAGCATTTTTTTGTTTGTGCTTCGAGCAATTCCACTTTAAGATCCAGATCTAACAATAAACTTCCAAACATGATTTGTAGATCCATGAACCGATTCCAAAATGCAGCAATGAAATTATGAATAGTAGATCCACACCGCAGGCACCTTTTGAATAGGCATACTTCAATTAAAATTTCAACACAATATTCAGCTTAAATTACAAAACTTTAAGGCACCTTTTGAATATGTAACTTTTTTGTTTTCTTCTCCTCTTTTTGGTAAGCTATGTGAATTCAATACAACAAATAGTGGTGATTATCTTTCTATGGAGATTCATATAACTCCAAAGTAATAAAACAAGATAAGAAAGTTAAGAGAGATATTACAAGTGTCCTAAATCAAGCCATTACTCGCTTACTAGCAAAATCTCTTGGCTTATTTGGTTATAATTATAAATGAGACTTCTTAACCTTTTATGGACTTACCTCCATCGAATGAAATGGACATCACTCCAATCTAAGGGCTACCATTTATTCTTTAAACTCTTGTATCCTAAATATTGAAGATATTTAAAAGGATTATTATAAGAATATTGTCTCTACGACATTCTACATAGTCGACCCTACAAGTTTCATACACGTAACACGATAAAATATGAGTATGCTTGGTAATTTTTTTTGTAGATTCTAAGTAGTGAGTCCTAAAAATGCAGATAAAAAGTGAGTAAAAGTTGTGGATTATACTGAATGTATGGATAAAAATGATGTTTGACCAGAACATAATGTGTTTATATAAGCACTAATAAACATGCCCGCCTTCCTATTTTTTCTTCCAATATCCTATTCTAGAAAATTACTTCACAACTCTCTTTGATTTGTCCAAAAGTGTGTATTGTGATATATATATTTGTATAAAATAAGTTAAAATCTTATTCTAATACTAAATAAGCATGCACTTATTTTATAATATTCTGCATGACATATTTTACAGCGAGCACATAAAATCTCACCAACTGATAAGTTTTGGCTTCAAATCAGCCCAAAAACTTTATAAAAAAATCAGCTTTTTTTCTGATCAAGGCATGAAAATAAGTTAATAGTTATATATATATATATATATATATATATATATATATATATATATATATGATTATATATATGACTCCTTTGTCTCCACTCTGGTTGAGGCACTATCAGAAAGCAATAAAGAACAACATCCCAATAGCCTCTCCTTTTTATGTTTAGCATCCAAAGAGGAAAATATGAGTTGGAAAGAGAAAATTTGGGCTCCTCACTTGGTTTTTTTTTTTTTTTTCCCACCTCAAATCTATACATACTTATAATATATACAAATTTACTAGATGAGATGTTCGACTCGACAATATAATTGTATATAATTGAAAAAGAGGAGTTGTGATTATATCTGTTTTTTATTTTGTTTGATCGAGTACACCAAATATGTAATGAAAACACTTGGATGAACCATATTTAAAATCAAGAGAAGTCAATTATAAGCTGAGTTATCATATAACAAACCCCATTTTTACTTCTCAACATTAATTATATAATTTCATTAGAGTTTTAAATTCTCATATTTTTCACTAGAAACATATATAAATAAGGGTACACTAATCAAATAGAGTAACGAAAAAGGATAATCGACTTCAGGTATTCGGACAACAAGTGGCCGGTCATGAAATTGAGAGTAACTTTGAAAATCATATTTAGTAAAATAAGTAAGTTAAAAATAAGTTTCAATTATTTTTAAGCAATAAGCACAAGCATAAAAAGCTGTGTAAGTGATTCAATATTGCATTCAGCATAAAATCTCAGCTATATCCACAAACAATAAAATCATTCCAACTTTAGAATCTTTTGTAGGAACCCCACGAGCACAAGGTTTCAATACTAAATAATAATAATAATAAGGTTCAAAAGCTGATATGAAAGGGCCTCTCTATCTTTGTCATAACCAAAAAAAAGTTGAAATGTTATGAAAAAAAGTTAAAAAACAGTGACAGAAGAACGCTCCTCTATACCCCAACAGCCACTAAATTTCAAACTGGGAGAAAATTAAAAGTATTTTTGGCTTTTAGATGGCAGTACTTAGGATTCCCTTTAAAGACCATTTTTTGATGATATCTAAGGGAGAATATATATAAAGATCATCTCAAAGTTCATAAATAAATCTCCTAAAATTCTTTCTAGTTTTGTCACTTTAAATATATATATATATATAATATCTTTTCTTTTTCTTTTCCTATTTTGGTGTGTGTGTGATGGGGTGGGGAGGGTGTTTTTTTTTTTTTTTTTTTTTAAAGTTTTTGAATTGATTTTTATGCAATAACAACTTTTTATATTCGATTATGTAAATTGTTGGGTGTGTCAAGATGTAGATCGATTTGTGTTGTGGCAATAGCATTTGATATAGGAAATGAACTTGATTTTTAATATGTTCTTTCCGTGGCAATCAATTCATGGTGAGAAGTGCGTTTATACTGACTTATAAACTGGATATATATATTTACAAATTGAACGAATTTTTATTTAATTTAGTGCAAATGTTGTTATCACATGTACAAACCCAATTTGAAAGAAATTGGAGCAAAAGTGGAGAGTTCAAGTTTAACTGGAATTTGTCTGAAGCAATTGATGACTAATATGATAGCACGAAAGTGATAAAAATTATTAATAGAGAGCCATTGGAGGTTGTGGTAGTGAAAAATTAACTTACGCGACTACATAGTCTAAAGATCGGATGAAATTGGAGGGATTATTCTAAACCCATATCAATCATTGTACACTTAATTCATATATCCATTTTTT
This sequence comes from Forsythia suspensa, assembly GCA_023638005.1. Lineage (NCBI taxonomy): Eukaryota > Viridiplantae > Streptophyta > Magnoliopsida > Lamiales > Oleaceae > Forsythia > Forsythia suspensa. Next base: position 422,194 of record JALRMA010000409.1, on the reverse strand, counting down.
TATTTTTTATTTGGTTAAATAGTCTATCTCTAGAGTCAAGATCTATTTACCACCGTCCAATTCCAATTTTTTTTTTTTACGAAATCCAACAATATCTAAACTAAAATCATTAGGGGGGAAATAAAAACTTAAGTCAATCTAAAAATAAGTACTTATATTCATCATCATTATTTTTATTCACATTCCCAATATATGTAGCTATTATGATGGAATTATAAGTAGTGCATTAATTGATCACCTACTTCCTGCTACCTATCAAACTTTTCTTTTGGCACTAATTACAGGGCATTCAGTGGGAACATATTGCTGACAAAATTACAAAATATTAATATATATTATTAAATGAGAAAAGATCTGGACCCCGTGATCCATTCCGTCTGGGCTGCGTGTCAATCACGCAGCCATTGAATTTTTTTTTTAACCCCCACCCCACCCCTCTGCAAGGAAAAGGAAAAGCACCCCCAGCGCCGCAAAATATCCCCCTCCCCCAAATTTAATTTTACAGCCCCCACCCCTCATTTAATTTTACACCCCCCCAACAAATCCATTTCATTTCTTCCTTTCCCCACCTATTTATACACTACTCAACATAACAATTTTTCATCATCAACTACATATTTTTCCATCTTTATCAAAATACATATTTTTTCTCCTCATCAAAATACATATTTTTCTTGAAATTTGGCCAACACAATCGCTTTATTTACTTTACCCAAATTTGACCAACATCAAACGCTTTTAATCACTTTTGTTCTCTAAATTTATTTTATCGAATTTGTGTCCCACTTATTATTTTTCATATTCTTCAAAGGTTAGTAATAAATTATTAATTTATTTTTTTATTTTTGTTTATTTATACAGATTTATTTTTTGTAATTTGCAAGTTAGTTGTAATATTATTAATGCTTTTTATGTTTTTTTTATTCGCACATATAATTGATGTGGCACCAAAGGACCACGATAGAAAAACTTGTCCTACATTGCAAAATAGGTAAATTAATGTTATATATTTCCTTACTTATTGCTTCTAGATCCATAATATTCGATCACATACAAGAAAAATGCATTATATTTCTTAAACCCACGGAGTATGATGCACGCTTTTAACCCTCGTCACTAATTTATTATTTCTAATGTAATATTATTTTCTTCTTTGTGTGTGTATATTATCAATTAGAGTGAATTTATTATGCACGCTTTATTAATTTTTATTTTTCAATTAAAATTTAATTTGTTACTCAAATATAAACTAATTAATTAGTCTCACTCTAATCTTAATAATAAAATTAACGTTAATTATATTATTTATTATATGATATAAATAATATTTAACTCAATAAAGATTATTATATATTATATTTTTAAAAATAAATACAATGAATATAATAATAAAAAATTATTTTTAATTTAATAAATTTAATTATATTAATAATGTGGATGTAAATTTGGTGGTAAATAAATAAGTGAGTACTTAAAGAAAGTGTGAGATTAGAGAAAAGTGGTGGGGGTTAAAATAAATTGAGGTGGGGCTTCTTTGCAAAATTGGCGAGTTGGGGGCTGTTAATTAATAAAAGCTTGGGGTTGGGGCTTTGGGGTGTTAATTTGCAGAGGGTGTGGGTGGGGGGCACCATTCTCTCCTGACGGGAATGATCTGGACCCCGTGACGGGGTCCAGATCTTTTCTCATTATTAAATATACATTAAATATGACCATTCTATAACGTCATGTCCTTAGTATTTTCAAGGGTTGGGCCCACATTTTATCACATTTTATTTTTTAATCTAGTACATGTTAGAAATTATTGCCTATGATTAAAATAAAATATGTATATAAAATGGTCATATTTGTCATTTCTTAAAAAGTCATTTAGTGTTATTTACTTATTTTCCATTTGTTGTTTTTGTTATTGCCTTCATTGCTTGTCCTATTGATTATCCCTTGTGTTTTATTATTTAACTAATCTTTGTTCTATTCTTAATGGGGTGGCTGCTGTTTCATTAATTATTTGTTTAGAGGTGTTAATCACCTAACAAACCCATAATTTTGTTTTAATCAATACTTTCCAATGTGGAGGAAAATCTCTTACTTTTGAATGATGATGTTTAATGGGACAAAAACGAAGAAAACGAATTAACTAGAAATTTTATTTGTATAATTTCTCGATCTATTAATTACAAAGAAAATAAGTTTACCGAGAAACCGTCCAAACTCCTATGGAAAGTGCCACTAGAGAATTTTTCATAATATATAAGTGAAAATATGAAAGAGCAATGTCACGTATAGAGATAGAAAATCTATAAATTGTGAATCTCGTTTCATATATTTAACACGTTATCCATTGTATGTTATTACAATATTTAATATGTTTAGGATTCCAACATTTTGGATTGTGTGAACAAAGTGGTAGAAACAAATCAATAAAGTGATACAATTTTAACAAGACATGTCTTTTTCAATAGTGAATACCTAAATTGTGACTAGATTCATCAGTCAAATGGACGTGAGCAGCTAATTTGGACATGCTTTCTTTAAAATTATCCTATGTTAAACTAATCATATTTCACTTAGATGACATACTATGCATGTTACATGTATATATTCGACATGAGCATGCACATGTTAAATTGTTCGTGAATTCTTTTACATCATTGTGTTTGATTTTCCAAAAAAAAAAAAAAAAAAAATCGGTAGATAAAGTATACTTAAAATTCACGATAATCCACTTGCGTCCAGAAAAAGAATAAAGAATTAATCTACGTACTAGATTTACGTCCCAAATACAAAAGCGCGCGTATATATGCCAAACATATACGTATAAATGTGTAAAATCGAAGCTAGTTCATATGTTTTCTCATGGTTGGAAAGCTGACATTTAGATGCCATTCCAAGAAGGTAATGTGTAATAAATAACTTGAAACAACAAAAAGTCGTCCCAACATTGCTACTATTCTTTAGTATGGCCCGTTAAGAACAGCTGTTTGATGGGCAATTAATACGTAAAAAACATTGTAGGAAGAATTTAAGTATTTGTTTGGTAAATTATTATTTTTATTTTTTTTGTAAATTATAAGTTGTGGTTCTACGAAATATGTAGATAAAATAAAAATAAAAATAGTGAGTCTTATAAAATGTATAGATAAAAATAATATTTAATCAACTTATAAGTACTATTAAACATCATCCTACAGGTTGAAATATGATCCTACATAACCTTTTACAAGCCATGTTAAATGAGAAATAGCAATGTTTTTAATTAAATGAAAATCAAGAAAATATTGTCTGAGGATTTCAAAATTAAATTAAATTTGCTTTCCTTTTTTCTATTTATAGGACTGAAAATGAAAATACACAAGCTTCGAGTGTTTTTTTTTTTTTTTTTTTGTCATGTCTACTAAGGGAAATTAAATAGTATTAAAAAATATTAAAATAAGAGAAAAAAGGTTTGTCACTCTTAGGTAATCTAGCATGGTAATGGATGAAGAGTAGTTGCTTCTGAAAATAGCACATGGTACAAACATATTTAATACGTTGAATTAGAAATGACAAACAAACATATCACACCTCTCGTTTTTATCATTTTTCCTACGATCGTGTAATTGAGTTAGCACAACAAAAATGTGCTATCAAGAAATGAGGTATGTTCGGTGACTTGGTTGACAATGAAAATCAAGTTTTCAAGACGAGGACGGAAAATGCCACAAACATATTTAATACGTTGAATTAGAAATGACAACGAACGAACATATCTCACATCTCTTTTTATTATTTTTCCTACAAATTTATATAATTGAGTTAGCACAACAAAAATGTGCTATTGGGAAATGAGGTATCTTCATTGACTTGGTTGACAATGGAAGTCAAGTTTTCAAGACGGAGACGAGAAAATGGTACCCGCCCCATTTATTTTTTTTATTTTACTTTTAATACTATATTAACGTTAAAATTCAACCCAAAAACTTGATAGAAGTATGAATTCATGAATAGTTAAATGATGATATGAATAAAAAGCAAAAAAAACGCCGCCCAGGGGCGGGACAAGGAAGGAAAATCATCATCCCTACTCTCATGCATGGACATGGTCCCATAATCATCGATCGAACACTGCTCACGGAAGGTTAGATAGAGGTAAGTAGAGTCACTTGTCTGAAATCAAGAAACGGTGAGAGAGCAAACATGGGTCATATTCATTGATTTGAATCAGTCTTTTATTGCTTGAGGGACCAATTCGTAGTCCTCACAAAAACCCATCAGCCCCTGCCTGCTTCACAAAATTCCAACTTTTTTCCTCAAAGTTATAATAAAACAAATGGCAAAGCTACAAATTCTTCATTGTCATTCACATGGGGGGGAAGCGGGGCAATGAAAAGAGGAAAATATATAAATTATGTTTGATTTCAATAATTTAATTACAACACTCGTAAAGAAGAAAAGGCCCCAAAGACCTTTGTATGGTTAGGCTAACTTTAGCCATTAAGAAAGGATCGAAATAAATATTCTTTCCCTCTCTTTTCGAAAATAAATAAAAATAATAATACAGCGTGCACGTACATCACTCAAACAAAAAAAATGTCCAGGACAAAAGAAATAGCTTTAACTCCCGCCAAAAAAAGCAAACATGCATGCACACGTGTCGTGTCTAGTACACAGTAAGCGCGTACATACATCACTTGAGAAATCCCAAAATGAAAAAGCCTAATTTTATGGAGGATGTCGCCAATCTTATTCTCCATTCTTTTTATTTTCCCTGTTTCCTTTTCTTGAATAATAGCAGCTTGAAGCAATGATGGCAGCCAAGATGAGGAACTTGTATGATCCCATGAATCTATCTTATTTTTTTTTTCCCAACTCCATTGATTAATCAATCCTTTATGGTCCCACAATCTCCTCAATTCATTCAATAATCAATGCTGCCTTTGAATTCAATCACTCCCCACTTCATTAGTGTACTCCATCACTCCACTAGTATTAAACAATCTCTTTTCTTGCACCAAAATGATATGTACCAAATCCTTCCCTTGGGAATCTGCATAGCCTTCATGAATTGCAATGTCCACCTAAAAAAGTTATAAAATAATCTCCCAATCTGTCCAAACTCCCGTACATACATTATATATGTATATTACTTCTCTGTATAACTCATGTCAATTTTACCTCACAACCCTCCAAAAAAATATTGAGGATTTTACTCAACTCTGGACCACCATTTTCTTTTATATATTGTTTTCTCTCTTTTTTAAACCCCTTAATCAGAGCTTCATTTGTCATCATCCATCCACAAGCCATTATTTAATTTTCTCCTTTTATATGAAAAGGAAGACAACGAGGATGAGGACGAGGATGATGAGTCACTTGAAATACTTGCCCGATTCATGACCCGGAGATGGGGTAACACTGTTGGTTGTTTCCTTGGCCTATTACTGATAACAGTCTGCCTCATCAATCCATAGCAACCATTGATCTTGTCCTGCCAAAAAAAAATTGGTTTTTCCCCAATTGGTTAATGCACTTTGTTAAACACATGCCCAACATAAAGAGATATTCTACTAATTTCTTACTATGTGAAGTCCACCACACCATGACTCAGCATGTTGAGCAGTTATAAAAGAGAAATTTGGCAGATCATTTGCTGCACAAAGTATTGTTGCAGCAGCAATGCATGATGGTCTGTAATGAAGGAAGCTGGCCTCTATTCACATAAACAACAATAAATTTATGTACAAATCTTCATTAATTTCCACCTTTATAATAATATATTATATAATATAGGCTTGTTTGATCAAAGTGGTACTTCAAGATACCTTGAATATTTGACAGAATAATCTCATTGGCCCTTGATGTAAGGAACATAGTATAAGTTCCTGTGGGGTCGATCTTGTTTGCGAAAAAAATTGAGATAGTCAAATGGAGAAATGGATCTCAGCCTCCAATCTAATACACGCAACACAAGCAGCTCCATTCTTTGGATATTTCTTGGTTCAAAAATAAATTTTGCACCCTCAACCTAACAAAGGGAAATTTTTCTCAATGATGGTGACTCTTCAAGTAAGCCTTTCTTGAAAATCATTATCGCCTGAGAAAATTACCTGAAGATCCAATAGAGACGGAACCAGAAGTTCCTCCATTTTAGCAGCTAATGACAAGCATGCAACGGACAACAGTTGCAATGGCCATCCATTCATTTTCTGCAATTATTCCAAAGTGCATATTTAGCACGCAATATTAGATCAAACTGAACAGTATAATTAATTGAATTAATAATGATTAGATGAATGATACAATTGGATGTTGCATTCAGAGGTTGTTAGCAAAAGCATAGAATTATATAGCATTATGAAAATTGCCAATGTATAAATTTTTCTGAATAAATCTTCTGAATTATTTAATACCCCATAACCATATTTCAGTTTAATACTAATGAATTAAAGCTATATAAATCTTCACTATTTGTGTGACTTTTTGCTCCATTTACATTATATAATGGCAATTTAAAAGGGTAGACAAGAACATGTACCTACCCAAAATTAGAAAACAAAAGCATAAATAATAGAGTTTGTACTTTGTAACAAAACAAGCGCATAATAAAATGATTAATTAACTAATCTCGCTAGATTAAATTAATGTGGACAGCTTTACACTTTTATAGTACTTACTAGAATACAAGTAATCCAGATTTTTATAGTAAAGTCCTTGTCAATAGTCTTTGAAAAGTCAATATAATTATTATAATTAATTCAGAATAAGAATAAAATGAGAAAGAAAGGAAAATATATTTTATTCTGGATTTGATGGTAACGGAAGTTTTACCGGCAGACAATGAGAGTGCAGGAAACGATCAAAGTAGTTAACGGAGAGATACGCCGTTAACGGCTGGAAACCATAGTATTTTTGCACCTGCACACGCAAAACAAACTTTCAATTAAGTGCGCCGCAGTATTTATATTGCGCCGAAAAACTGTTTAATTGCCGATACTCTCTTATCATAATAGAACTATAGAAGCGTTCATTTAGCCCCCGGCGCATACTAGCACCATTAGCCGTGCTAAAATGCGCCTCTGCTATTATCGATTGAGGAACGTTGATATTTCTACGTATTAAAATCGTTGTCGGTGATATCAACTACAACTGTTCTAACTTGCGCGGTGATATTATTTTCATAATCGAATCTTTAAAACGCAATGACTGACCTGTTCAAGGTAGAAAATAACTGAAATACCTTGATAATCCATGCAACATATTCTGCTCTAGTAGATGCATCGAGATATTGAGTAGTTGAATGGATGTTTTCCACGAAATCTCGCTCGTCTTCTATAAGTCCGGCGATTGATTCTTCGACGTCCGGAGACTGAGACTCTAGGTCCGACGAGCATTCTAGTGAGTCTTCCCAAAGATAATATTGGAGTCCTCGCCGCAGAGAAGATCGGAGAAGCAGTCAGAGCACGAGATTGACATAGTGAATATGATCTCCAGCAGCTCCTCATTCTTCTCTAATCATTTTCATTGTTTTAATGGTAGTAAGAATTCACCGGAGAGTCGTCGGAAAAGATGCCGGAATAATGACGTGGAGAAGGGAGTGTGAGGGGGAGGGAGAGGGGGAGTGTATGTTTTCTTGTGTGCTTTCTATAGTGTATGGATTTGTCTATCTGTTTTTCCTTGGATATATAATAGTTAACATTGTTTTTGTTTTATCTTTAATTTTTTAAGTAATGTGTACCAATTATTAGAGGAGTTAAATGTTCATTCAACTTTGAAACGTTAAGCTAAGATAATTACTTTTCGCGATTATATAATTGTCAATTAACGAAAGCATACATGTAGCTAACGAAATGTTTACATGGTCGATCGGATGCCCACGCCAGGCGTGAGTTAAATATTTCAATAATTACTAAATTTTTAACAAGGCTTTCAATAACTCATCGAACTTTTGTGTGTTCACGAACTTTAAAAGCTTACGCTTCATTAATCACTCATCACGAATCAATAACCACAATAGAAGAAAGCACACACATGGTTGACCGCTCACGCGTGGCACACATTGGAGGTTAATTCCACCAATCAATTGACGATCCATGTCATCAAATCACTTTTCAAAATTTGATTTATACTCGAGAACGATATTTTTTTCCTATATTGAAATCTCTCAAAGTCTATTCCTCCAAATTCAATTCCATAACCTTAACCCATTTTTTTCCCGTGACAAAACAATAGTGCTATCCCACAAACCAAAGATAATCGAAGATCACCACTGCTTTAGGAATCAACTTCATCATAGTAATTCTTTAAAACATGGATACTCTAAGTGATCTACTTCATTGTCAACCTCTTCGGCGCCTTCAAGTACTCTATCTTCAACTCTCGTTTTCAATGCCTTCTGTGACATTTTACTCATACATTAGATCATCATCATCCTCAGATTCATTCTCGTAATCAATGAATTATGAATCTTCCTCCAAATTTGGCAAAGACAAACAAAAGAAGATGTAGTTAGTTGCTAAAACAGATCCAATATAGTCAAAATACATATTTTTCAACGTGAAATACATGTTCTATCATACATGACATTCAAAGATAAAAGAATATGAAAAAATAATTTTCACGTTTAGGGTTAGGTTTCTCGTAGAAGAACTACATACAAGCAAATTTTTGGATATATAATACGAGAAAAAAAAAACTACTAGAATTTGACCCTACCTCCATGTGGTTTCTCTATGTGTGACATTATTGATTTCTAAATGGAATGGTGGTCCTCGATTAGGCTGGTTTGTGGGGGGTAATGTTGTCATTTTGTTGCTGGTGATAAGGGGTTAGGGTTAGGAATCAAATTTGGAGGAACTAAACTTGGGGAAATAGATTTTGAGTAATTTCAATTTAGGGAAAGAATATATGTTTCCATATATAAATTGTATTTTGAAAAAAGTGCTTTGATGACATTGATGAAAAACTTCAATTGGTTGGCAAAATTTAACCTTAAATGTGTGCCACGTGGGCATACCGTCAGTCACATGTGCGCTTCAATCTATTGGCAGTTATGAAATTGTGAGAAGTAATTAACGAAGCGTAACTTTCTAAAGTTCAGTAAGCACAGAGCAATATTTGAAAATTTAGTTAGTGATCGAAAACGCGATTAAAAATTCAGTAATTATTTAAATATTTAACTCGTGCCACATGGGCATTCCATCAGCCATGTGTATATTTCCGTCAATTGGCATTCACAGAATCGTAAAAAGTGATTAACGAAACGTAACTTTTCAAAATTCAATGAGTACGCACCAACATTTGAAAGTTTAGTGAGTGATCGAAGACGTGACTAAAAGTTCAGTGATTATTGAAATATTTAACTTATTATTATAGTTTCACTTAAATTTAAATAAGCAAAAAATGTATCTAAGTATAAGTTAATAGTACATTTAAACTCAATTCAAGAAATATTTGGAAAAAGCATTATGGGAGGTTATGAAAAGTTATGAGAAGTTATGACATTCATGGAAGTTAGTCAGGAAAAGTTCTATGAGATAATGGTCAGTCATGGATGAGAATTGTGCAAATGGTAATCAATATATAAACAAGGCAAGGCAATAGAAGAAGGCATGAAAAAATCTCTCTCACAAATAAACATATGATTTTACATTTGAAGTCTTTTACTTTCTATTTACAAATCTTGTAACTTTGTGTGCTTGCGCCCATTGGAGACAAGTTGCATAATACAATCTTTCAATTCAAACACCCCTTTTTGAGACTTTGTCTCTAAAGGTCTTATTTCTTACACATTGTCTGAATAATCTTTTAATTGTTAGCACGAATCAAAACGCATGAAACAATTTGGCACACCCAATAGGACATTTGGTGTCGAAAGATTGAAAGCATCATGCTTCAAAAGAATTACGCAATGAGCCAAGAAACCAATAGACTGCTCATTCTATGATCGAACAATTCAAGGGTCAACAAGCACACCAGAGATGGAAAGACCAAATGCTAGTCGCTATGAATCTATGATAGAATTAAGTCCCCATACCATACGTACATTGTTGGGCAAACTCACGCAAGATATTGTTGAATGTAAAGTCTCGCAAAACATTCATGCCAGAAAAATCACTAAAAATGGAAAAAATATTATGAACATATGGCTAAAAAATTGAGTATGTTGAACGAACTGATGAACAAAATGGTAAACCAAGTATGTCAATCAAATTCTTTGGGCATAGGAAGTCATTTCCAAACCAGAACTCTTGTAGGTAATGGTTCACCAACTGTAAACACGAATTAAGAGTTGAAATACTTCACATGGGACCAGCCACGGCCAACGTAGGGGGCGCTGGGACATCTAACATAGGGAGTAGTCCTAATATGAGAGAAAACATTCAATATATGGGACAAAATGCTACACGCATCAACGATAGGGAGAATCCATATCTCAATGGCAATAATGGGCCGAATAATAGCACTTTCATGCCAAATATGGTGCCAAATGTTGTTAGGCCTCAGGAAGTGCCATACGTACACCAACACATAGGAGTCCCTTTTGATCCCAATGCCATTTTCAGTTGGCTTTTGGAATGCAACCAATAATTCAGCCTACGTACAAAAAGCCTTACCCAAATTGGGTAGATCAATCATATTCATGGCCTAGGGGATATAAGGTGCCCGAATTTTCTTTGTTCACTGGTTTAGGAGAAGTGTCAACTTTAGAATATATAGGGCGTTTCACATTACAATGTGGTGAAGTTACTGACTTCCACAAGATGAGATTATTCCCAAACTCGCTAACTGGGGTAGCTTTTTCATGGTTCATTAATTGCTAGTAAATTCTATCCAAACTTGGCAACATTTAAAGCAATTATTTCACGCTCAATTTTACAAAACTGAATTCGAAGTTAATTTGGCAGATTTAGCAAATTTGAGTCAGATGCCAAATAAATGGATTGAATCTTTCCTTCAAAGATTTAAAACGACCAGAAATAAGTGTTTTATACCTTCATCTGAAAAAGAATTTGTAAGGATCGCTCAAAGTTGTTTGAATTTTGACCTAAAAATGGAGTTTCAAGATAGAGAATTCCTTGATCTATTTCAACTTAGCACAAGCATTATAAGATATGAGCGATTGTTAATTGAAGAGGAGCAAATGAAGAATTCTAGTAAAGGGACCTATTATAGAGACATGAATTTTGATATGCACGATGTCGACATTAATCAAGATCAAACCGTCCAAGTGTATTTGGCCGAATTGATAAAGAAAGACACGTATGCGTGCTTGATAATGGCTAAATCTAGAATTGTCTATTAAGAATGAGCCTACAAAAGAAGAAAATAAAAAGGTTAGAACATTTTCATTGAATATAACAAAAGCCAACGTAATAATTGATTGGTTATTTAAAGATAAGCAAATAAGGCTAAGTGAAAAGCATAAATTGCCAAACCCCGAGCAAATCAAGAGTAAAAATATTGTAAATGACATAATGTATGGCCTCATATGACTAATAGTTGTTTGGTTCTTCGTCATGTTTTGAAAGATGCTATTGAGTCGTGGCAAATCACATTCGAATCCATCATAAAGATGGCAGGTGGGCGAAAACCCATTCTCACAGCCCAATAGATGTCAATATGGTCATCCCAACCGACAAGTTTGGTCTCCTAAGATTCGAAAGTTAGTAGTTGACAATGGCGAGGATGAACCACGTCCCAAAGGCATTTGAGCTTTTGAAAAGAAAGGCGATTGTGAGCGATGAAATGAATTTATGTGCTAGATGCCAAAAGAAAATTGGCAATGTCACAGAAAGGTTGTATGAACAACAAACTCGTCCAGCTAACACAACTAATTTTCATCCATTCAGAGGGCAAGTGAAACCATTCTATGGGAGGCAACATAACTGCTTCAAGGCATCGAACGTTCAAACCACAACCCCAACGCCCAAATGTGTGGTACTCATACAATTCTAGAATGGGAAGGACGATTCTATTCAATGAAATGACAAGAACCCAAAAAAAACATTTCCAAAGAAATTACGGGCAAATGATGAGACAACAACAGGGCATGGAGCGTTCGAGAGCTATACTTGAGAGCAAGGTAGTGAGTCAAAATGTCCTTGAGAATAGAGACAAAGAAGATACAGAAGCATCAAAAGAAGAGTCGTTAAAATAGAAATGTGTTGAAAAATCAAAGTTTGAGCATAGAAAAAGGATGAGGATGACGACGATGCCGGGCAATTGATCACTATTCGGGTTTGGCACTATGCCCCAGCTTATGACTAATAACTATTTATTGGCCAATGAATTTAAGAATAAAGAACATGATGTAGATATGATAGAAAAAAGCGAAGAAGCGCTTGTACATTAGAATGTGGAGAAGGCACATTTGCTAGGAATCAATTCACTCACAAAGAATGACGAAGAAGAAGAAGATAGAATGATGCGGATATAGAAAAAGAAATTGTTTAGAATTAGAGTGAAGAATAAGAGGAATTTCGTACAACAATCTACTCAAACATCTATACCAAGAAGATAATCAAGTAGTAGGTTTGTTGGGCAAACCATCCGGGAGGTCCTTCGATTATTATGTTCAGATGGAACGCCTACAAGAAAGAAAATGGTGCCTTGGACGGAGAAATATGGGTCACCTCTGTAATAGTGCATCTACACACAAGTTGGGAAGAGCCATCAAGAGATATCATGCAATTCGAGGAAGCAAAGGGAATTCGTGGCAAAGAAATATTGCAGTAGTAGCCTATCCAACGAAGTTGAAGTAGAGGAAAATAATGAAAAGGTAGAAGTAAATGCGAAAGAAATGGTTGTATTTAAAAATCGTCAATAAAATTGATTAAGCATCTCGGACCTTGTATGTCAAAGTTTTGATTAATGGCATTCTAGTTGCCAAAGTTCTCATTGATAATGGGCGGCAATAAATACAATCTCTTATAGAATCATAAAAAGTTCGCAAAATCGAGAACGACATGATTCCAAGGAAAAGTATGAGATGTAGGAAAAATCCGGATGACGAGAGAGCCCAACAAATACAACAACGTTAAAAGTCGGGCCTAAATGAAACTCATGATTCCGAGTATTTGCTGGTAGTAAGCAACCAGGAGTGACGAATGGCTGAGAAAGAAAAGCCTGATAATCTTCAAAAGAAGAGCTTTTGTTGATGCCATTGAAAAGTAAGAGCAAGAAATATAATGTTTTCTCTTTGGTGAAATGATCAAGGAAGTAGAGATGTGAGGAAGAAGAATGAATAGTGGGGTTTTATAGGTGAGCGACGTGGCAAAGTTTTGCCAAAAAAGGGGGACGACATCACGTACTACCAAGAAGAGGATACCAAGAGGTTTTTTACTTTTTGGAATTCCAAAAGACGTGGGAAAAAATGTAAAGTTTTGAATATGGCAAAATTAATGATTAACTTTAATTAAGCCATATTATGGGTAATTGTTGACACACAAAACTCCCAAAATAAAGGCTTAAAACAAATGCCTAAAATGTAAGACCCAAACGTAGAGTTTGAACGAATGGCGAAGATAAGAATCGTCCAAGGTATATAAAGGCCCGGACGATAGAGCAAAGAGGAGTAGGGTTTGGGCGAATGAAAATGATGACTGCATCGCGCAAGGAATGGAGCGGTTTACACGTGGTCCATGATCCAAAGTAATCGTAAGATGATGGAAAAAGCATTATGGGAGGTTATGAGAAGTTATGACATTCATGGAAGTTAGTCAGGAGAAGTGCTATGAGATAATGGTCACCATGGGCTAGAATTGTACAAATGGTGATCGATATATAAACAAGGCAAGGTAATGGAAAAAGATATGAAAAATCTCTCTCACAAATAAACATGTGAATTTACATTTGAAGTCTTTTACTTTCTATTTACAAATCTTGTAACTTTGTGTGCTTGCGCCTTAGAGGCAAAATTGCATAATATAATCTTTCAATTCAAACACTCCTTTTTGAGATTTTGTCTCAAGAGGTCTTATTCTTACACATCGCCTAAATAATCTTTAATTGTCAACACGAATCAAAAAGCGCGAAACAACACCTCAAGTTTCAAGGACGCATCATGAAAAGGTAGTCTTCTCACATTGTTATAAACTCTCGTTCGAGCCATTCCAAGTGACATCTTTTTAGTCTACTAAAATCTAGTTGAAATTGCACCTAAACTAGTTTAGCTAACATTATCGCCAAAGTGGGATTGACCTTTCTCAATTTTAAACAATTTTATTCGGAGCGATTCGTAAATTTTTAAAGATCGAATCGCTTTCACTTCAAGATTGGATCACATTAAAAAAAATATAAACTAAATTTTTTTTACACTATAAAAAATGATTTTTTCTGAGGCGGGACCGGATTATAGTCGGTCCCACTCCTTAAATTCGCCCCCTTAAATCTGCCCTTGATTTTATTGAAAATTGAATTCTAACTACTCATCAATCGAGATGGTAAAATTAAACAACTATAGATCAAACATTGTGAATCACGAGATTCTATTTAATTTCATTTCGATTATGTCATATGTTCACATTCAAATGTAAACCAATTAACAATTTTGTTATGTGGATCTAAAAAACTGTTCTTCTACAATATTTGAGATTGGTGTGGAGTGCATTAATTTAACGAAGAAAAAAGGGCACCTCATTAATATTTGTTTGAAAAGTACATGTAATAAGTTTCTTTTATTTTGTTAATATTTGGCGTGTGCCATTCTCATCAACAAATTAAAGTTGAACCAAAGAAAATAAATTCTTAGCAAAAATTGCAACGGAAAACTGCCCCCTCTTATAGGGACATTTTTGGCAGTGCTGTCTTCCAATAGCATAGGGTCAATACTAGTTAATATTTGACATGTTTATTTTATTAATGCAAAATTTATTTATGTGTATTTTTTTCTTCTTTTCTCCTTCTTGTTTCTCGTTATTCTTAAAAACAAGAGAAATTACGCAAATGATCCCTAACATATCACGTTAGTGCGAAAATGATCCCTAACCTTTCATTTTTGGCGAATAGTCCCTAACCCATCCATTTAGGTGCAAAAATGATCTTTGTAGAGCGGATTAAGTTAAAATCCGTTACACAACCTTTCGTTTAGGTGCGCAAATGGTCCCTATCATTATTTTTGTCTTTATTAGTTGGGTAAAATTGTCACATTTTCTTTTCTTTTCGATTGGCGCAAATAGTCCCTAACCTTTACCTTTTTGGCATCAATGGTCCCTAACCTATAATTATATTTTGGTGCACACCGATCCTTATTGATGAAAAGACAAAAAATATCTTTATTTTAATTAAAGAAATTTGCAATTGGATTCCTAACATTTAAAAAAAGTGAAAATGAGTCCGATACTTTAATTTTTTATTATTAAAAAATTAAAAAAAACTAACAAATTGACAATATACTAAATTATTTTGTATATATTATGAACTATTATAAAATAACTAAAATTGAAATTCATAATTATTAACGAGTGTGCTAATTAAAATTATTTTATTATTATTAAGTAATCATATTATTTAAAATTCAAACTTTAATTTTATCATTACAACATAAAAAGAAAAATAAATATGTCACAAATAAAATTTTTAATTATGCTCAACCCAGCTCGATTTTATACGGTCTCATATTCTTAGGTCAATCCAACCCACTTTTGAGCCATTAAAAATGGACCAGTCTTATTTTAAAATTTAATTTATTTTTGTATTAAAAAAAAAAGTTTCACCCCACCCCCCCCCACCCCCACCCCACCCCACCCAACCCACCAAACCGCACTGTAAGGAAAGGATTTCTCCTCCTTCTCGGTCACAAAACCAGGAGGATCGTGTCGCAATGACTAGGGGACCCTAGCGAATGGGGAATTCTCCTCCCTAATCGATGTGAAACCACGCCCCCACGGTTTCGCGACCAGTGAGGGGACATCGACGGTGATCAAGAGGAGAGAAATCCTCTCCCTTCGGTCCAGTGGGGTGGGAAGATGGTGAAATTTTTTTTAAATACAAAATAAATTAAATTTTAAAATAAGATCGATCCAGCTTTTTACTCAAAAGCGGTTGGATTGACCCAAAGAATATGAGACCGTATAAAATCGAGCTAGGTTGAGCATAATTAAAACTTTTATTTGTGACAAATTTATTTTCTTTTTATATTGTAATCTTAAAATTAAAGTTTAAATTTTAAATAATATGATTATTTAATAATAATAAAATAATTTTAATTAGCACATTTGTTAATAATTATGAGCTTAAATTTTAATTATTTTATAATAGTTCGTGAAATATACAAAATAATTTAGTATATTGTCAATTTGTTAGTTTTTTTAATTTTTTTAATAAAAAATTAAAAGTATCGACTCATTTTTACTTTTTTAAAGGTTAAGAATCCAATTGCAAATTTCTTTAATTAAAAGTAAGGATATTTTTGTCTTTTTCATCAAATAAGGATCAATTGTGCACCAAAATATAATTATGGGTTAGGGACTATTTGTGCCAAAAAAAGGTAAAGGTTAGGGACCATTTGCGTCAATTGAAAGAAAGATGTAACTTGACAATTTTACCCCCACTAATAAAGACAAAAACAATGAGAGGGACCATTTGTGCACTTAAATGAAAGGTTGTTTAACGGATTTTTAACGGAATCCGTCCATAAGGACTATTTTCGCACCTAAATGGATAGGTTAGGGACCATTGCGCCAAAAATGAAAGGTTAGGGACCATTTGTGCACTAACATGATACGTTAGGGACCATTTGTGCAAATTTTCCTAAAAACAATATAATTCTCTGCATCCTCAACAAATCCAGTTCGCTCGACCACTCCTCACCCTCCTCCTTTGAATTCCAACATTCTCTTTTTGAAATTAGAAGAAGACAAGACTTAGATGCAAAACATAGGGATCGATTTTAGCAAGATTGAGATCATCTTTAACCAAGCCGAGGTTGATTTTATAAGGTTAGGATCGTTTGACTAATTTAAAAAAGAAAGCCTTTTACAATAATGATATTTATGTTATGAAATTTGTTGACTTCGAAATTCCACTATACACGTCTCAACAGATCTCTAATTAATCATCTGCCAGCATGTATGTTATCTGTATACTTGGACAACCGTTAAGTACCAAGATCACCGGAGAAAAAGGGGTCGGCGATCGTTGGTGCTCCGACAATCAAGTCAACTGTCGATACAAAGTATATGAGAAATATTTTGGGTTCATCTTGATCTACGTCGATGATATCATCATTACAGGCTCCAACTCGAAGGAAATAGATAATCTAATCTTCTTTGCTGGTCGTGATTTTCCTGTCAAGGATCTAGGAAATCTATCCTATTTCCTTGGCATAGAGGCACTACGTGATGACACGCATTTGTTATTGACTCGTAGAAAATATATTGTTGATTTGTTAACAAAAATAAAATTGCAGCATGTTAAACCTTGCCTAACGCCAATGTCGACATCATGTCAACTTTCAAAGTTTGAAGGGCTTGATTTTGGTGATCCTCAACTATATCGGAGTACGGTGGGGGTTCTGCATTATTTGGCATTCACTTGTCCTGATATTGCATTCGCAGCGCATCGTGTTAGTAAATTTATGCATCAACCAAATGATACTCATTGGCAAGCGGTAAAACGAATCCCACGCCACCAAGCATACATTTAATTATGGTATTCGCTTTAGCGCAAATCAATTCATTCTTTACATGCATTAAGTGATGCGAATCGGTGCGGTGACAAAGGACAATAGATGTAATGTTGGAGCATATTGTATTTTTCATGGGACAAATTTGATTACATGGAATTGCAAACAACAACACACTATTGCTCGAAATAGTACTGAATCGGAGTATAAGGCTCTCTCCAACACAGTGGTAGAACTTCAATGGCTGCAATCCGTGTTATGTGATCTTAGGATACTGCTGTCTACGTGTCCTGAGCTTTGGTGTGACAATATTGGAGCCACTTATTTGTCATCAAATCCAGTATTTCATGCCCGGACTAAACACATTGAAATCGACTTCCATTTTGTCCGTGATCAAGTCTTACAAAAAAAATTGCAAGTTTCCTTCTTATCTACTAAACATCAAATTGCAGATTTATTAACAAAACCACTAGCCTCAGCTCGTTTTGCTATTCTATGCGACAACCTTCAAGTGCACGAGATGCCCTTTCGGTTGAGGAGGCGTATTGGAACAACTATAGATGATATCGATCCATATGCAGCAAATGAAAAACTAACGTAACAACTAGTAGTGAAGGAGTTGCACAGATCCTGGAAAATATTATAACTGAATTTGTTAGTAGATTTTCTGTACTTTGAATTTTGAATTGCACCAATAGATTGATGATAAGTTACAAAGAATGTACTATAAAACCTATAGGGCTAAACCAATAGTCATTGAAAGTTACCTTAAAATTACAAAATGGTCACTGAAGTTCAAAAGTTTCAGTGGTGGTCACTGAAGTTAGAAATCCTTTCACTAATGGTCACTCCATTAAATTTTTAATTTAAAATGGTGATGTGGTGTGATGGTGTGGTATTTATTTATTACATGGTAGTCTATGTACTTTATATAATATTCATTTTAGTCCCATATTTCAATTAAGTCATTCAAAAATTGTATCTTAGGTCCAATCTTTTACATATTTACACTTTGGTCCTCAAATTGTCAATTATCTTCAATTAAGTACTCCAAAATTACATCTTAGGTCCTTCAACTTTTTACATCTTTACACTTTAGTCTCCAAAATTTTAATTATCTTTCAATTAAGTCCTCTAAAAATTGTATCTTAAGTCATTCAACTTTATACATCTTCAAACTTTGGTCCTCCAAATCGTTGATTTTAGTGGCCAAAATAAGTGCAATTTTAGTAATCAAAATAAATGCACTTTCAATTAAATCTTTGATTTTACACTAGAATTTTTACCTAAACAAACTAATATAATTAAATAATAAACTATTTAGTTGTCAAAATAAGTGTAAAATCTAGACTTATCACTTAGAGTTGACTACTAAAAGTAGACATTTTAGTGGTCGGACCCTATAATATTATTTCGTTCTTTTAGGTAAAAATTTGAGTGTAAAGTCGAGAATTTAATTGAAAATGTATTTATTTTGACTACTAAAATTATATTTATTTTGGCCACTAAAATCAAGGATTTGAGAGACCAAAGTTTGAAGATGTATAAAGTTGAAGGACCTAAGATGCAATTTTTAGAGGACTTAATCGAAAAATAATTGAAAATTTAGGAACCAAATTGTAAATATGTAAAATTGAAGGACCTAAGATGTAATTTTTGGAGGACTTAATCGAAAGATGATTGAAAATTTGGGGACCAAAGTGTAAAGATGTAAAAGATTAAGGACCTAAGATACAATTTTTGAATGACTTAATTGAAATATATGGACTAAAGTGAATATTATATAAAGTACATGAACTACCATGCAATAAATAAATGTCATATCATCATACCACGTCTCCCTTTTAAATTAGAAATTTAATGGAGTGACCGATTAAATAAACGATTTCTAACTTTAAGAATCACTACCAAACTTTTGAATTGAGTGACCATTTTGTAATTTAAATGTAACTTCAGAGACCATTGGAGAAATTAACCCAAACCTATAAGATGTACACACCAAATGAAGTGAAGAAAATATTATTTCTCCATACATCTGTCTTTAGTTTCTACGGCCTCCA
Source organism: Forsythia suspensa (assembly GCA_023638005.1). Taxonomy (NCBI): domain Eukaryota; kingdom Viridiplantae; phylum Streptophyta; class Magnoliopsida; order Lamiales; family Oleaceae; genus Forsythia; species Forsythia suspensa. Next base: position 402,535 of record JALRMA010000409.1, on the reverse strand, counting down.
ACTACTGGCACCTCTACCCCTACTCTAGAGGAAAAAATTCCACATCATTATTACAAGCAAAAAAAGAAATGCAAATTCAAATTGAGATTCAAATTAAAGCCACAATGGCAACCAATAATCACAAATCTAGAAAAACCAATTCCCAGATTTCATATAAACTATAGTGAAGATGATAATGAACAATCCATAAGAAGATGAAAAATCGAATTCTCATATCAACAAGAAGAAGATAATTCCAAAGTACCATTTGGAATATCCGATCAAACCTTTTTGAACAAATTCACAAGAAACCAAGGTACCCTTCATTGCTCATATATCTACATGAGTATACATGCATGTTTCGAAGCGCAAAATGATTTCTTTGCCTTCCCATCTAATGTGTTCTTCTTTAAATTTATTTTGTACGGAAATTTGTGTAATAAAATAATTTATAATAATCATTGTCTATTCCTTTTGAATTGTTTGAATGCATATTCTATTGAATTCGTTCTTTGACATCTTATCATGTACGCGAATTATTAAAAATAATATTTTATAGTTGCAAAGCATCTTTATATATTCATGGTAGCATTAGCATAGAGTCACTATTTTAACTTTATCTATGTAATGTGTAAACATAATAATAATCACTATGGATAAACATATGTTTCTTGAATATTATTATATAATTGTATAAGATATAATATCTATTATATTTTTACTTTTGATGAGTAAATTTTATATAATTTAATGTTTCAAATAAATATGTTGTTGTTCTCGAAATGGCGAAATATTTTATTAATATTCTAGAAAAATATTTTGTTGCTTAAGAAGAAATACAACTTTACATTATAATAATATTTCAAGAGAATATTACTTGCCCACGAGGAGCTAATTTGTAAAATTTAATATCAAGTTATTACTCTTAAGGAGCATATTTTTATAAGATCTAATATTTTACAATAATATAATACTATTGCTCCTAAATTGCATGTCTTTATTTTAGAATAATTATATTTTGTTGTCTCTAAAGAAGTACAACTTTTTATTAATATTTTGATAGAATATTAATTGTCCCTAAAAAGAATGACACTATAATTTTATATTCTGGAAGAATATTGATCTATTGTTCATGAAGTAGCAGTAGTCTAAATATATCAAAAATATTGAAAATTTGGTGTAAATGGTCCCTAACCTTTGCTCTTAGTGTAGAAATAGTCCATAATGTTTATTTTTTTAACTCAGAAATCCCAAACCTATGTGTTTTGATACACAATTGGTCCTTATTTGATTAAAAAGATAAATATACCCTTAATTTTAATTAGAAAAAATTATATTTAGAATTCTAATATTTACAAAATGTACAAATAAGTCTGGTATATTTATTAAATAATATTTAATTTTACATACTAAATATATAATTATAGTCGTGTGAATTAAATTTTTTATAAGAGAAAAATATAAAATTATTGTGCTTTAAATACATGTAATTACGATGTGATGTGAAAATTTTGAATAAAAATTAAGTTAAATAAATAACAAAATGACGTATATAATTTTATGACATTGAACTAATCTTATTATGTTTTTATTTAATATAAAAATACTAATAAAAATTAATTTACAAATTATGTGTTGTTTATTTTTTACCGATAATAAAATGATAAATTAAAATTGAATTTCTAATATTTGTAGTTAATAAATATATATCTCAATTAAATAAAAGTATTTAAGCATTAAATTTGTGCCAACGCTTTTTTTTTTGTTATAATGATAAAATAAAGTTTAAATTTTAAATAATGTAATTACTTAATAATAAAAAATAATAATTTTATTTGATATGTTTATTAATAATTATGAACTTAAATTTTAGTTATTTTATAATAGTTCGTAAAATATACAAAACAATTTAGTATATTATCAATTTGGTCAATAAAGTGTTAATTAAAAAAAACTCGTTTGTTTTTTTTTATTTTTTATAAAAAATAAAAGTATCGGATCCATTTATTTACAAAAGTTAGCAACTCAATTACAATTTTTTCTTATTAAAATTATGGGTATATTAGGGACTTATGTGTCAAAAAACACATATGTTAGAGACTTCTGTGTCAAAAAGATTTTTAGGACCATTTCTGCACTGAGGGCAAATGTTATGGACAATTTGGGCCAATTTTCCAAAAATATTTTATTGTGCTATCGAAGTAGCACATCTCTAGAAGAATATTATATCACATAATTAAATGAAATGAAGTAATACTTATCTCTGAAGGAAAGCATACAACTCATGTCATGTTGACATTTATTATTGTGACTCCTTGATCGATTATTATATAATTATACAATATCTAATAGAAAATTGTGTAGTTACTCAAATGGCGAATATCACAAAACTTGAGTTTGTTAATACAAAAATTACCTGTCGTTGACTCTCGATGCTAAGATTCATCTTATCTCAAAAGACCTAAGAGAGGGAGAAAAAAAAGAAGGAAGCGTAGCATCCTTGCAGGATCATGCAAAAGTACTTATTTTCCTTTGTCACAATCTCCACGATGGATTTAAAATTGAGTAACTCACGGTGAAAGGTCCATGTTATTTGGAAAACTTGATGGAAAATTTGACAACTAAAAGAATGTAGTCCTCCCAAAGTCCATTACGAATGGATGCACCTTCACCTGCGTAATTTTAAAACTATTAGTGAGTACAACTTTAAACTGCTTAGAATATGTTCAAAATTAACACTTTATGGAGAAAAAAAAATCATTGAGGAAGATATGCCGGAAAAAACTTTTCTCCATTTTCCATGCCTCAAAATATGATCCCGCATTAGCAATATCATGAGCATGGTTTTAAAAAAGTACTTAGAACTCATATCTAGCACGCTAGTTGTTGAAGAAAACAATAAGTTGTTGATGAAAAATCATGGCTACGTCCAACTTGTTCTACTACATTGCCTCAAGCGGATGCAACATCAAGCCATAGACTTGGACGTGGACGCAAAACATAAACACGAACATGGATGTAGACGTGGATTTGGACGAAATAATGGGTACTATCAACCACAAGGTAACAACTTTAAAAAGCACAAAACAAATGAAAACAACTGATCCAAAATGAGCACAAATAAAATTGGTTTAGATGTGGAATGAAAGGACATTGGTCACGTATTTTCGCATGCGACAAAACATCTTGTGGGTCTCTACCAAAGATCAATCAAGGGAAAAGAAAAAGTGGATACCAATTTTGTTGATTTTGATGGTCCAATTGATGTGATTCACTTGGATGTCTTTGATTTTTTGTTGATCCAAGTGGCAATATTGATAAGTTGATTGGGGGTGACATCTTTGAAAAATATGGATTAGTTTATTTTCAATATTTTAGTAGTTCAATTTGATTTAGAGGTTTAATTTGAAATATGTTTTATTTCTCTTTAAAGTTTGAGACTTTAATTTGCATTGTCAAACCTTTTCATGATTGATTAAAGTATTACTTTAATTTTAACTCTTTTAATTATAAACACATTTAAAAAAAAAAACATCTATCTAGTCATATTTATAAATTCAGATGAATTTTCATGATATCTGCTTAATGATATTGTAACTACGCATACTATTCTTCAAGAAAATGTAATTTTGGACTTAACATTAGTAGAAAATAATGTTAATACGATCTCGTGAATACCGAATATCGTGAAGGCTCTCAAGAGCTAATATTATCTTACCAAAAAATATAAAATTACATATTGACGATACACTTTACTCCAGCAAATCTACACGGAATTTGCTTTGTTTTAAAGATATCTGCTGCAATGGATACCACTTTGAGACGATGCAAGAAAATAAAAATAAATATCTTTGCATAACTTCTTTTGTATCTAGTCAGAAGCAGATAAAAGAAAAATTCATGGCACTCCCATCTGGCATGTATTATACATTTATAAAAATAATTGAATCAAACAATGTTACAAACTCGAAGTTCGTTGAACTAAAAAGTTTTATGCTTTGGCATAATCGACTTGGACACCCAAGAGCAATAATGATGCACTGAATAATTAATAACTCACATAGACATCCTATAAAGAATCAGAATCTTTTGCCTAACGATTATCCATGTGCTACTTGTTCACAAGGCATGTTAGTCATAAGACCTTCCAGTACAAATGTTAATGTTGAATCTCCAAACTTCTTAGAAAGGATCCATGGAGACATATGTGGACCAATACACCCACCATGTAGACCATTTTGTTATTTTATGGTTTTAATCAATTATTCTACAAGATGGTCACATGACTGCTTACATCCCATTAGAAATGCAGTTTTTACTAGACTAATTGCTCAAATCATAAAATTACGAGATCAATTCTCCAATTACTCAATCAAGAGGATCCGTCTTGACAGAATTTAAATCACAAACATTCAATAATTATTGTATTTCAATCAGGATTGTCATTGAACATTCAGTTTTCCATGCCCATACACAAAATGGTTTAACAAAGTCATTTATTAAACGTTTTCAATTGATTGCTAGGCCATTACCTATGAAAAAAAACTCTCATTTATTAAACTCTCAATTGATTGCTAGGCCATTACATATTGCATCATTGATTCGTATAAGACCATCGCTTATCATCAATACTCACGCTTACAACTTGCATTTGGTCACGAACCTAATATTTCTCACCTCGAGTTTTTGATTGTCTTGTCCAAGTCCCAATTTTATCCCCACAACGTACCAAAATGGTTCTCCAATGAAGACTTGGAATTTATGTTAGTTTTGATTCACCCTTCAATATTAGGTGCCTTGAACCTTTAACGGGTAATTTATTTACTACACGCTTTATAAATTGTCATTTTGATAAATGTACTTCTCCACTTTCGTGAGGGACAAAACTATAACCCAAAAAAAAAAGCATACAATTTCTTGGAATTAAATAACTTTATCTCACTTTTGATCTCCGAAGCAATCAATGTGAACAAGAGGTTGAAATAAGCATTCATTTGCAAAGAGTTGCAAATCAATTATCTGATGTGTTTGTTGATACAAAAAAAAAGTGAAAAAGTTATATGTACAATAGAAAAATACTCTTGTAAAAATTGATGTCTTTGTAGGATAACCTGCCATAGCAAATGAATCTCAAATACATTAGAAATATGGTCGATGAGTTGATGATAAAGACTATGTACTTGGAAAAAAAAAAGGTACAAAAGAAAACCTAACTAAATTTTTTTAATGAAACAATGATAGAAAAGATTGATTATTCAAATATTGATAATGTTATTCTTGAAGAATCACAAGTGTCCAAAAATAATGAGATTTTAATAAATTATTTATTATCTCATAAATTATGGGAACGAAATAATTTTGTCATGGACAATATCTTCACATTTAATGTGGCACTTGATATCATGCAAAATGAGAATCCTCAACCATAATCTATTAAAGATTGTTAAAGTAGAAATAATTGGCCGAAATAGAAATAAGTCATACATGCGGAGTTAAATTCTTTAAAAAAACACAAAGTGTTTGAACATGTAGTTCGAACCCCTGAGAATGTAATTATTGTAGGATATAAATGGATCTTTGTAAGAAAAATAAATGAAAACAACGAAATTACAAGATACAAAGCCTGACTCATAGCCCAAAGCTTCTCACAAAGACCTGAGATTGATTATGAAGAAACACGTTCTCCTGTAATGGACACCATCACATTTAGATTTTTAGTTAGTTTGATTGTGTCACAAAAGCTTGATATGCACCTTATGGATGTAGTAACTGCATATCTGTATGGTTAACTTGATAGTGACATACACACGAAAATCTTTGAAGGATTTAAAGTGTCAAAAGCAAATTATTCATCCACAAAAACTATGTTTTCAATTAAATTGAAAGATTATTATATGGATTAAAACAATTTGGATATATATGGTATAATCGTCTTAATGAATATTTTTTGAAAGAAGGTGATAAAAAAGACGATGTATGCCTTTGTGTTTTCATAAAGAAAACATATATTGGATTTGGAATTATAGCAGTTTATGTTGATGATTTAAATCTTATTGGAACTCTTGAAGAGCTGAATAAAACCACAGATTATTTGAAAAATGAATTTGAGAAAAAAGATTTGGGAAAAACCAAATTTTATCTTGGATTGTAAATTGAGCATTTCCAAGAAGGATTATTTTTTCATACAAAAAATGTATTGAAGCGTTTTTATATGGATAAAGCACATCCATTGACATCGTCCATGGTCGTTCAATCACTTGATGTGAAAAAAGATCCATTTCACCCACTTGAATATGGGAAAAAAACTCTTGGACCTGATATACCATACTTGAGTGCAATTGATGCATTAACATCTCTTGCAAATTGTACTCGACTCGATATAGTTTTTTCTATAAATCTCCTTACAAGATATAGCTCTACACCTACTCAAATACATTGGAATAGTGTTAAACACTTTCTTCGTTACATAAAAATTACTATTAACATGATATTATTATATTCACAAAAATTAGGATCTTGTTTAGTGGGATATTCAGATGCAGGTTATCTCTCCGATCCACATTAAGCTAAATCACAAACAGGATATATATTTACACGTGGATGAACAACTATATCATAGAGATCTTTGAAGTAAACTTTGACAATAACATCTTCAAATTATTCTAAAATTATTACAATCTATGAAGCAAGTCGAGAATGTGCATGGTAGAAGAACATGACTCATCGTATCCAAGTCATCATGGGATTAACTTCAACAAAAATAGTCCAAAAATATTGTATAAGGCAATGCAACTTGTATTGCAAAACTAAAAAAGACTACATCAAATGAGACATGACAAAGTATATTTCTCCAAAATTCTTCTATATAATGAGTTTTAGAAGAATGGTGACATCGATGTTTAACAAATTCGTTCTAGTCACAATTTGACTGACTTATTCACAAAAGCAATGTCGACATCCACATTTAAGATATTGGTGCATGAGATTGGGATGAGTCGACTCAAAGATCTTTAGTAATTAACATTAGGGAGAATAGCTATACATTTTTTCCTTGGTCTAGGTTTTGTCCCATAAGATTTTTCTGATAATGTTTTAATGAGGCAATATTTTCTTAGTACTCCAAATTTTAAAATTAATTGTATTTTTTTCGTTTGATATTTTGTCTCGATTGAGTTTTTGTCAAACAAAGTTTTTAACAAGGCAGTTATTATACTGATGGTCATCAAATGGAGAGTGTTGTAAAATATGAAAAACAATATTAATAACGATATTTAGATATTTCTTACCTAGTCTACAAGTGTTTGAAACCCTATATATATATATATATATATATATATATATATATATATATATATATATATATATATATCCATCATTATAATTAAATACACGCTTTTCTCTATTCTCTCATATTATTCTTTTTAGTTTATAACATGAAGTTTATTCTTTCTATATTTTTAATTATTTTATATGTTGCTAATTTATAATTTAATGTCTTTTATTTTTATTTTATAATATTTCCCACAAATAAGTCATTTTATTTCTAAATTTAATGTGGAAATCATAGCCGGTTCGACGACATTTTCGTGGCCCGAGGCTAAGTCCGTAAATTAACCCCCACCCACCCACCCACCCACCCAATGGACCTCCAAATTGTATTATGCAATTAAAATCCACAAGGTTGTAACTTTAACTAATTACAAACTTAAAACTAAAAAAATGACAAACAAAATATATTATACAAAAATTATATTATAATTAATTAACAAGGCGAAAATGTTCTAAACTGTCACTTAAATACAACTCGTTTAGTGGCTTTACAACTCGTCTAAACTATCATTTCCTTTTCGTTTTCTTTTTTGAGCTACAGACTCATATTTTGGAGGCATGAATAGCCTAAAAAAATAATAAAATAATTTAATAATCTCAAAATTAAAGTCGACAAGGCCACAATCATATAAACCAACAAGACCTCAATCACGTATAAGCCGGCAAGGCTTCAACTATTTCTAATAAGTCAATAAATAAACGAGGGATAGTCATTGCTTACTTGTGAGTGAGATTTGAGCGTAATTATGAAATGACAAATGTGAAAAACCAACTTCTTTTTGGAGGTTTTTAACCTAAAATTAAGTCAAAATTTGAAATGAAATCAAAAATTTTAAACCATAAAAGCATATGATGAATTAAAATAGTATCTAGAATACTTGTGAAAATCAATTTCCCAAAACACTCATTTTTTGTAAACCAGATACTTTAATTTTGTTGCCAAGAAAGTGGACCAAAATAAGAGAAAAGTCTTAATCTTTTAGGTAATCAAGATGCATATTTTCAAACAAACACAGTACAAAGCAGAGAAAAGATGGCAACTTTTTATTTAACGCCCAAAAAAGGATGAAATGGAGCTTTTTAAGTAACCCATGATTTTTCAAGAAAGATCAAGAAAACATAATCTTTACCTCAGAGCGGCTCCAAATGGCTTTAAGAGTGAAGATGTCAGACTAAGTGCACATCCTAAGGTCAGACTAAGTTCTTGTGATTAATTTAGTTTGGGGTCGTTTCGAAAACCCAAATAATGCAGAAATTAAAAAAAAAAATCATATTTATTGGACAGTCAAAAATGCAAAAATTAAGAAAAAAAAATCATATTTACAGACAATGGACAATGGAAAAGGAATCAAGGAATCGCTTAGAGATGTCAAGACGGGCCAGCCGGCCGAACCCGCATCAACCCACCCGTATCGACTCGAAACTACGGGCCAGCCCGTGAACTAGGCGGGTCTTTCACGGGCCGAGGAGGCCAAACTGCGGGCCGACCCATAAACCAAGCGAGTTGTTCACGGCCCGGCGAGTAGTCGGCCTTTAACCACCGGCTTATTTTAATTTTTTAATAAATGGCGTAAAAGTCGTTTAAAGTGAAAGATGAGATAGATGCGTGCTGTTTTAGTCTTTATATATATATATATATATATATATATATATATATATATATAGAAATTGAATTAAAAAATTAACAAATGTAAATTTATCATTGTTATTTATTTTTTATTTAGTAATTTAACACATTTTTTGCTATATATGTAAATATTTTTTTAATTACAATAGATAACTAATTTTTTTAGTAATTTCAAAAAAACTTAATTTTTTATTCACACGGGTCGAACTGGGTTGAACAACGACCCACATGGGCTCGACCCAGATGGGCCCATCGTATTCAATTTTTGTACATTGGGTTGACCCGGCCCGCAACCCGTCTTGGTGTAGGCTTTTTCTAGTGCGGGCCGTCACTGGACTTCATCAGAGGCGGGCCAAAACCAGATTGACACCTCTAGAATCGCTGTCGCTGCTATGCCTATAGTGCTGTCTACTGTGATAAAAAATAAGAATGGAGACTTTCTTGTTAGGTTTGGGTTGTGGGCGTTGGGTTTGGTTTGTTTTATTTTTTTCAAACTTTAGTTTGATTTTGGGTTTTGGCCTTTGGGTCATTACTGCTGTGCTTAATTTATTTATTTTTTAATAAAATGAGTCCTCTCAAAACCGGGCCTGGTGAAAATCTAGTGCTCAAAGGACTATCATGAATTTCAACTTTCTGAAATTTACTCGTGCATTTCATCGGCCCAAGGATCATAATGAATGCTTTAACACGATAACATATTACAAAGTTTTGATAATTTCAATTGAATGATAAAAAGAGAAAAAAAGAAAAAGAAAAATCTCCAACACCAATGAGACTAAAGATTTAGGAGCCATCAACCCATCACCACGCACTTTCAACCAATTTCCCGAACTTTTTCTAGAATATCATTGAAGCCAACAAAGAAGGAACCAAAAACATTAAACAAATCAACATTGACACCCACGTGGTGGAGTTAGCTTTCCATATCTTCTATATTTCGCTCTTGCTCTCATATTCGGCACAAATGATTTTGAAAAAGATAGAGAGCATTCTTCCTATATACATTCGTTCCTTAAAAACCCTCTTCAATGATTTGGCGGTACCAAAATGTTGGGTATATATTGTAGATGTAAATTATATTCTGCAATAAAACTTACTTAAAATAACGAAACAATTTGCAGAAAAATGCAGAATTAAAACAATAGACAGAGGCTAGAGTTCAACTATACATCTTTAAGACGAATTTGTCCCACCCAGTTGCTCACAGTATATAAGCAATCGTCTCACAAGATACAACAATCTTCTTCTTGCGGTAGAAGCACATCAAACAGCAAGAACGACGAACTCGAAAAGTTGTTTTGTACTTTCTATATGAAATAGGGGCGGATTCAAAAAAACTTTAAAGAATGCAGGAGAGAATAACATAGAACGAAAGATGATTGGAATTCTAATTAAATTGTAGAAGTGAGGGACCTATTTATAATAAATTAAAAGTCATGTTTGAAAGGAGTAGAAGCTGGCAAACCGCTCACTGTTGGGGGCGGCTGTATAACCCAAGTGTTAGGCCGAGTTGGGCATTATAAAAGTTGGCCTGGATAAACCTAGCCTATTTTGGTCCAGCTCGAGTAGCCCACTGGGCCATGTGGGCTAGTGTCGCTTTGGCCCAACCAATTTTTTTCTTCTTTCACTTTAAGTTTCACTGTTTGATGCTCTAGCCCAAATTAGTTCAGCCAAACCCAACCCAATAGCCAGCAGGTGACCTAAATGGCTAAGTGCATTTGAATCACAAATTACATTATAGTGAAACTTTTAAAGAATAGAGTTTTTAGTAGTAGTGCTTTCAGAAATAGAGCTTTTGTTAAAAAGATGTTGACTGTTTGGATATGAATTCAAAAAGTGTTGTGAATATTAAACTGAATGTTTAGTTGCATAACTATAAAAGTGTTTTTGTATAAACTTTATATTTATTTGATTAAACAGTAATTACTTATTATATATCTCATATTATTTGTTTTAAAATAAATAATTTTTTTCTATCCTATAATAACAATTAAAATTAATATATTAATTTAATTATAATAACACGATTATTTTATTATATTTGACTAAACTTAATTATTGTATAACTCATATTATTTTTTTTAAAAGAAATTATATATTTTCATATCCTATAATAACTATTAAAGTTAATATATTAATTTAATCATAATAACATGATTATTTTAGTATATTTGATTAAACAAGAATTAATTATTTAAATCAAACATATTATGTATAATTTGTATTATATTATTTAACACGCTAATATTTTTTCACTTTATATAAATATATATATGAAGTGACAATTTGATATAAGTAATTAATGTAGTAAATAAATTTATATCTTTTTTGATGTATTAATGGTAATTTTGTTAATTTTGAAATTCATTAAATGTTAATTACAATTTCTAAAAAAGCTCAATTATAGCTTTTAAAAAAGCTTAAAATTTGATCTTCTAAAAAACAACTTTTTTTAAGCTATTTTTTTAGTCAAAAAATCTTGTTGACTTTAACCAAACAACAATAAAATAACCAAAAGCACTTTTAATTTTTAAAAGTGGGGTTAATTACACTATATACCACCGAACTTTACACTCTATTTCATTTATACCACCAAACTTTAATCCGTTTCATTTATACCACCAAACTTTGTACCATATTTTCATTTATACCACCGAATTTTATACCATGTTTCATTTATACAACCGAACTTTAATTACGTTTCATTTATACCATCGAACTTTAAAGTTGTTTTCGATTACACATATTTTATTTTTCTTTCTAGCCCTTCACTTTTATTTTTATCTATTTCTTACCCATTTCCATACAGCTTTTATTATAAAATAAATTAATATAATTATTTTGTTGTTGAGTCAAGACATTTAGTGAATTAGCAAGTAACATAATAACATTGAGATAAAGAAAATGACTTCCTTTTGATTTGGTTCAAATTTAATCAATAAAATAATAAATTTTTAAGTTGAGGATCTTAATTTTTACCGTCTCAACTTAAAATTAAAAATTATGACATTAAATTTTATCTTCAACTTAATTTTTACCCGTTGAAACGAATTAATTGAATTTAATGTCATAAATAATGAGTTATTAGCAAAACAAACAAAAGTGGAAGTGAATGGGCTAAAAAAAAAAAATATGAGTAATCGAAAAATAACTTTAAAGTTCGGTGGTATACATAAAAGCAATTAAAGCTCGATGGTATAAATGAAATATGGTATAAAGTTTGGTGGTATAAATGAAACGAATTAAAGTTCGGTGGTATAAATAACATTGAGTGTAAAATTCAAAGGTATATAGTGTAATTAACCCTTTAAGAAAGTGCTTTTACACTTCATAAAAGCTCTTCCAATCCAATTGCAGTTGGAAAATCTTTATATGAATAAAAGCTTGGATTAAAGTTTGACAACCATAAAGTAAAATATTTATAGTGTCCTTTGAAAGGACACATTTGAAATCTTTTCAAGGACATTTTTGATATTTTACCCATGGTTGTCAAACTTTAATCCAAGTTGTTGGTTCATGTAAGATTACTCATTGCAATTTCATTCCATACGATTCTCGTCCACAACTAGACGACATACAGGAAAATCTTGGTATTCATTTGTCAAGGTATACTCATAATATACGTATGATTTGGTTCTATATAAATGCTCGTATTCTCGGGGATGTCGAAGTTTTTTTTTTTTGGACATCTGGGTTTGAATATTTTTGACGAATACACGAAGATGAAAATTAATAAATCGGTTTTATTGGTGTTGCTTGTTGCGAAAATTTGGTGGTTATGCCTGAAAATTGATTTTTGGGGTTTTAGTTTTGAAGTTTTAATGTAGTCATTCAGGATTACTTTGAAATATACTAGTCTTTGACTACTATTTTAGTTCAAGTTGGAGTCTTTGAACACTAGCTATTATATTTATTTATTTTGCAAAAATTATTGACCTTTATGGGTTTCTTGTTGTATCTTCTTTAGATATTGTTGATTTTGTAAGTGCGTGTTCAGTGATCAAGCAAATGATGGTTAGTTTTCATCCTTTCTATTAATTGTCCAAAGGATGAAAATTAAATGAGTTTTGGGCATCATTTTTATTCAATGTAGTATCTTGCTTGCTATAGAATTATTGGCTTTTGTATTTGTATTTGCAACCGCTATATTTCAATTACTATTCAATAAGTAATTGGATCTCATTGTCTGATTTGGTAATGCAAAAACACAGAAAAATTCCCTTCAAAATGCTGTCTAAAGCTTGTTAGTGATGGATAATTAGAAACAAATTCTACCCAGTTACCTTGAAACTGGAGAAAATGATTAGATGTCTACTTTTTGTATGAAGTATATATTTCTTGGCCATTGAATTTGAACTTGAACAAGTCAAATAACAGAAATTAGTTGCAATAGCTGACCTTATGATATTTGCAAACTTGAACAAGTCAACAACAAAAATGATTAGATGTCTACTTCTCGTATGGGTTTTATGATATTTGCAGTAGCTGGCTTCATTTACATTGCAAACTTGCAATTATGGATTTCAATCCTGAATGAATTGACGATGAATTAGAAATTTTGGAAACTCCTAATACTACTGTTAGTAGTAGTAGGAATAGTGATAGTGGTGAACCTCTAAGAAGAAGAAATCTAAGCCTAACTCCTCTGAGGTTTGGAAACATTTTGAAAAGATTGGTGTGAAAGATAAGAAAGAAAAATGTAAATGTAAGAGTTATAGGAAAGAATATGGTTGTCCAACAGTAGGGGGGACTTCTCACCTAATCTGCCATATTGCAAAGTGTCCAATGATTCCTAAATTTCATGTTGTAGGTGCCATGTTGATTGATCATCCTAGGATGTGGAGGACTAGGAAACTTGATCAAACGGCTTATCAAGATGCACTCACTAAATGTATTATATTGCATGATCTTTTCTTTAATTATGTGGAGTTTGAAGGGGTTAGGAAGATGAACAAAATATTGAATCATGATTTCAAACATATATGTAGAAACAAAGGCTAGGTCCGATTGTTGGAATGTGTACTTGAATGAAAAGGCCAAGTTGAAGACAAATTTTGCTAATATTCCTAGTAGGGTATACTTAACCTCTCGATGTATGGACTGCTATGACCATTCGAGGTTATATGACCGTGGATCGCTTATTTTGTTGATAATAATTGGAAGTTAAATGGTAAATTACTTACTTTTGTGAGTTGGATAGTCCACATACATGGCTTGAATTATCGGGAAAAGCATTTGTTGTCCTAAAAGATTGGGAATAAATATAAAATATATTTTCTCACATTGGATAATGCTAATTCCAATGATAGCATGCAAAATCTGTTGAAATGAAGACTTAAGTTGCAAAATAGCTTATTGTGTAATGGTGAATTTTTTCGCATTAAAAGTTGTGTCCATATGTCCATATCTTGAATATTATAGTTCAAGAATGATTAAAGGTAGCTAGTGAGGTTTTGTATAAAATTAGAGAAATGGTTAAGTATGTGAAACATTTACGTTGAAATGCTTTCAAAGATGTATTCAAGAAATGAACTTAGATCACATTGGTCGCTTCTTGAGGTTGGATATGTCAACTAGATGGAATTCAACTTACATGATGATTGAAAGTACAATTAAATATCATCGTGCTTTCACTAGTTTGACCTACAATGATATAAATTACAAGCAATGCCCATCTAATGGGGAGTGGGAAAGAGCAGAGAAGATGTGTGCTTTTTTGGCCCCAAGACGTGTGCTTTCTTGGCCCTATTTTATGAAATTACCAAGTTGATATCTGGGTCAAGTTACCCCACCTTCAACCTGTACTTCATGCAAGTTTACACTATAGAATTGAAATTGAATCAAAATTTGGATAGTGAAGATGAGGTGATCAAAGATGTGGCGCAAGGATGAATGTGAAATTTGATAAGTATTGGAGTGATTATTAGATGGTTCTTACACTAGGGTGTGTTATTAATCTTCGTACAAAGTTGAAGTTCTTAAACTTTTGCTATATGAGACTTTATCCACATGGCTATCAAGAGAATGTGGATAGGGTGAAGAATGTTTTGTATACTCTCTTTACTAAATATGTACGAATCGGGCATCAAGCTCAATTGTTTCACATGATATAAGTTGTATGACTCAATCTCATGGACAAGAGCCTATGACTATGGAATTAAATGAAACAAACTCATTGCCATCTATATATGAAGTACGTTTAGGGTTTAGATAATTATGCCATATATATATATATATATATATATATATATATATATATATATATATATATAGTATCTAATTTAATTTGTACTTCGTTTATATGCTTGTAAAATGGTAGGAGTTTGAAGAAGAAATGAGCCAAGAGACTAGAAATAATGGCAAGTCTCAACTTGATATTTATTTGGATGAAGCAAAGGTTGTGGGCAATGATAAGGACTTGATGTTCTTCAATATTGGAAGATTTAATAAACATTGATTCTCCGCTCTTGATATTATGGCTTGTAAGTATTCCAATCACAATTGTAGCTTCCGTAATCTTCTTTCGGTATTGGTGGTCTTGTCTTGAACAAATATAGAAGTTTTCTACTTTCTAAAAATGTGCAAACCTTCATTTGTACTCGTAATTGGTTACATGGTTTCAAGAAATTGAGATACTAATTATTTGAATACTAGTATGGTAACATTTTTCTTACTTACAAAGTTATAATCAATTCACTTAATGACTTTTCTTGTCAAAGAATCGCAGATGTAGATAGACCAATTTAGGAGGATATAGCTTTCTCTTAGCAAGATTCAAATCTCATTCATGATGATGATGATTCTGCTCATTGTTAGATTGATGGATTTACTCATTTACAAGTTTGTGTTTGCATGACATTTATTTGTTTGAGATTGATGGATTGTGTTTGTATAACATACTAAGTAATTTGTAGGTTTTTCATTGATATCATCTAATGTCTACATTATTATCTTGTAGTTGTGGTTGTGAATTTTTATTTATGAAACTATTATAATTGCAATTTAATATTTTACATTATATTTTATTGTTGATAACTTTATATGCACACACTTGTATATATATATTTTTAAAAAGTTATAAATTGGACTAGGCTGGCTAGCTTTTTATTGGCCCGTATAGATACTGAGATGGGCTGGGCCGGCCTTAAATTGAGTGTAGACCAATCGGGCTGGCCCGTTTGCCAACTCTAGAAAGGACACACCACTTGGAAAAGTCACATTTAGACAGACACGTCTATTCTGGACAGTGTGAAGAAGACGTATTCTGAAATCTGTTTTCTAGTTACATGTGTCAAGATCTGAGCAACGATCTGTTGTACCATGTGTCGAAGTATTACTAGACTTGTGAATTTCCACATGTTCATTGGAAGGAAAATAAAATAAAATAAAATAATCATTTATTTTATTTGTCCAAAAAATTATATTGAGTCAAGCCCATGACCTACGATCCCGAGCCCCGGCCCGAGCAGAGCCCGAGCCCTACCGTTGATGACATCATCAGCAAGACGGGCTATCGATGAGCCTAAAATGATATAGGTCTCCCTCTTCCAAATACTAACGGTACCTCTTGGAGCCTAAACCCAAGTACCAAACTTGGACTCTTGAGTACGTGAATAGATTAGAAAACTATTCATTTTCCAACGTCGGATAAAAGTTTTCCCATTTTCTCTCTAATTAATTCATATTTTTCAATTTCCAAGAGGTCAATTTTAACTCTAAGTTCTCATTTTCTAGAAATTATTTTACGAAACCAAATATACTATAATCATAAGTATAACGCGCTTGACTATTCATCCAGATAAATTGATTATCGGGTCCCACCGAATATTTGGTCAAAGTTGATTAAATCAACATAATTAAAACTCATTTCCAACAATCTCCCACATCCGTTGGTGTAAACCAAGAAAACTGTACTCACTCAATATTTTCCTTACACTTTTAGTTCTCATGGTTGTGTTCATTTTGGCACTGAACAACTATTGGATTTCATAAGTGTTTTAGAGAATTTTAGCCTCGAAAAATCTCATAAAAGCGACCACACTTCACACTTATATAGATGATCTCCTATTAATCGTACTCTGTCATACTCCACTTGGTTAATCCAAGTTATAAGAATCATTAAAAGTATTACTTATTTTTATATACTCTGCAGAAATCACTTTTCTTATCATAAGAATGGGTAGAAGATAACTTCTAAGTACTTCATGGAATCTTCATAACTTAGTTGTCCTATTGACCCAAGATCTTGGGATCTCCAATCAGCAATGTTGGGTTACCATTACGAAGACTCTTACGTAGTAAACTTTAATCATATTTCATTCGATAAGCAACATATTTGATCTCTTAGTAAACCTTGAGTTAATGGATCCGTGAGAGTCTCTTTTGATTTCATATATTTGATGAAGATAATACCATTTGAGATCAACTGCCTAATAGTATTATGTTTTCGGCGTATATATCGAGACTTACCATTATACATATTATTTCGTGCTCTTCCGATAGTCGGCTGACTATCAGGATGTATATTTATTGCCGACACTGGCTTAGGCCAACATGAAATATTCTCTAAGAAATTACAAAACCATTCCGCTTCTTTTCTAGCTTTGTCTAAAGTTATAAACTCGATTCCATCGTTGAATGAGCTATGCAAGTTTGTTTTGAGGACTTCCAAGACATGGCTACACCACAAATGGTAAAAATATAACTACTAGTAGACTTAGAATCCCTCGTGTCTGATATCCAATTGGCATCACAATATCTTTCCAATATAGTTGGATATTTTGTATAATGTAATCCAAAATTTAAGGTGTATTTTAGATATCTAAGAACCTTATTCAAAGCCTTTCAATGGTCATTGCACGGATTACTAGTAAATATACTCAATTTGTTAATTATGTATGCAATATCTAGACAAGTGCGCTTCATAATATACATTAAACTCGCCTATTATCCGAGAATACTCTAGTTGAGATACATGTTCATCTTTATTCTTGAATAAGTATAGACTTAAATCTCTGGAGTTTTAAATGGCTCATGTCATATATATTAAACTTAAGTACGCTTTTAACATAATGAGGCCGAGATAGGAAAAGTCCATCAAATGTTTTAGAAATTTTAATTACTAATATAACATCCGTCACATCCATATCTTTCATGTCAAAATATTTTGTCAATATTTTCTTAGTAGTCATGATGGTATCATTGTTATCGCCCATAATAATCATGTCATTGACATATATATATATACTATTACATAAGCTTTTAGTGTGTTTTTTAATATAGACACATTTATTACACTCGTTAATTTTAAAACTATTTGACAATATCATTTTGTGAAAAAATTTGGTGCCATTGTTTTGGCACTTGCTTGAATCTGTGCAATGACTTAACGAGTCTACACACTTTTTTAAATCTTGTTTAGGAGCAATAAACCCTTCAGATTGTTCCATGCATATTTTTTCATCTAAGTCACCATTTAAAATGTCAGATAACATATATTTGATGAATCTCGAGATTATGTAATGCTACAATTGTAATCGTAACTCTAATTGAAGCGATCTTCGTCCTTCGGTGAGTATGTATCAAAGAAATCAATGCATTCCTTTTGTTCGTGACCTTTAACTACTAACATGGCCTTGTATTTATCTATTGATCCATCATATTTGAGTTTTCTTTTGAAAATTCATTTACATCCTAAAGGTTTATTTCTTAGTGGAAGATCAATCAATTCCCAAGTGTGATTTTGCATAATGGATTATATCTCACTATTAATCGATTCCTTCCAATATAGGCTCATTTTCTAATAAAAATGTTAGAAAATCCGAACCAAATGATTTTGATGTTCCGGTTTTTTATCGCATCTAGGTTCTTCATCACTTTGATGACTACCACTTACAACATCATAAATTCATTTTGTGAACTTCTTTCTTCCTTGTTTTGCAAGGAAATATGTCTTCAAAGAATGCAATATTTTCTTGATTCAATGATAGTAAATGTCTGACTTCTGAACAAAAGAAACTGATATGAACTATTGTTATTGGCATATCCAATAAATATCCAATCAACTGTTTTAGGCCTAATTTTAACTTGTTTAGGCTTTGATACTTCAACCTTAGCCAAACACCCCCACACTTTTAAGTGTTTATATGTAGGTATATGATATTTCCATAATTCATATAGAGTTTCATCTTTTTATTTTTATTTTTTTGTGTGGTATCTTATTAAGAATAACATTTGTTGAAATGATAGCTTCCACCCACAAGTTCTGGGGCAAGCTTGAACTTATCAACATAGCATTCATCATTTCTTTAAGAGTCCAGTTTTTGAGCTCAGCAACACCGTTTGATTGAGGTAACTAAGGTGTCGTTATTTGAAAAATAATACCAGATTTTGTTAAGTTGATTTTCAACTTCATTCTTATAATGTTTAAAAGCATCAAATGCATCTTTGCTTGTTAGCTGATAGACATAACATTATTTTGTGCAATTATCAATAAAAGTAATGAAGTACTTTTTACCACATCTAGTTTGCACAAATTTCAAGTAACAGATATCACTTTGAATTAATTCTAAAGGTACAGTGTTCCTTTCAACTTAACGAAACGAAGTTTAGGCTAACTTAGTATCAACACAAATTTCGCATTTATGATTAGGATCAAATTTTAAAGAAGTTAATAAACTTAAGTTCATTAATTTATGCACATATTTAAAGTTTGCATGCTAAATCGATAATGCCATAAACAAGAAAACTCAACCATATAAGCATAACTACAATTTTTATTATTATTGTTAGTGTTTGGTACAATAGCAAGGACATTCATTTTGAATAGTCCATCACAAAGGTAACACTTCCCACATACAAATCATTCTTAGTAAGTACAAATTTGTTAGATACAAAATCAACTTAAAATAATTTTTGCTAAGTAAAGTCCTAGATACAATACTATTGCGAATGTTGGGCACATGTAGCACATTGTTGAGGACGAGCTCTTTCTTAGGAAGTCATGTTCAAAGTCAATTTCCTTGTCCCCAACTTTTGAACTTGCGAATTTTTCAAAAACAATTGTTCTCCATTGACCCTTGTGTAAGTAGATAACATCGCCTTATCAAGACACATATGTCGAGTAGCCCCAAGGTTCTATCCACCATTATCTAGGATTTCCAATGTTATTGCATTCGAAAACAAAAGCATACAAGTTCATTTCGTGTATATTATCGGACAATGCAACGCTTTTGTCATATTTGCTTGGGCTTTTTGTTTCTTTGGCTTGTGACATTCACTTGCACGATGTCCCCTTTACCACAATTGCGTGATCCTCTTGAATTTCTTGGCATTTTTTTTTGTTATTTTTGTTCGGTGCATCACATCTAAATTTCTCTAGTTTCTCTCAATGGGGCACCGAAGTTGATTGAAGCGAAATAGTCATAGGTGGAACTCTAGTGTAGGGAAAAATGTTAGTTCCATTCGAATCTATTTCTATTACGAAAACAGAAGTTCAACAACTAAGATTGCGAAAGATATAACATATTTGAAATGTAAGCAACTCATTTGCTTATTCAAACAGACTTTATAATTATAAATAACCATGGAAATTAAGAATGCCAATTAGTAACTTAACTTCAACAAAGAGATACTAGACTTAAGTTTCATTTTAAGTATACTATAACTAGATGTAATTACTACTTCTATTAATTTAGATTTAGATGCAATAGAATAATAAGCACTTTAGAACAAATTATGCAAAATAGAAAAACAAGTGATTTTGACTTAGATCATTAATTCGAGAATATGGATTGTATAGAAATGCAGATTTTGGAATCAAATTTTGATATGTAATATAGAATTTGATTAAACAAATTGAAGAAGAAATAGTAGAATAAATGCATGCGTAAAATTACATAATATAATATGCATGTAAAATTAGTCTCTTAAAATTGTTGGGTATATATTGAGTAAGCAAATTGTATTCTCGCAATAAGACTTACTTTAAATAACTAAATAATTTTGTAGAAAATGCAAAATTAAAACAAGAGATGAGGTTAGAGTTCGACTCTCATCTCTTTAAGACGCAATTGTCCCCGCCTAGGTGCTCATGGTAAATCAACAATCGCCTTTCAAGATACAACAGACTTTCTTCTTGCGGTGGAAGGATTCAAACATCGTGAATGGCGAACTCGAAAAGTTGTTTTGTACTATCTATATGAAACAAGGACGGATGCGAAAGTTTTAAAAATTCGAGGCGATACCGTAGAAAGAAAGACGATTGAATTCTAATTATATTGCAAAAGTGATGGGACATATTTATAATAAATCAAATGTCATGTATGAAAGGACACACCACTTGAAAAATTCACGCTTGGAAAGACACATCTGCTTTTGGACAATGTTTTTGTTCGAGATCGACCTATTGGTTTATGAGAAGATATATTCGGAATTTGTTTTCTAGTGACATCTGTTAAGATCAGAAACAATGCGTTATACCACGTGTCAAGTATTATTGAACCGTGAATTTCCACATGTCCATTGGAAGAAAAAAATTAAATTAAATTAAATTAATTATTTATTTTATTTGTCCACAAAGATTATATTAAGTCAAGCCCACAACCCACAACCCATGACTCGTTCCTCGAGCTTGGCCTAGACGGCGATGACGTGTGCGTGTAGACTATTGACTAAATTTAATAGCTCGAGCCCAAGTCCAAACTGGCCAGCAGCGGTGATCCGCGCTTGTGGACTCTCGACAGAACTTAATAGGATATAGGTCTCTCCTTCCAAAAATATTGGCCTTAGGGCCCAAACTCAAGTACCAAACTTGGGGTATATGAATAGGTTAGGAAACCATTCATTTTCCAATGTGGAATAAAAGAATTTTCCTCCCATTAATTCCTATTTTTCCAAATTCCAAGATTCCAACTTTTGGCTCTAATTTTTCTTTCATCCAAAATGGCTTTGCGAAACAAATATACTACGATCATCACTCATGGACATGGGCGGATCTAGAAAATCATATCGGATCGAGTTGAAATTTAAAATAGGTCAAGTATATATATATATATATATATATATATATATATATATATATATATATATATATATATATATATATATATATATATATATATATATATATATTACAACATTACCTATCGAAGTTGTGTCCGTCGAGTTTTAACGGCGTAAAACTCATCTATAATTTTTTTCTCGACAAATTTTCGCTTCGATGTAAAGTGTTAAACAATTAGCAAGAAACTCATCCACATAACAAATAACAATGAATGACACTAAGATTAACAAGTAACACATACAATACATGCCAATATGCCATCAAAACCAAAACCAAAACCAAAAAACAAAACAACTAACATTGCCATCAAAACCAATACATAAACAAGTAACATTGCTAACCATGCTCATTCTAACTAGTTCTATTGAGTCTTGTTTTAAATATAAATACATACCATCAAAACAAAAACCTTATATTACCAGTTCTAATTAGAACACAAATCGAAACAAAGCAAATATTATATATTATTATTTAACCAACGATCAATTGATGCTTTTTCAGGGTGTACTAGCTAATGTATTACTCGATGCCAACATGAATCCCAAATTTATGACTTTGGAATGGCAAAACATTTGGGAGACACGATAGTGAAGCTAACGGGTTAATTACACCATATATCATCGAACTTTACACTAAATTTCATTTATACCACCGAACTTTAATTCATTTCATTTATACCACCGAACTTTATACCATGTTTCATTTATACCTGTTTCATTTATACTACTGAACTTTAATTCGTTTCATTTATACCACCGAACTTTAAAGTTATTTCAGTTACTCATATTTTGTTTTTTTTAGCCCCTTCACTTTAACTTTTGTTTGCTTTGCTAATAACTCATTATTTATGACATTAAATTTAACTAATTCATTTCAACGGGTAAAAATTAAGTTGAAGATAAAATTTAATGTCATAATTTTTAATTTTTAAGTTGAGACGGGTAAAAAAGTAAGATCCTCAACTTAAAAATTTATTATTTTATTGATTAAATTTAAACCAAATCAAAAGGAAGTCATTTTATTTATCTAAATGTTATTATGTTACTTGTTAATTCACTAAATGTCTTGACTCAACAACAAAATAGTTATATTAATTTATTTTATAATAAAAACTGTATGAAAATGGGGCAAAAATAGGTAAAAGTAAAAGTGAAGGGGCTAGAAAGAAAAATAAAATATGAGTAATCGAAAATAACTTTAAAGTTCAGTGTTATAAATGAAACATGGTATAAAGTTCGGTGGTATAAATGAAACATGGTATAAAGAGTGGTATAAATGAAACAAATTAAAGTTCGGTGGTATAAATGAAATGGAATGTAAAGTTCAGTGGTATATAGTATAATTAACCCTGAAGCTAACACTGCCAAGCTTGTTGGAATATACTAAGTGTCTTCTCATTCTTTCGAAATATGTTTTCTACTTAGGATTATTAGCAAAGTACAATTCAATAATCAAACAATAAAAAATTCCAACAAAACTAATATGCGTCCACCCCTTTTCTTCTTGTGCGGGTTGATAAAAGATCTACACACTAATAAACCTGATAGAAAACAAGACTTGTTAGGAAAAGAAAGACAACGAGTATTGTAACATTCCCATCTAAGAGAAATTGTGTCAGGTATCCTTGTGTTATAAGGAGAGTCCCAAACTATACATGACCAAATATCTTTTTTGGAGTAACTTCATTACTCGCTAATACCGAAACTTTATGAAACAAATGTAGCAAAGTAGGGCATATGAAAACATCGTTCGCTAGATGCAGAAGCAGCTCAAAACAACTTGGGCCATTACGTAAAATAATCGAGAGGAACATATTTTAATATAATAATAAAAAAATTAAATAGACCAAATGATCATCGACAATATTGTTACGAGTGATTCTAATAAAAATTAATACATGTTGGTGATTTGGACAAATTACCACCAACGATACTGCCAGTGATCACAGAAGCACCTTCGCCAACGAACAATGTCATTGGTAGTTGGCAATCATGACAATAGTTCGATCGTTGATTGTCAATGGAAAGTCATCGATATCGCTCATATAAGTTTATTGTTTCTGCATTTTTCTATTTTTTGGTAAGGTTTATAAGTTAATATAATTTTTATTTTTTATTTATAATATTACTGGCACATCAATTCTTTTTTTAACTATTATTTTATTCCGGACAGAATTTTCTATTAGCATTTAATTTTTATATTCTTATAATTTTATTTATTAACGAAATTTTTAAATTTATTAAAATATTTATATTTTTAATATTACATACTAACTAATAATCCATTCGTATTCTTATATTATTGTTTAATTGCTATTTAATCAATGAAAATTTCTTTTGAAATTGATATTTATTTTCTTATAATTTATTTAATGACGAAATTGATAAATTAATTTTAGGAAATTTGGCGCAGATGATCCTTAACATTTGCTCGTAGTGTGGAAATAGTATGAAACATTTATTTTTGGGCAAGGATGTCCTTAATCTATGTAGTTTGGTACATAATTGGTCCTTATTTGATAAGAAGACTAGTATGCCTTTAATTTTAATAAGAAAAAATTGTAATTGTGTTCCTAACTTTTTCAAAAGGTGCAAATGAGTTCGGTACCTTTATTTATAATAAAAAATTAAAGAAAACTATAGAATTCTATTTTTTAATTGAATGAAGACTTTATTGTCCAAATTTACAATATACCTAAATTATTTTGTATATTTTTACGAATTATTATGAAATAACTAAAATTTAAGCTCATAATTATTAACAAACATGTTAAATAAATTATTAATTTTATTATTTAAAATTAAACTTTTATTTTATGATTAAAAAATGAAAAGAAAAATAACTTTGTCATAAACTTGATCATTAAATACTTTTATTTAATTGAGTTATTCGTTTATTAAATACAATTATTAGAGTTCTAACGGTATTCTTCATATTTTAATTTATCTTTTTATTATCATTCAAAAAAAAAAGAACACATAATTCGTAAATTAATTTTTTTAGTATTTTTATGTTAAATAAAAACATAATAAGATTGGTTCAATGTCATAAAATTATATACATCATTTTGTTATTTATTTATTTTAATTTTTATTCAAACTTTTCACATCACATAGCAATTTACATATATTTAAAGCACTATAATTTATCATTTTTTTCTCTTACGAAAAATTTAATTAATACGACTATAATGATATATTTAATTCGTTAAATTATTTATTATTAAATAAAAGTACTAGACCCATTTGCGCTTTTTGAAAAAGTTTGGAATCCAACTGTAATTTTACCTAATTAAAATTAACGGCATGATAATCTTTTTCATCAACTAAAGACTAATTGTGCACCGAAACACATAAGTAAGGGACATCTGTGCTAAAAAATAAACGTTATAGACTATTTTTGCACTGATGATAAATGTTAAGGACCATTTATGTCAAATTCTCTTAATTTTATTAAGACATTTTTAAAATTATTAGGGTAAATTCAAGGTCGGTCACTATTTTAGCACTTGTGGACTCTAAAATTATATGGTCAAAACTTAATTCAATTAAAGTCACATTTTAGAGCTAAAAGACCAACATACCCTTAATTGTAAAAAATACTACTCCCTCCGTCCCACAAAGATAGACTCGTTTTTCTTATTTGTCTGTCCCAAATTATAGACTACTTACTTTATACAGGATATATTAAATTTTTATTTTTCCTAATATACCATTATTTAATTTACATTGTTATCAACCAAAATATCTCTCTCTCTAAACCTTCATTTATTTTTTTCTTTTTCCCAATGTAACTCTCCCTCTCTCTCTCTCTCTATCTATATAACTTTCTCTCTCTAAACTTTCATTTATATTTTTTTCAAAACTCGTGTAACTCTCTCTCTCTCTCTTTCCATCTCTCTCTCTCTCTCTCATATCTATCTTTTTTATTTCCATTTAAGTTAAATAGGGATATAATGGGAAAATTGTGTGAAAATTTTATAATTTCAATTACATTAAATGAGTTTTCTTAATCTGTGTGGAAAAAAAATTGGTCTATCTTTGTGGAACGGAGGGAGTAATTTAATGATACTGTTTTGTTGTGATACTGTTTTGTATGATACTATTGTATTATGATAGTGTTTTGTATGATACTATTGTATTATGATAATGTACATTGGTATATTTATACCATACTTTTATCTTTGATACTATTTTATTATGACAATATTTAAACATATGATCTTGTACTACTAATGAGCATTTTAAGAACAGTATCATTACTTTAACTATTAAAACATCTTGTACTTAGTTTTATATATGGTATTATTTTGTCTATGATACTATTTTATATAGATAATGTGTTATTGTAATGTTTCAATCTATGATACTGTTTTAATCTATAATAATGTTATTGAATGCAAACAATATCAATTGTCTTATACTACTAATGGAACATTTTAAAAACAATATAATTACTTCAACTAGTAAAACATCTATGATACTGTTTTAATCTATGATAATGTTATTGAATGCAAACAGTATCAATTGTTTTGTACTACTAATGGAGTATTTTAAGAACAATATAATTACTTCAACCAATAAAAGAGATCTATGATGTTGTTTTATTTAGATAAAATGATATGGTATACTTATATCATGTTTTTATCTTTGATAATATTTTATTATGATAATGTTTCAATCTATGATACTGTTATTTTATTAGATTGTAGTTTGTGTATGTGATACTGTTTTATTAAGATATTTTTATGTATGATACTAATATATTAAGATACATTTATATGTGATATTGTTTTAGTATATATGATACTGTTTTAACAAGAAAAATTAAAAATTGCTATTTTAAGATAAGGAGATGACTTTAAACAGCTAAAATCCATCGTACGCAGTGGCAAAGCCACTGGTCTTGATCGGCTAGTCGAGACCATACCGAAAACATATTATAATAAAAGCACGTATGCAAATTCTATACCATTTCAGTTATGATAATATTTTGTGATACTTCGTTTTGTATAATCTCGTATCAAATAATCTAATGGTCAACTTAGTACAATGATCAAGCTACACTCACGGTAATGGTATTGAATCAATATATTTCATTTCTCTCTATTTTTCCAATTCAATCAAATGGTGGAGCATTATCACCTAACTTTGTTCCATATCTTCATTCTTCATAATCTTTTTCACATACATTTCGATTCTTTTCAAAATCCAAATACTAACCACCTGTATGTCAAGCATGTGAATGTGTATAACCCAGTTTGCCTCTCCTCTGCCTCAATATCCACCACCCATGTGAGTCTAGAATTAAACCTTGAATGAATGTAATTTTGAACTTCTATTTCCACGCTTGCAATTAGAAATTGAATTCAACAAGAATAGAGTATTTCCAACTAATTGATTCATGTAAGAAATACCGAAAGCAAGAAAGCAAGAGCACGAGAAAACAAAAACCGTAACCGGTTTCTTGTGGTAGACCCGACCCCAAAACTACTGTGACACGGACTTTCTGGTATGGACCACCTTGGTCACCCTCAGAGCACCCATACCCGGCCTCACGCCATCAAATTCAACCCCACACCAAAAAATAGCACCTAAATCGCGGTGGACCCGGTTTTAGCCCCTTAGCGCCGCCGTGACCTCCTCTACCGAACGCACGACCACCGGATGGTTACCAATCGACTACTTTATACCCAAGTGACCGATGGAGGATAAGGTTTGTGGAGATGTAAAATAAGACGCCAAGGTTTGTGGAGGGTATTTTAGAATTAATTTAAAATATTGGTGAAAGTATGACTTAATCACAATTTTGAAAAATGTCATGTACAAGTGACTTATAGGCAATTTTACCGAAATTATTACTGACGAGAAATTCCATTATTATTCTTAAATTAATATTTTGTTACCTATATTTTTCATTGGTAATCGATAAAATTTTCATTTATAAATTAAATTTACTAAAGTAAAAATTTTAAATTGTTTATATAAAAGTATGACTAGTAAATTCCATTGACTTATGGATGGCAATGGCTCAGGTTGGCCCATGACAATAAGGATCGAGCTCGATCCTTGTAAGACGAAAGTGAGCTTGGGTTGGGTCGTCTTCAAAAGTCAAGCTCGGACCGGTCCATGGCTCGACCTCGAGCCTGGCTCTCAACCAAGAGCTCGGCTCGTAATTTTTTTTTTAATGAAGTATTGTTTTGGAATTTTAAGAAGTTACAAGCCTTTATACGAGTCGGCTCGAGGTCCAATGGGTGGCCATTATTTTCAAGGCTTGGCCCTTGAAAAAAATGATGGCTCAACCTTGGCCCCGACTCGTCCATAATGGGTTGAGTCATTTGCTCACATGAGCGTTTCGACCAAATTACCATCCCTATATTGTCTAAAGATTAACACAACCCTGGCTAAACTCCATCAATGTTTAGATAGAAGCTTGAAAATTCCTATATGTAGGGTGGCCGGAGTTGTGTTGGGTCGATTTTGTGACAACTGAACCCAACCTAATAGATTTGGTTTGACAAAAATCAAACCGAACTAACCCATCCATGGATTGAAACCCGACCCAACCTAAATTGACCAAGCGTGGATCAATTTGGGTTGGGTTGGGTTGGTCAGTTTGGACTTGGGCCCAAATCGATAATTTTTTTGGGTGCCAAATTCACGTTTGAGCAATTTTTTTGTGGCCAAATACTCTTTGGGACTACTTTTGTTGATTTTGGTCGGAATTTTTTTTTGTTTGAACCTAATTCAAATTGAGTTGATGTCAATTACGTTAAATTTAGAAATTTAAAAGGTTTTGGCCCGACTTAATTAATTTTTATTTTAAAAATATATTTTAATAAGTGGATTGGATTGGATTGGATTGTGTTGAATTGGTTTTTACGAGGTAACCTGTAACTCAACCCAACTATAAAATAGATTTTCAAAATCGAACACAATTTAATTTAAGGCAAAAATTGATTCAAACCGATTTGATTGGACGAATTGACCAGTTTGAATCAATTTTGTCCACCCTCCCTATATGAACTCTATATGAACTCAAGTGGATGATAAAACACTTCATAAATTAAAATATACCTATACAAGCCTTTCATGTAAGACATCATAGATGGATATATTTAAACATTGAAAATGACTTTCATAGTGAAGTCATGTAAATGGTGGTGGTCATATCAAATGCTCTTTAAAGATGTCATAAATAAGGAAGTATGGCCAAAACAGAAAAAATAATGTTGTACGGATCACATTTATTTCGAGAGTGTATAGAAAAAAACTTAAATTTCAAACGAATTTTACTTTTCTTTTTATTTCTTGAAAAGTGCTAACAATATAGAAATCAGACTTATTATTTACTTATTATTCACATATTTTGTGTAAGATTTACTATTTATAAATATTTAAAAAATAATTTCAATACAACCAAACATACTGTAAATTAAATTAAACAAAATTGATTAAAATAAATAAAAATTTTGGTCACATATTCCGCTCAATTCTATTCATTATCCAACGCACTCGCCATAATTGCAGCTAATGGCATAAGATGTGAAATTTTTGCACAGCTCATTTTCCATTCATTGCATTAGGAGGGAGGAAATGGGTTGGTCCGTCTATTCAGACCTTTAATAATATGCCCTTTTTTTTGTTTATAAAGAAATCAATTTAAAAAATAATAAAATTGAAATAAAAATAATTCGACTTAGTGACTTGTTTAGTACGACAAGATATGACACGAGGCAACGACACAACTCTCGCCTCACATGAATTGAGTTTGTGAGGCCTTGCTCCATTTGACAAGAAATGCGAACTATGTCAAGCTCGTGACAACTTAGATTAGTGTTTTACATCCGATCATATCATCAATAACAACAAATTTGTCACAAAACCACAATTTTGTAACTTGTAAAAGTATTAAATAAACTTAACTCAAGAAAGAAAAAAATGGAAACAAAATATATTCGATCAAGGTCGCGTGCTTGATATTGATACTTAGAAGAAAGTTTGTCAATCTTGATTAATTGCTTGTTTGGTAATTTTTTTTTTTTTGTAAATTATAAATAGTGAGTTCAATGGAATATGTGGATAAAAAGTGAATAAAAATTGTGGATCTTATGAAGTTTATGGATAAAAATTATGTTTGACTGATTTATAAATACTTTGCTTATAAACACTGATAAACATGCACTTAGAAATATCTCCTTATCAAAAGGAAGATTACTTGATGGCATCGTGCTACAATGACAAATTGTTTCTTTTTTTTTTAGATAAAGTTATTTCAATGTTAACTATGGTCCCATTTGATACGGATTATAAACCAAAAGTAATTTATTTCAGCCGTACTTTTTAACTTTTCAAACTAATTTTAACATGAAATGTCTATATTATTCTTAAACAACAAAATGTCATTTCAAAGTAGAAAGGACAATTTTATCATTTTATATTAAAGTTATTTGAAAAGTCAACAATTTCGACTTAAATAAATCAAGAGTAATTAGCACAAAACGTCACTACCTATTGTAGTCATTGTGCAAAACGTCAATTCCTTCTAAATTTTAGCATTTTCATTCTCACCTACTATATTTCTTGCATAAGAACGTCATTTCGTCCAAAAATCACCGTTAACTTACCATACCGGCCGACGACTCGTAATGCATTTTAAGGATAAATTAGTCAAGCTTTATTTTTCACTTTATTATATATATATATAAGTGGTGTTTGAGTTTCTTTTGTTTTCTCTTTTGTAGAATGAAAAGAAAATTACGCACATCTTCTTCTTAGAAAAGATGGATATAGAAAAAATCGGATTGATTCTTCTTTGTTTAATGCTTTTTACTGTGAAAAAGAAGAAAAATGGAGAAGTTGAAAAAGAAGAAGAAGAAGAAAGTGAAATCATTTTGAACAAAAATAATCATTTTAATGACAAATATTTTTCTGCTTTTTCGGTGCTGTTAATGGAACAAGATCTGCTACGGGATGATGAAAACTTCAATTTCTTTCTTTGCGGAGAGATTTCTTCTATGGTTTTGACAAAAATCAAGGAAATTGAAGTTGATGAAACCGATTGGGTTTTCATTGGCCAAATTTGTGTGTCTGCAGCGACAATATAGACTATTTCACAATTGAAGTCCATCATGGAGGCAAATTTTATAATAAGCCAAACAATGTGGCATACGAATGAGGAATAGTGCTATTTTTTGATTTTTTGATCTGTTGTAGTGAGCAAGGACGTTGACAATCGATAATACAATTAAGTGAGGATGTTCACCACAAATTTTAAAATAGGTAGGACCGTTATGCACATTTATATACAAATATAGGGATGTTTTCTGCAATGTCAATTACACATCAAAATGAACGATGCACAAAGAAGACATCAATCCCACAACTAGTTCTACACTTTTGAGTACCCACATCACTACAAGAGGTGCGTAATTTTCTCTTTTCATTCTATAAGAGGTGCGTAATTTTCTCCCCACATTTGTTCAAAATGATTTCACTTTCTTCATCTTCATCTTCTTCTTTTTCAACTTTATCTCCACATTTGTGCGTAATTATCTCTCTCTCTCTCTCTCTCTATATATATATATATATATATATATATATATATATAAGTATAAAATGTGATTGGACTAATTTACCCTTAAAATGCATTACGAGTTGTGTTGGTATAGTGAGTTAACGCCTACTTTTTGGATTGAAGGACATTTTATGTAAAAATGTAGTAAGTGGGGTGAAAATGTCAAAATTTAGAAGGTAGTGATGTTTTGCACAATGACTACAATAGGTAGGAACGTTTTTTGCTAATTACCCATAAACCAATGTTGATTTATAAGCTAGTTTATAATCTCTGTCAAGTAGGTGCTATTTGTTTTTGCTTTTGCTTTTGGTTTCTTTTTATGGGAATTGCTCGTTTTTGTCTCGGAGATCCACTTGTTTGGTTCAGCTTAAATTGATCAAATATACTTTTTATTCGTATATTTCGTAAGACTTACAACTTATATGAATTTAAATGTTATCTCTTCTACAATCGACAGAAAACGAGAATTCAAAAATGATAAAGATCCAATTGTTAGGTCTTTTAGAAAAACTCTAAAAAGATTACATTCAAAGGAAGAACTAAAAAGGTTTTGGGAAGAATTCTATTCTTATCCTAAATATGTTAGTTTATTTGAATGAGCTTATATCAAAACTTTGAAGAAGAAACCAACAATCAATACTGCTCATAGTAAACCAAAAACTTGAAAACTTCCCTCACGAAATACCTTCCAATCCGTCTATCCTCCTTTTGAAGAAATTCTTGTTCCTAAAGGAGATGTCAAAATTGTTGCCTCTCTTCTTAAACAAATTTTTGATAAAGCAGAGAATGAGAA
The DNA here is from genome assembly GCA_023638005.1 of Forsythia suspensa. Taxonomy (NCBI): domain Eukaryota; kingdom Viridiplantae; phylum Streptophyta; class Magnoliopsida; order Lamiales; family Oleaceae; genus Forsythia; species Forsythia suspensa. Next base: position 370,168 of record JALRMA010000409.1, on the reverse strand, counting down.
CCCAACAATAAAAGATATCAAGAATATTCAACAACGAACAATTATACAAATATCCTTCTCTATTCCATCATTTTGCTCAATTAAATAAATTAGATCGATCGTCCAAAGCTAAACAAAATGAACCAAAAGAAAAGGGTAAAGAAAAGATGTTAACAACTAAGACTCTTTTCAAACCCAATACCGAAAAGGCTCAATTTGGCCTTAATTCCACCAATGTCTTTCAGAAATAATCAAACCACTTCAAAACAAAGAATCTACTAGTAGAATCAATGTTATTGACTCTATTAATAAGATTCAAGAACAATTTGAGGAGTTAAAGATTAACAAGCTTAAACAAAGGAATTATGGAACCCATAATCTCCCATTTTATTATAAAAGGCCAACCTTTGCTGATATGCTCAGTGAAGAGCCTCAACGTCCACAAAAAACTTTCTCTGGTCTCGAAATCGTATCATGGAATATTGATGGAATCACCAAACAACAAATTCTTCAAACTATTACAGAAATGTCAATGGCGTCTAGCGCTTATACTGCTCAAGGAAATTCTGACAAAATTGCAGCCACAAACATTGCTTGTGGCTTTGCTGGTCAATTAAAACACTGGTGGTTTAACTACCTCACTCAAGAAAAACGCGATCAAATATTTACTGTTGTCAAAAAGGAAGGTGATAACCATCTTGACCCAACCAAACAAGATGCCGTTTATACACTCTTCTTTACCATTATCAAATATTTCGTAGGAGAACCTTCTTCCTTCATGGAAAAATCCTCTAAACTTCTTATGAATCTTACATGTCCAAAATTACAAGATTTCAGATGGTATGAAGACGTTTTCCTCCAAAAGGTTATGTTATGAGAAGACCGTAATTCAGCTTTCTGGAAAGAAAGATTTATTGTAGGTCTCCCTAAGCTTTTCACTGAAAGGGTTCGCAAAGCTATCAAATATGAATATTCAATGATGCCATATGATGATCTCACATATAGTCAACTCATTTGATTTATCAATAAAGAAAGATTGTCCCTTTGCAATGACCTAAAACTCAAAGTAAAACTCAAATCTGATCGTATGGAAAGAAGGAAAGAACTTGATTCTTTCTGTGAATAATATGAATACGAACGTATCCCTCCTCTTTTTAGAAGTTTTAAAAAGCCCCAAAAACATTTCAAACATAAAAAGACTTTTACACCAGATTACTACAAAAAATAGAAAAATCCAAAAAGATTTTATAAATATAATAAATACAAAAGAAAACGTGATGACTTCAAAAAGGATAAGTCCTCTAAAGATCATTTCCTTCAAATACCACTTGTTGGAAATGTCAAAAGAAGGGACATTATGTTAACAAGTGTCATTTGAAAGAAAAATCAATAATCTCCAAATTGATAATGAAATAAAGGTCCAGATTTTAAATCATATAAATCCTCCTCCGATTCCTCTGAAACCGAAGATTATATCTATAATCTTCAAGAAGATTCAGATTTTAGCAATGAATCATCTTCCTCTTCTCAATCTTCTAGTTCAAAGAAAATCTGTAATTGCAAAGATAATTGTATCTATGAAATTAATTCAATCAATGTTTTGACTTCAGAAAAAAAGCTTATCCAAGATATTATCAATCAAATTCAAGACCCTGATCTTAAACAAAAATTTAGTCTTCTTATTGAACCAGAGGAAAAACAAGAAAAAAAAAATTCCTCAAACAAACTATAATATCAAAGATGTTTTCGATAGGTTTAAAAAACCTAATAAACTTTCTTCAAGTCAAGATTTATATGGAGAAGTCAATCAAATGAAAAGTTAAATATCTCAACTTGAAAAAGTTTGACTGATTTCAAGTTTGAAGTCTCAATTATTAAAGCTTACTCTCTTTCTCTTGAGAAAGGAAAAGCTAAACTTCAAACCCCTGCATCTTCATCTTCTACTTCGAAGATGAAAATACTGATCAAATTCCTTCCAAATTGATCAAATTCCTCTTGATGAAGAAAATTCAATAAATGTCATTAGTCAAATTCTTTTATAAAATGTTACACTAATGCAAATATATATATATATATATATATTGGCATTAAAACTTAGTAACTATGGTATATTTGATACAATGATTTTGATACGATTGATATATATAGCAAATATATAAAATTTATTATACCAAGTATATCAATCGTATCAAAATCATTGTACCAAATATACCATAGTTACTAAGCTTTAATGACAATTTTTTTAAATATTAAAACTTTTATTATTTGAACAATTAATACTATGTTTGAGAGTGTTTATAATTACTTATAAGTTTATCAAATATTATTTTTATTTAAATATTTTATAAAATATGTAATTTTATTTATTTTTATCTATACAATTTGTAAAATCTAATGTTTATAATCTAAAAAAAAAAAAAAATTTACCCTACAAGCAAGCAATTAATAGTTTATTACTGTCTTCTTATGGAAGGGAGGAGACAAAAAAATGAACCGAAGGCTAAAACCCTCGAACAAGAAAACCTCCGGTTTAGTTTAACCCCATACCCAAGCCCATCCCCACTCTACCCCTACCGTCCCGTACCCCTACCCCGATACTACCAGAAGCTTCACAAAAACCCTCTCTCTCTCTCTCACACACACACACACACACACACTTTTCTCACAAAAAAGTGCCCTGCAATTTACGGTGCGTTCACATTCTTTGTATAATTTATTTTTATATAACTCATATGGGTAGTGTTTTAATTTTAATATTTTTTTTCTGATTTTAATTTCTGGGTTCTATACATTTTTCTACCATTTCTCCAATTTTAGTTGATGGGATGTTTCAATATTTCAAAACCGATTACGGGTTCGCAGCTATGCTTCTTTTTGTTTTTAAGAAAATCTTGGAACAAAATTAAAAATATTAATTACACGTGCTTTAATTAAAAATGTATGGAACCTGGGGTTCAAAATTCAAGAGTTTCAATTAGTTAAGCTATCAAATACAACACTCATGCTTGTTTTTTTTTTTTTTTATTCGTGTTCTTTGGTAGAATAGTAGACTGGAACAAAAGTTAGGTTTTAAGATTACGAAAATAGAAGAATGCAGGTTCTTATGGTCAATAAGGTTTTGAAGTTGGGGGTTAAAATAGAAAACCTCCGCCTAAATTTGATCTTTTTAGCTTAGGTTGATAAATTTTTCTATAGCACTGGATAAGTGACATAATTTGTCCGTTAAAAGTCAAAAGTAACGTAATGGACCAAAGAAGAGTGCAGATTAATTAGAGACTCGTCTCTGTTTTTCTTTGTCTTCTTAATGTGTGGATGTGCTGATGGCTAGAAAAAAAAATTAAATTTTGTTTCAGAAAATCTGGGGAATAGGGGAAAAGGACTCTGGAATGTACAGTTTGTTTCATGCATGTTCTTCGGCTATATTATGGAGGTCTAGCCTTTTTGTCATGAAGAGTCCAATTTGCAGATTTTATGCTCCTTCATGGAAAACAGGCTTCCAACATGCAGGTACTAGGACTGTTAATTCAGAATTTTGTTGACAAGATTTTGGGTTCGGCGCTACTCATCGAAAAGGTCTAGAGGCAGTTCTACAAAGAGAAATCTTGATCCTAAACCCGTAATGAAGGACGACAAGGAATCATTCTTTGTTGTTCGGAAAGGAGATATTGTAGGTGTTTACAAGAATTTAAGTGATTGTCAGGCTCAAGTTGGATCCTCGGTAGTCATGAATCTCTAAATCTTTGATATTTATATTTCCTTTAATTTTCTCCTATATGTTGATATTCTCTTGGTTATTCATAAATGGTTTTACTTTTTTCCTTTTTTATTGGGAGCCATTAGTATCTGTAAATTGATTGTTGACTTTATTGCTTAAACTATTTTTCTATTTGTTTGATTTTTTCTTCTACGATTGAGGTGAGATTCTAATTGGGTGGAAACACGATGCAAAATGTTTTATTTAGCATTGTGGATTCTTGCTAATTTCTTTCTTCAGACTGGTTTCTACCCTTCCTCTGGTTCAGAAATGCATAAATAAATAAAACAATGAATTATTTGTTGCAATATTTATTTATTTATTTTTTTAAATTCAGAGTTATCACCACTTGCACATGAATTTAATGTCTTGAACATAGTTTTGTGTACTAGAAACTTACTCCAACTTTCACATCAGTTTAGTAAATAATCTTTTGTGTATGTGATTCCTGCAGCACAACATTTTCAAGTGGAAACAATGTTTAGCCACACCACAATTTTTGACAAACTTGATTTATTTATTTTCTTTCGATGAGTGATATTGACTAATCTTATTTCAACATTCTAACCTAGTCTATAATGGAACTCCTACAGTATAGAGAATATTCCCTCTCCCCATACGTCAACCATTGGACTCCCTTTTCTTCTCTTTTCATTTTGAGGTTTGGGGAGCTTGGGACTGTTGTTCACTTACCTAATTAACAAGGTGTATCATATCAAATATTCGTTTGCATTTGCATTTTTGGTTACTGTGTTGTCATGATTTGTCTATTGGGAGATCTCAAATGGAGTACATGCTGCTAGTTTGATACATGTTTCTAGTTTTCGTTTTCCTTTAAGTTTCTCCTCAATACCGTATATATATATATATTTTCACTGAGAATTTATACAAATGCAGTGGATTGATAAAATTATTTGGCCTTCACCTTTTCTCATAGATATGTGATCCTCCTGTCAGCGTGTACAAAGGTTGCTCCATGCCAAAGGACACAGAGAAATATCTTCTCTCTTGTGGGGTCAGGAATGCACTTTACTCAATCAGAGCTTCCGATCTTACTGGAGATCTTTTTCGGCACTCTTGTACCGTGCCCTTTTCGGTCAGTTGATCTATGCACAACTGTGATAAAACATTTTTTTTGGGAGTACCATTTGATTGGAAATTTGTCAATATTACATAGATTTGTGCAGTTTCTTTATCACAATCATGAATCATCCTTGTTGTAATACTGTCCAAAAATTGTAAGCAAAAGATATAAGAACGAGAAGAAATTGATCTCCTGTGTTATTTACTTGACCTCCAGGAGTGAATTATATATTCTGTTGGCTGGCTTGTTTATAATGCTGTTTGTCACTTCTATTGTAGAAATATCAACCCGAATGTTGGCTAACATTCTCATAATATATATTATGGTATTAGCAAATAAAGCTGTGACAAGATTTACAAGCTCGGGTGATCTTGTTGAGTTCAGCAAAAAAAGAAAAAAGAGAAAAGGAAAAATTTAACATGGTCAAGTGCGTGTTTGTTTTTGATCCATTCACCGAAATATTTCCATGTTGATAAACATTCATTTTTCTTACAGCAACATACTTCTGCTAGAGGTGAACCATCTAGCGAGACTGTGTCAAAGAAATGGTCACAGGAAGTTGTGTGGTCAGATTATGGGGTAAGTTGCATCATCACTCAGTTCTCCTATTCATTGCAGTTAATGAGACAAATCTTTCTACATAATATATATGCGTGCATCTGAAATATAGTTTCCATTTTGTACTTTATAATGAAGTCTATTTCCTTACACATGCCAAGAATGGAGATGAAAACTGTGTCCTCAAAATATTTTAGCAAAAAGTGCAAAATAAGATGGATATCGAAATTTTTTTTTTGGCACTCCTCTCCCAAGGTGGTCAGAGGGAAGAAATGTGAAGAACCCGCCCCACCCCCACTTCCACCCCCACGCGCAGACATACATGCACTGACTGACAGTGACAAACTTAAATAGAAGTTTGATTGTGCCGTATAGAACATCATTACCTGTGAAGAAGTAATGTTGGATATATTTGTAATATGTTATTTGCACAATCATTACCTGTAACATGGACTGCTGGGGCTATAGAAGTCAACTCAAACTTTAGATTTGGTACCCAACAAGGATGTGTTTTGCATAAATATTATGTTACACATTGGTTTATCTGCACGTTACTTTGCAGGGAGTCGGTGGATCAACATTTATTTCAAATGACGTCTTAAGAAAGCATAAGTTAGATCCTCGTAAAGTCGACTAGATTCCATAATTGGATAGAGGCGGTGGATGGTTGTTGATAATCGTAAAGATAAATGCTTTCATTGTTTTTATTAGTTAACAAGTTCCAAGTCTCCTCATTTATTAGTCGTCCATGACAAAGAAAACTAAATTTGACTGGAATCACATTAGATTCATGTAATAATACTTAGAGAGAGGTTTTATGATTTTGTGGTGCTAAAAACCTGACGCTTGTAATCACGAGCAGCAGCGGACTTGTACTCTTGAGTTTGATGGTGCCTCAAAAGGAAATCCTGGACAAGCTGGTGCAGGAGCTGTGGTACGATCGAATGATGGAAGTTTGGTAAATGTTCTGCTTCTTTCAGGGTTGGTATATCTTTTTGAAATAATTTATCTCTCTAACTATTTTAACTTTCTAGATTTGTAGGTTGCGTGAGGGTTTAGGCATAGCAACCAATAATGTTGCTGAATACCGAGGCATTATTTTAGGGTTAAAATATGCACTTGGAAAAGGATTTACAGGTATTCAAGTACGGGGTGATTCCAACCTGGTTTGCATGCAGGTATATACATTTCTTTTGTGCATGTACAATTGGGGTGAAAATTGATTTCAGTCTGCTTTTATTTTCTGCACATTGTTTTCAATCCATTTATTTTGCTTATCTGAAACAATGTCGTTGAACGTTGATTAGTTGGCTTTCTTGTTAAGAAATTTTATATTCTGTTATTTTTTCTGTTACAATCATGCGATAAAGATTGATATTATCAACTAATCAGTTGTCATCATGGAAAAGTTTATTTGCACTTTAACATTGTGGATGTGCATAAGTGTATTTGAAGTACTTGTGATGCCTCTCGAATTCTTCAATATATAATGGACATAGTGATAATACTTGTAGGAATATTGAGTTATTTCTGAAGTCTTTGAACAGTCAACGAAGATATTTCTCATATAATTTCCACTTTTCCTCTCAATAATAGAGTGAAATACATATGTAAATATCTTTTGTGTTAACTTCAAAAGCTTGACCACAAAATTATTTTATCTTACCATATTCTGACCCTTCATTTATACAAGGAAATGATGATGTTTGATGTGACCTCCAACAGAAATGAGGAAAATCGGCATACCCTTTTATGTGTAACCACAATTAGTGTCTGTCGTTCCACCTTTTCGTACATTGTAACTTGTTTCACTTTTTGCACTTCTTGTGCTACAGTCACAATGTCGTTCCAGCTTCCATACGCTGAAGAAAAGGATTTAACATGGAAATTTTTTTTAGAAATGGTTTTTTAATCACTTGCATATTTCTATTTTCGCTCGCATATCCACAAATAGTACATACAATTCCATAACATCCCTACTTATTGGTGTTCCTTAACATTATACTTGTGACACTAGTGAGTCTTGTTATCATGTTAGTAACTTGTATATCTTTGACCGCCATTGTTTTGTAAATTGTCATCTCGTATATCTTCCTTTGTGAAGCTTATATTCTGAGGATTTTTATAAACAGATTCAGGGTTTATGGAAAGTGAAAAATCAAAACATCTCCAACTTGTATGAGGAGGCAAAGAAATTGAAGGATAGGTTTAACTCATTCGAGATCAATCATGTCCTTAGGGTAAGTTCAGTCATATAATATTCTCTGTACAATGTAAATGAATCTGTTATATGCTTCACTTAAAATCTTTTCATTATTCGTGCAATCTTTACGTGCTCATACATTCAGCTTGTTGGTCTTTTGAACAATAATATGTTATTTATATATTCTTGAAGGATTTAAACTCGGAGGCTGATGCTCAGGCTAACTTGGCTGTTGACCTTGCTGGTAAGTGCTTCTTTCAGCCTTTATTGCAACTCTTGAAGCTCTATCTATTAGTTTATGTGGTTAAAAGACACCATTAATGGCTCAACATATAGCGAAGTTTCAAGTTAGCCACAGAACTCTATTTTGTTTCAAAGTGGTCACAGAAGTTCACCTTTTCTTTTAAATTTGTCACTCAGTGAAAATCCATTAGTTTTTCTTAGGCAATGTCCTCTGTGAAAGACCTCCATGTGATGCCAGGGCAGATTGCCATGAATTTAACCAGTGACCAAACTGAATCAAAAGGCAATCAGTTTGGAACAAAATAAAGTTCGCTGAATAACATCAAACATTGCTAGAAGTTGAGTGACTAATATTATTTTTCACCTGTTTATTTGGACTTCTATGTTACATGAGAGGGTCAAATTCAGGAGGAGATTGATAAATAGCCCCAAGAGAAGGCCAATGAAGAAAATATGTAGCAGTACAGTCATGGGCCTCCAGTCGTGGAGGTTTTACTTCAGGTGTTAAAACACAATTTTTGTGAAACATGGCTCATCTGGGCATTGCTTCTAACTTGTGCGAGTGTCATGACGGAAGTTTTCATCATTCTTGTTTAGTTTCTAGGTCGAGTCTTACTGTGTATTACCTGTCGTAACTGAGTTTGATTCATGAACAATGAATCACAAGCTTATTCTACAATCACTAACACTAGAATATTAACTATTTCCGCTAAGTTCGGGTTTATCTTTGATTTAGGAAACTGCATCAGACATAATTTGTAGTTCATATTTATAAAATTGAAATTTTTGGAAAGTAATTTTGCATCTTATTGGCTGGCAGAAGAGGATGTCGGTTCTTGGTTCTGATTAATGCGCAAGATCTCAACGTATTCTGCTTATTTAGAATTTCAGTACACGACACTTTCTGTTTCTTTGGGTTGTCATTTTTGTATGGTGTGAATGACGATTTCTCACGAATTGGAGTTCAAATCTTTACATGATTGTGTTCCCTGGACGAAGCCTCTTTGTGATAGTTCAAGTCTTTTGCTACTGAATCATTTTAGCAACTGCATTCATACATGTTTTACAAGATTCATTCGAGGTGCAGTGATTCGGTTGGGTGATGGCCATATTGGGGCAGGTGCAATTATTTGGGGATCATTGGGGGCTCGGCTATGGCTGCTCAGTCGAAGCGGGTGGCGTGATGCTGAGGCAGTGGCAATCCGTGATGGCCTAGTCTTTGCAAAAGAATGTGGTTTTCATTTGGCGGTTGTGGAGTGCCTCAATGAGGACAATTCAAAGTTTATGCTCAGAGTTTAGTTTTGCTCAGAATGCAGCAATGTTATTAGGTAGATGAATTTAGAAATCTAGACAAATGCGTAGAGCCATTTGCAAAAATGATAAATTTTTAATAATATTTGCAAAATTAGTAATTTTTTGGTGCAAATAGTCATGTATGTTTTTTTGTCGAAACATATTTACTGTTATCGTTTGTTTGTTTTTTGTTTTTTTGTCATTTGAGTGTCGCGTGTAAAAGAAAGAAATAAAAATAAAATAAAATTACAATTGTTGGCCCGACTATAGTTTTTATTTATTTATTTTGCTATTTTCTTCTTCATCTTGTTCTTCTTTTTCTAGATATTTAAACGACAGTTGCTCAACCAGATTAATCTATGAATCTGGATTTTTTTCTTTTTTTTTTTTCCCTTCCACATTCTTCTTATTCAACCTAATATTAATTCATGAATCTAATCTCTTCCAACAATTTTTGAACAATTATATTCAACATATTTTCAGATATAAAAACAACAAACTAATCTAGTACAAAACTTATTGAATTTTTATTCTTTTATAATCTAAATTAATCTATTCAAAAAGTAACTTATTTGAAGTGGATTATCTGGTGGCAAACAGTGGCGTGAAAGTGGTGGGTGATGGTTGAAGATTCAATTTTAGTAAAATAATAGATCCGAGTTTGAATTAGATTTGAAGAAGATATAGTTGATGTTTAAGTAATTGTTTTAGGTTATATTTGTTCAAAATAACTATTTTTCAACTTATTTTTAAAAATTACTATTTTTTAAATATACCACCTGTAAAAGGACATTTGTTATAATTTCCTCTACTAAGTATAGGTGCTTTGTTACTTGATGTGGATGGTGGTTCTTGTTGTTTTGTTCCCAAGAATGAGAATAATGCAGCTCATATATTCGTGTCTTTTTCCACCTTAAATAGGAGTATTCTTCGTTGTATTCAGTTGTTGTTCTAGTTTTTAATTTTAGAAAATAAAAATTAAATGCTTGCAGCCAGAGCCAAGAATGGTAAATTTCATGTCTATGCTCTCTCAAGATCAACTAAGTTTTAGCTTCTCCAAACAGACATTTAGTTTGGTAACAAGTTTTTGAAACAACATGGATTAAAAATGGATATATGCTTTTGACATTCTTAAAAAATCACTTAAGAGCTGTCAGTCAACATGTACATGTGCAGAAAATGACAAAATGAACAATTGGAATTTGAGGTTGACTAACTCACGTGTTTGGTTGGGTTTATAAGCTGGCCAAACTAATTTATTAACCCAAATTGCGACCAAACATGTGTCTTAAATTATGGGTTCGTTTATTTTAAAATAAGCTATAAGTTAGGTATATTCAACTTACCATATTTTACAAGGGTGATTGTATTCACACCATATTTTATTATAAATGCATAATATTTTAATTTCATAAAATATTCTTAACTTTTGTGTATTATCACAATTATGTCCTTAACTTTTTTTTATCGAATTTTTATATTTAACATTCTATTAATTAACACATCTTGTTCCTACGAACGATTTTCTTCTAAAAATTCTATTAGTGTGCTCTAAAATGAGGGACAAATATTTAAAGGAAATTTTGTATTTTTTTGCTTATTTAAAAATACGAGGAGAAAATGAGTCTTTTTGTTCTTTCTTAATGAAATTGTCAATTTTTGGACAGGAATCAGAGACAATATGTGTTTAATGGAATGTTAATGATAAGAATACGATGAAAAAATATTAGATACATAATTGTAATGATAAGTAAAGATTATGAACCTTTTATGCAATTTAAATATGGTGCACTTGTAGAAAAATGTGGTGTGAATGTATTTAGCCATTTTATAATTATGATTGATCGAGTAAATGACTAATTTATCCTCTCACAACTAAAAATTCACCATCCAATTAAACATTATAAAAACATTTTAATAATTTGACAAAATTAAAAGTTTATAAACAAAATTGGACTATCTAAGCGTATGGGCTTTTCAATAAAATACTTATTTTACTTATAAGATAACCCTAACTCATAAGTCCCACCGAACATGCTCCCGGTCGATAATATTCTTTCGTTTTAAAAATAATATATTATCTTCCTCTTTTCTTTTGCTTTTTGTGTTGAACAATCAATATTCATTCAATCAAATAAAAGGCTTGCATATATACACCAAAAACTAGTATACGATGTGGTTATATTGGGTAAATAATAATTGAAATAAGACAATTTAATCATTTCACCAATTATTTGGTTTGAAAAAACAACAATGGTGGTTGAAAAAAACCATTTTAAGCCCAAAAAAAAAAACCACATCAAACAAGCTAAATATCTATTTCTTATTAATTTTTTTTTGGTGGTACAACTTGTTGAATCAAGTTGGTATTTAGTAACAAAAAATTTTTTTTTTTTTTTTTTTGGTACTACTTGTTGAATCAAGTTGGTACTTAACAACATAAAAATATCGAAGTCCTCGTCAATTTGAAAATAAATTTTACCATTTCAAAAGATTAAAACAGCAACAACTAGGTATAATATATGGTTGTCCACCCCAACCACCCTCTCTAGTTGGTACTTGATAAAATAAAAATACCAAAGTCTCCGTCAACTTCAAAAATAAACTTTACCATTTCAAAATATTAACACAACATCAACTAGGTATAAACTATGGTTGTCATTCCCATCCTCCCCTCTATCTCAGTGTATATATAAGCATGAAGAATCATCTTTTGAAATCTCATTGTGAAGACGTAAAGAGAGTAGAGATGAGTTTTAAGTGTGCTATTGGAACGATTCTTCGGGAAATCTTGTGTTGCCTGGTTTGTGGTGAGTGTGGGGATAGCAGTGACGGATCATGACCATCCATTTTGATATTCAAGTTATGTATGGTTCGGTCGAATAGAGTGAAAAAAGAAGAAGAAGAATGTACGTAGTCGAGTCTATTTATTCTTTCAAACAAGTACTTGTTCAAGTTGTTATGAGCAGACCTTAGTTTTTCCTAATTTGTGTTTGCATTTCATTATGTATCTTTCATAGTATAGTTTTAAGTGGGTTTATGTTCTGTCATAGTACATCACATGATCTTCCACACCTACCTTTCTTCTATTTTTTATTTTCGTTATTAATAAAATACCACTAGTATGTGTAGTTCAAATTAAAAAAAAAAAAAAACCTCCCTTTGTATGCCGTGAATCTAATTATAAGCAAACTTATTAAAAGACGCTAACAATGATGAATTATTAAGAATTTCATTGTTATAAGCTAGTGACAGAATCACGTTCTCGTGCAAATTAAATTACAATTTTTATCAATGTTTATGAATGATAAATCATAGATATAATGGCGAATTTAAAAAAATTGAGTGTTATATGTCATATAGACTTGTAATTCTTGTTAATCCGAGTCTTTAGATTTATCGGTTTCAACGCCAATCAAATTGCAAGAAACGTAAAATTTGATAATCCAAGAATAGCTAACCAAGAGGGGTGAATTGATTTTTACAATTTTTTTTCGAAAACAATCTTAAAATTAGAAATTTAAGAAATATAGATTAATCAAGTAATAAATATAAGCACAATGTGAATAAATGAAAAAATATAGAGAGAGTGCAAACGATATGTTTATGGAGGTTCGATCCAAACCAATGATCTACGTCCCTCGTTACCAAGCTCTTAAATCACGAGCAAGACATTTCCGCTATATTTATTGACTTATAGTGCAATCAAAACCTTTAAATTACTTCCGGTGACTTACAAACAAGGAACACTGATGCTTATACAATATTAAGTTTTAAGGGACTTCAGTATAACCCAAAGATGTGGAGAAATTGATTTACAATAATTTTCTCTCTTAATAAATGATAGATACAAATTAAGTAACAAGAGGCATTAACAATTCAATAAGTAGCAATGAATGAAAAGTTCAACTGTTAGGAAGAAACTTTGATGAAAATAATGATTTGAAAGCTTGATTCAACCAATCAAAGTTTTTCAATGAAGAAGTAGAAGAAGCAAATGCAATGATTTTTTCAAGATAATTTTATCTTTAATGCTCTTGTAAGTGTCTACATTGATTGTAAATGAAAGACAATTTATAGAGAACAATCTGCAAAATTTTCTGTCAGTTCGGATGATAGGTAAGTTGACATATGCAAGTTTGGGTGAGCAAAAAGTAGCCGTTTGAATAGTACAAGGTCAAAATCAGAATGATCAAAAATTTGATCATTGACACTTCGATCGACCAATCGACCTATCTAAATTCGGTTGAACGAAAAATCGACCCGAAAAAATGTTGAAAAATTAATTTTAACTTTGATCAAAATATTTTATGCAAGAGATATTAAAATAGTTTTGGTGCATAAAATTATTTTTTAGCTTTATCATTTAATGCTAAATACTAACGTGTAAGTACTTTTACATTTCATCGAAAGTCCTAGATATCTATCTTTCTTAAAGGGGTCTCTTAAGCTCTTGTCTTGAATGAAATCGTTTTGATCTTGAACTTTTTTGAGAGTCCGATTTGTAATGATAGTATTGATCTTGAACTTTGACAATGATCGATTTGTCATTGAATGTTTTGAAGATTGTGATCACATTAAATCAATTGTTAGTAAAACTAAATTAACTTATTTGTTATGATCAAAACATTAACGTTAAATTCAACCATAGGTCAACAAAAATGAATACCAAAGTTGTTATTAAGGTTTGGTCACCAAAAAGAGACTTACAGCCTTACGAGCTCCACAACAACGCACTCGACTATACACTTTATTCTCCAAACAACGGCAAATGATTACAAGTAGAGATGACAAATGAGCCGACTGTTCTGGCATGGGACGGGTCACACATGAAAACGGCCTAGGCTTGCCCAGCCTAGCCCAGTTTTGGACCACTGAGTCAGCCCGACCTCAATTTGTAATTTTTTTTTGTTTTTATATATTTTCAAAATAATTAAAATAAATAAATAAATAAAGGATTCATCTTCTCCTTTATAACCCTTTACCCCCACCACTACACCCATTCCCACCCCATCTCCCAAAAATGCCCCACCCATAGTCACAAACCGGGAGGATTTCTCCAAGTGATGGACTGGAGTTTTTTGCTAGGATTAAGAGGAAATCACACCCCATACTTATCTTTATATAACATTACAAACATTGTCATTTAGTCTTAAAAATACTACATATTTTTTTATATTTTAATATATATTAAATTAAAATAGTTTGATAAATATAGAAATCGGTTTCTTCATGTTCTTACATTCTCGCTCTTAAAATTCAAGATAAATCCTTAAATTGCAGTCAATTTTTTTTTTTTTTTTGGATAGAACCCCCAAAATGTAGGTGTTTTTAGTATAGTCAAATTTTTCTGTAATTGCAAAAATCCTAAAACACGTTGAACTCCATTGTCCTCTTTGCCAAGAGGTTGAAGCTTTGAAATCAAAGAACAGAAATAACAGTAATGGATACCCCAAAATCATACTGATAAGTTTTGTTTTAATTCATTTCCATGAGCGTGAATATCATGAATACAATTTGTTTTCTACGTTGTTAATGGTTATGGAACAAGAAGACGGGTTTTGTTACTTTTCTTTTACCAATTAATAATAAATGGATACAGATTCGTTCTGACTGTAGATAAATAATATGATGATATGCTACATTTAATGTGATAAACATGCAACATTATGACAATAGATTGCATTGATTGTTACGTTCATTGTGTATGAGTAGATGTAATGTATACAAAATTAATGTGTGATTATATGTTTCAATGTCAAATTACCTTATGTTGCAATGGCTGTTACGAGTAATTTTTAGTATTTTATATTACATTATGATAATTTGATTGTATGTTACACGTGTTACATTTTTTTCCATTTAATACGGCGTGTTGAAATACATCCATTATGCGTTCCATACAAATGTCAGGGAAAAATGTAAATTTCTCATAGGATATTACAGTTTTATATTCAGATGTATGTTCCATACGATGATAAATTACGGGTTGTCTGTTACATTTCATTCACTTGAGTTGTATGGTATAATGTCAAATATGTAAGCTGCCGATGAAGATTTCGGACAAATTGTTTTGTTTTTTTTCTTCTTCGATTTCCTGTGTTAATTTGTTTTTGTGAAAAGAGATTTTTTTTTTCAAACGGATAGATCAAAGTTATATTTAGTTCATTGAATGAGTTATTCCATAATTATATATTACGCAATCTTTGATTACAATGATTCCCTATTAATTAGCTTTTGGTTATCTTGTAAAATATAATTGAAAAATAAAATTACAAAATAAAAAAAAAGACACAGTATATTAGAATTGACTTTTTTTTTGCACGGATGGTCCCTATCTTTTCCACTTATTGGGGTTAAGAACCTATTCTTTCATTTTTGGCGATGGCGTCCCTATTTCAACATTTGATGGCGAAAATGGTCCTTTCCATTCATATCCGTCCCATTTTCCCGTTAGTGGCTCACGTGCATTCTTGATCTTCATTTCATAAAGGCATTTCCGGCAAGATTCCACCTGCTACGTCTATAGGCGTGAACATGAAGAGACGTTCTGAAACTGAAGCCCCATTTTGTTTCAAATTTTTTTTCCCAAATTGTGTGAAAAATATCCCAAAATTTTGTCCAAAAACCGTACACATTTAGGAAACCCTTTTTATGTCTAGTGAAATTCCAACGATTGACGAAGAACGATTAAGTAGTATAGTCCAAATTGTTTGGTATTAGTGTATTTTGTAGATAGTTTGGGAGATGTTTGATCAACCAACTGTTCGACGTTGTAATAAAATGTGCAAATTTGTTGTTGCTGCAGTGGTAGTCCTTCAGACACGGAAGCAAATGAAACCAAAAGTGCAAAATTCAGATTATATCACAAAGAAACACCCGTATATGGTTAGTATTTTAAGTTTCGTAAAAAAATGTTATTGCATGAGGATGGTAGTCGTTTCTCCACCAATTTTAAAATTTTTCCATTGTTTACTTTTGTAATTTCGATTAGTTTTGTAAGAGAATGCTTCACGATTGATTTTTTTTTTGTTTGCATGCAGGTAAAGAATCACCATACTTAACTGTTAATGTTCATCATGGAAGTATCATGTTGACCAAGTCCAATAACTTAATTTATGAACATGGGGAGGTAGACTATATAGACTATGTTGATTCAAAGATTTTGAGTAGACACCTTTTGGAAAAACTTGTAGAGGGAGTAGGACTTGATTTGCCAATGGAGTTTCTTTATAAGAAACAAAAGATGGCACTCTTTGGAGAACTTGTTAGAATACGTAGAAATGGAGACATTGCCATGTTGTTGAAGGATATAAATGGAGCAACTCAAGTTGACATTTACCTCGTGCCTCATTCACCAACTCATGAATTGGAATGAGACTGATCAATTCCAATACCACCTTGACCGCCATCACTAGACAATAGCAACGTTAGGAAGGGACTTGTCATAACAGATCTTGAAATTGGAGAAGACCTACCTAGGTTGGATCCTCCAAATTGCAATATAAATAAAAAGAGAGAAGCGAAAGTGTAAACAAGAGGAAGATCACATGAGAAGGAGATGCAAGAGGCATAGAAGAAATAGCGATTAGAAGTTAGTTGAAATTGTGGAACTTTTAGGTGGTGAATTATGTGGCTAGTCATTATAAGAAGGAAGCCTATTTGAAGACATATTCATCTTTAGGGACCAATCATGCCCATTTGGAAATTTTGTTTAGCTTCAACTTTAGGGACCAATCATGCCAAAACATATAAAACGATAGGGACTAAACTTGCCAAATAATCCAAATGATTGGGATCACACATGTCACAATATATAAGATAGAACCAAATATGCCAAACAATTCAAATGATAGGGACCAAATTGCCAAGAATTGACTAACATTTTTGAATTGGGGATCTTCCACCATCCATCTCTTCAATTAGCTTAAATTACATGATTGAACTCAAAATACAACACACACACGAGGTGCTTTTTCCTACCAACTACACAATTCACGAGCGATTGCATTAGGAATATTGTCATAATGCCACATAAAAATCAAACACCCACATTTTTCATGCACATCCCTTTTCATTCTTTAGGATATTAATTGTTTCTTCGTACTCATTCTTGGACCTAAGCAAGCCGAGATTATCTATGTTGATCGAATGCATATGGGTGGGTCGCACCAAGTGAAAAATCTACACCCACCAGTTTCTTATACAATAACAACAAAAAACACAAACAAAAATAAGGCATAATATGCAGATTTTTCCAAAAACAGAATAACAATGAATGAAATAAATTACCCGTCTTTTGGACATGTATGATCGACCGGGATTCTCATCTATCCACGACGTCTTGAGCTCAATTGGCAAGCCACAATTACAAAATCGGGTATCTATATGTGCAAAGAAAGAATTTTTTTAGAAATAGGTTTCAAAGTATTAAATACATATGTATATACACATACAACTATATAGAGGAGGATGAGGGAGAAAGTTAGCATCCAACATTTAGGCGAGAAAGAGCCAGAACAGTGGAATACCAGAAATGCCCTTATGAAATTAAGACCGTGGAATACACGCGAGCTACTAACTGGAAAATGTGATGGATACGGATGGAAATGACCATTTTTCACCATCAAAGGTTGAAATAGGGATGCCACTGCAAAAAATGAAAGAATAAGTCATCAACCCATAGTAAGTGCAAAAGATAACGGCCATTTGTACAAAAAAACATTTAGAATTTATAGTACATATATGTTTTCATGTAAATCCATTCAAATAGTATGTGAAAGTCTCTAGGACTAAATCCATAGTGATGGCAAAAATATCCGATCCGCTCCAAACCTGATGGATAACCGATCTAAGTAGGGCAAAAATTCTCGATCCGTGGATCTACGTGACGAATCGAAACGGATATTTGTGATCTGCCGTGGATCTCGTAGCGAGGCGGATCGGATCGGGGCCGATTTGATCCGATCCGATAAAAAATATAGGGATTAAATAGTCTAAAAATCAAAAATTTGGGGGTAGGAGCTGAAATTGTAATTAAAATTTCCTAATTGCTAATATCCTATACGCTATACTTGATGTTGGCTTTCTAATTGTTATTCCACTTCCAAAAAAGGCAGAAAACTAATTCTACTATTCAAAACTCTCGTCGCCTCGGTCACTATTCGTCCCAAAGAAACAGCCACCCACCTTGGAAACAGCTGCCCACCACCTGTAAAACAGACACCTACCACCATCAGCGGAAGAAGAACATTCAAGAAAGAAGGAGAAAAGAAGAAAAAAGAAAAAGAAAAAGAACAGCCCTTGTAAGAAACCTTTTTTTTTGTTTAATTTGTTAGAAAATTAACTATAAAAAAGTTGTTTGCTGTGGATTTTGTCGGGAGGATTGAATGTAGCATATTGTTTGGCATCAGATTTTTGGAGAAAATTTAGGTAAGCACTTCGGTGAAGATTTTATTCATAAAATCTATTTTTTATGCTTATCTGGAGTTGAAAGTGATAATTACACAAGTTTTGGAAACCTATTTATGAAAATGGTTGAAGCAATTTGATAATATATGAAGAAAACATTTTGGAATTAGGTATAGAGTTCTGAGCTCGGAACTAGAATTAGGTAAACCAAATTTTATTCAAGTTTCATTTGTTTCTTTAGTTGTAAATTGTAATTTAGGGCCTTAATTAATGTGCATTCAAATGTTTTAGAACATCTGTATTGTTAACATTTATTCTCTTTGATAACAGAGGCTATGTAGACCAACTGTAATGTACTTTCTTATGTACTTAAATAATACACAGTGACTGCCTTAAATTTGAAGCTGTCAAAGTTTAAAGAAAAAGCTAAGAAAAGAGAGAGTGACCTAGTGTAAATAATGGCTGAGTAACATATCTTGTTTAATTAGATGATTTTTATTTCCAGGAATTGTAGTTGATCTTGTATGTTATGAATTGAATACCATCAAAAAAGCAAAATGCCTCGTGCCCAATTTAGTACAGCTTGTGTCTTCTGTTAGGCTCTTAATATTGGTTTTTCAATAAGAAAATTTCAATTTAGTACAGCTGATTTAGTATAACTGATTTTTCATGATAATTTTTCAATTTAGTATAGCTGATTTAGTACAGATGGTTATTCAATTTAGTACAACTGATTTTTCATGATAATGGTTTTTCAATGAGACTTTTTCTGTATGATATTTTTCTTAATATTTACAGATGTCGAAATCACATCCTACTCCTACATCGATACCAAGCGTTGGTAGTACGACACAAGTACCACTAGAAACTAGTACTACTGAGATGCCCGATGCAAATGCAATGATTAATAATCCTCCACAAGATGTAGAGCAAAATCCATTTGATTTAAGTGACGAGGAGCATGAGAGTGTGCAACCTTGTGGTAAGAAGAATAAATTATATTCGAAGGCATGGAAAGACTTTACTAGACAACAAATTGGATAAGTTTGGAAGGCGGTATGCAATCATTGCAAAACTAAATTAGTTGGTGATACTAGTAAAGGTACAACCCATTTACATAACCATTTAAAGAGGTGTCCTTTCATCAAGGTACAAGGGAATACTAGTTCTAGGCGGGGCTTATTGAATTTGACAAAGGAGAGTTACGGTAGAGTTAAGATGAATACATATCATTTTGATCAAGATATGTGTAGGATGAGTCTTGGGAAAGCAATCATTTTACACGTATCCACTTGTCTATGGTTGATCATATTGGGTTTAGGAGCTTCTTGAGCGACCTCCAACCATTGTTCAAGGTCCCTAGTCGTAATTGTTGGAAATCGGCACGAGAATTGAGGAAAACAAAAATTTTCTTTAATTCATAAAACCGGGATCTTGCTAGTTGTTCACGTATTTATTATAATTAAAATACTAATGGATTAGTATTATACCAATCGATGATCGATATTGATGCGGATCTGATTCACGAACTTGCTGCTTTTGATTCACGAGCTTGGTGCTCCTAACGTTCAAGCCTTCTATGGTATTCTCCCAAATCTGGATTACAACGGCGTGTGGGCACCTTTTAATTTTAATAAAAAAACAAAACTAATTTTTGGACTGGTCAGATCTAGAAAACTGAGAAAGTAAATTTCTTCTCTTTTCTTGATTGATCGAATTGGAATGAATTTACATCACAAGCAATGTGATATAAATAACGGCAAGTGATCTGATTGCAAACAACGACAAGAGTCCTGATTGCATCCAAGTCCAATTAGTTTAAGATTGATTTAATTACATATGTAATCCCTGAACTTATATCACAATTACAATTAAGTCCAAAACTTTTATAGTAACTATGATTAAGCCCAAAACTTTATAGAGCTACCACAGGGGACCGATCGGACATATATTTTTCAAGCTCCAATAATTAGATTCCGTCTAGTCGACCCTGAGACCCTCAATCTAATCATTAGTCTTTTGCTTTTTCCACTAAAGCGCAAGAGATTGCACTCTCGGAATATATAAAATTACGAAGTTCTGCAATACTTTCCTCCGACCTCTGGTATATATGTTTCATCTCTGTCTGCGAGATCCGATAATTAGGTATGAGCATAAATGATCATTTGCCCCTCTAATTATTCTCACTAACTTTAAGTTATATTTTCTTCAACGGTCCCGTGAACTAATCACGGATGTCGAAGTTTAGCCGTCGCTAAACACCGAGCTCGATTTATAACCGTTCAATGAAAATACTTAAGTTGTCACTCGACCCATTTTTCGAGCGACAGGTTCGACACGCATTCGTGTTCTCTACTTCGCTCATTCTCAAGCTCCCAACTCATCGAGATATTTGATCAATTAAATTGATCTCACCCATTGGTAAATCAAAGAACCATCAAACTAACGAAAAGATATACACAATCACATCGAGGGATTTAGATGAAATATCCGGTGATCAAGTGGAATTTAATTATTCGCACGGTCATACTATATAATTAAATTCGACACATGGTCCATTCAATACACTCCAAGTGTACTAGTGTCACCATTAATCCATTTCTGCGATAAGGACAAATCGCAAACTCGAATGATTAAACAATCAACACTACAACCTTCCCTGAGGTGCCAACCCTTATACATTAGTTGTGAACAATTTTATTGATGATCAAAATATAAGTTGTGTCACACTATACTTCTCAACGCAAGCATCCAACTTATATTATCACAAGT
This sequence comes from Forsythia suspensa, assembly GCA_023638005.1. Taxonomy (NCBI): domain Eukaryota; kingdom Viridiplantae; phylum Streptophyta; class Magnoliopsida; order Lamiales; family Oleaceae; genus Forsythia; species Forsythia suspensa. The sequence continues at coordinate 348,871 of JALRMA010000409.1, read as the reverse complement.
GATCATTGGCACTTTATTTACATACTCAATATTAAACAAATGCAATAATAATAAATGAATACAAACCAAAGTTTTATTCAATATAAAATTGTCATTTCATCTCAAAAAATTATACTATTTGGACATACAACCCAACAGTAATACCATTAAGAATGATATATTGAAAATCTATGATTGCGAGAGATCAAAAATATTGGGAGCATTGGAGACAAATAGTAGTCGAAATGCTATAACTACAGACATGTGGATCTCGTCAAATCAAAATAAAGGATTCATGGCAGTCACAGCTCATTACATTGACGATTCTTGGACCCTACAAGTCGGATTGTGAGGAAAATCGATTGTAAAATTATTGAATTTCACTTGCTTTTGTGCTTTGACAAAGTAATATTTGTGGTATATATTTCATTTGTTTCAATCGTAGATTTATGTATGTGCCTTGTCCTCACACTACAGATGTGCTATCCACAACTTGGGTCTGTTGCTTGTTGGATTGGAATCTTGATTGTAAATTATCTACTTTGATTGTAGATAATTGTATAACAAATAATGCCATGATTAATTTGGTTTTGAAACGAGATTGATGCAAGTAATCTTTTGTTGGGTGGTGAGTTTTTTCACATGAGATGTTGTGCACACATCCTAAATTTGATTGTGAAAGATGATTTGGATGTTATTTAAGTCTAGTGTTGAGAAAATTTCATGACGATGCGTTGTATATTGGACAGCAACACCTAAGAGATATGAAAAATTTGAACAATTTGCACGTCAATTGAATATAAGTTGTGAAAAATAAATTGGTACTTGACTTTAACACTAGGTGGAATTCGACATACTTGATGCTTCGAACTGCGATACGGTATAGGAATGTTTTCCTCGTTTAAAGTAAAGAGAGGCAAGATATAAATGCACTTGCCTAGCGATGGGGATTGGGATTTGGCGAAAGAAATTTACGACACGTTAGAGGTTTTTTTTTAGGTGATTGAATTATTTTACGAGACTAAATATCCAATGCTAATCTTTTTTCCAAATGTTTGTGAAATCAAGTTTTCTTTGCAAGAGTGGCTTGAATCTCCCTATGAGACGATTCAACTTATGGCTAATAGTATGATTGAAAAGTTTAACAAATATTGGAGTGAAATTCATGGAATTTTGGCATTAGAAACAGTGTTGGATCCGAGGTACAAGATGAAACTAGTTGAGTATTATTACCCTCTTGTTTTAAAGAAAACGCTTGAGATGAGATTGACAAGCTTTGTCAAATTTGTCAAAAGTTGGTGAAAGAGTATGATCTGAAAGTTGATAGCGTGAGTGGTTCTCAATTTTCTATTTCTTCTCGGTTTGACTTGTTTTCTAGTAGGAAAAGGACTCGAATGGCCGATTTTATGAATTTGTTTCTATTTCATCTAGTTCTTGTAAGGTGAAAACTGAACTTGACACTTTTTTGGATAAGCCAATATTGCTTCCATCAGATAAATTTGACATTTTGGCATGGTGGAGAATAAATTCAATAAAATATCCCGTCTTGTCCAAAGTTGTAAGAGATGTATTGGCCATTCCGATTTCTACTGTGGCATTTGAGTCTGCTTTCAGTACTAGTGGTCGATTCGTGAGTCCACACCGAAACAGGATACATCCCAATACGTTGGATGCTTTGATGTGTGCTCAAGATTGGTTGTGGGCCGACATTCACAGCAAGAAAATATTGAATTTATATTTTATTTTATATGTGCTTTGATTATTTATTTTATAACTAATTTAAATATTTTTTGAATAGAAAATTCATCACTTTCGACATATTGTAGACCTTGCACAAGGTTTAGTGAGGAGGAAATTGAGGAGGATGAGCTTGTTTCAATATATTTTAAATTTTTTGAATGCAAAAAAAAAAAAAAAAAAGCGGATCGATATCTGAATCGGGGTTACGATCCGCCTAAAAAAATAGCAGATTGCGGGATAGATTTAGATCTTATATAATTATTACGGGACGAATTTAAATTAGGCCGATCCACTTCGTTGCCATCACTATCCATATATTAGTGGACCCACTTCCTTATGTTCATAAGGTGTCCAACAAATGTAATGGTTCAGCTAAAAGGGGCATTGGTTTAAAGTTTGGAGACTAAAACTATGCAAATTTGGGATCACCAATTAAACCTAATGTCATCACGTTCATTTTGAAGCCGCCAAAACTTCTATAAAATGAAATCAACTTTTAGTTAGTTAAATTTCAATTTTAATTATATATTTTATGAAACTTATAATTTTTATCAATTATTCAACCACATATTACATCAACTTTTATTTTTTAACCACGTATTTACCGAGATTCACAATTTTTATCAACTTTTCAACTACATATTACATTATTTTTTTTCAAAATCTGCTAAAAATTATATCGTTGCTTTGGTACGGTTATTGGTGCATTGATGTATTTTTTCCCTAACGATTCTTTGATTTCAGTTGATGTGATTGAGTTGTAGCCTCAAGTTTCTCAGTTGTTCTTAGCCTTCAATTTCAGTAAGTTTCTTTGTAGATAAGGAGGCAGTATTTTTGTCTTTTTTTTTTTTTTTCTTTAACATAATTATAAAGCCAATTCTTAAAGCTATAATTTCTGTTTTGTTTTCCTTGTACGACCGTTGAAACAAAGAAGAAACCTTGCTGAATCGATGCCGAAGACATGAAGTGTGTGGTCCGGGAAAAGTTCACTTCTTGTGGGCATTTACCTCTACGTCCCATTGCTCCGTCAAAATTTCGCCCATTGCACAAAATGGGTACGACACTGTCCTGGCAAACCCCACCACACGTATTAAGCAAGAAACATATGCTTGAAAGCTAACGAGACCCGAACTGTATGAAAATACGTACAACCCGGTAAGGACATGATGACATATACCATTCTTGGATTTATTGAACATGACTAAAGAGTGTAGTTTTTTTTCTTTGTTAATACCAATTCCTCATTTATTGAAATTGTGCACATATCTTTTGATAATAAAATGATTTCGACCTGCATGCGAGGGGCATATCGAAGACTTAATTTAAATAAATAATTTTGTCTCTATCTAATAACTTAAAACTTTTTAAATGAGGTAGTTCAATACTAAATACACAAAAGTGCATATTCCTATTTGTCGGAGACAGCTCGATAGAGCACCTTGTATACACGAGAGCCAATGTTTTTCAAGGAATTCTCTACAAATAATGACTACACTCAGTAAAATTTAATAGGTATGAAAATGCAAATGTGGCATGAATTGCTGCCCCAGTAGGTAGCACATCCTCATCAATAGTATGGTAAGGATTGTGTGGAGGATAAACAGATCCAGCCTTCTCATTTCTCACTCCCAGCAGAAGAAATGATCCTGCTACCTTTTCTAAGTACACTGCAAAATCTTCACTCCCCATGAAAATAGGAGCTAATTCTGTGTTCTCGTCCCCAACAATCATTCTCGATATTCGTCGTACATGCTCATATATTCTCTCGTCATTTATCGTTGGGGGGAGAGTAGGATGTTCTTCTCCGTCAAATTCAATCTCAGCTGAGCACCTGTGTACAGCCGATTGTCCTTTTATAACCTGTCAAGTGCAAGACAAATTCGAGGAACGCTAATTATTATATGACGGATTTTAAGTATATGTCTGTCTTCTAACGTTAGTTACCTCCTCTATTCTTTTTCTTAGTGCATAAAAGTTCTTTCTGCTGAATGTCCTAAAAGTACCAACAATTGTAGCAGATTCTGGAATGATATTAAATTGATCCCCCCCTTGCATGATAGTTACAGAAACCACCTGAAATGTCCAAGAATATATAACATGATCAGGAATGATTTCAAATCCAGTGATTAATCGTACTCTTCTAACGGTTTTGCACAAAACATCTTATTTAATTTACTGTCCAATCCTGTATAATACTGCATACAAAACATGTACTAGAAGTACCTTAGAATCCAAAGGGTCAGTCTCCCTGGAAACGATGTTCTGTAAGCTAATTATAGACGTTGAAGCAGCCAAAATGGGATCAATGGATTCTTGTGGGAAAGCTGCATGACCCCCTTCCCCGGATCACGGCTTTGAAGCTTCCACATCCGGCCAGGAACGGTCCTGGACGTGATGCAACAGTACCACTCAGTACTTATTGAACACGTGCAATCCAAATATTGCGCTGACATTATCAAGCACTCCTTCGCGTATCATTTCCTTTGCACCTTCACCATTTTCCTCAGCTGGTTGAAATATTAGTATAACAGTTCCCTATAGTGAATGAGTTAAGGTTTTAAATATCCACGAATCAATGACTTTTTTCACATGTTGGATGTCATGCCTTACGTTCCCATCCAAAGTCACATGTACTACGTTTTCATAGTTAATAAACTGGTAGAAGGCAATGCCAAATCCCGTACCTGCAAATGGTTTCTGAGTTGTTGCAATATTTTTGCAGCACCTAAAAGCATAGCTATGTGTGCATCATGTCCACAGGCATGCATTTTGCCATCCACTTGACTTTTGTGCTCCCATTCCCTCATTTCCTATATCAGTACAAAAACTAAAACGTTGTACTCGATGAATTTGAAATCGAGTATACAAATCTTTTCTGTCACTCAATTCGATTTATTGCTAAATACATGTCTGAACAAACTAGTAAAAGAAATTTCCATGCAACTGACCTGAATAGGCAGAGCATCCATATCTGCTCTTAGAGCAACAAATGGAGGAGAACCAGAACCAATGATTCCGACTACACCAGTCCGTGCCACCGGCCACCGGTATTTCACTCCCATTCGATCAAGCTCGTGCCTTATCATAGAGCTTGTTGAAAATTCTTCGAAAGCAAGTTCAGGGTTCTCGTGAATTTTCCTCCGTATCATCTTCATCCACGTCACAATCTCCGGCTCATTCGCAAACCTTATTACATGCTCTGCCAATGAAGAATTAAGTTCTTGCAGAAATGGATTCAAGCAGCTTTCATGAAAATTAAGTTGCACACAACAACAGAAATACAATGGAGTTACTAGTATTAGGATACTAAGCAGAAGAATTCCCATGTTTTTGTTGAAAAAGTGTTAAGAATATGAATATGATGTCTGATGCAAATGAAATTTAATTGGTTTTATTTTAATAGTACAAGTGGCCATATACATCTACAGAGACAGTCAGACAGCAATGAGGAACTATTGATTGGTTAAGGTTTTCACATGAAATTAATGTTTAAATAATATATGTATCATCAGAAACATTTAATAAATGTTGGCATACTGATTGGTCAATTCCAAATTTTGTTTTTATTACAACATTTTTTCCCCATCTATTTGCAGTAATTATAATTCTCAAAGATGCAAATATAAATAAATGGTACTTTTAATTTGTTTTTTAATTATTTAAGTTTGTAACCAGAAAAAGGGGTTTAAAGTTCAAGTTTTTAATGTTGAAACAACTCGTGTAGAAGGTTAAATTGTATTCGACACAATCCTCACGCGTAAGTCAAGTTAATTTATTATTATTATTATTATTATTTTTTATTTTTTATCAAAGATGTGACAGGTAAACAATTTTGTAAATGAACAATAATGCAACTTGAAGACAAGACGATTGAGCTGTATTATTTAAAAACTTAGACAACGGCTTGTGTTGATAATATTCTATATTAAAAGTATTAGACAATTTAAAAAATTCTTAAAGAAGATTATTATTAATGTCAATACTTACCCAAAAAAGTTTAATATTATCAATTCCACGTCAGACCATGACCTACAAGTCTTCATGCTCTAGTTTCTAGCCACTAAATTTTTGTGAACCTGGTAGAGTTTGAACAACTAGAAGCCAATTATTGAACAAAAATATCTAAATATTCATAAAAAATAAAAAAAATATTCCAATTAGGATGAGTATGATATATTGTTGTCTCTTTCTTAAATCCAAGAGTGAGATTGAATTTAAGACTCTATTTAGTGTGACCAAGACTTCGGTTACTAATTTATTGATCTCAATTTTATATATTCGGAACATAATATTTGTTAATGTCACAAGTATAGTCAAGTACGTCAAGGCCAATTCTTTCATTTAAACACAAAAATGTTGACATTTGTTCAATTATTAGTTATTAATCCACTATTGCTTCTATTGCAGTTGAAGTGAACTCTTCATGTTACGCTTAGTCGAAGAAAACACGATAAACAAATGGCACTGCATTTTTGTAAACATAGAAAAATTCAAAATTAACGTAACATGTTAAATTCGATAAGATTTAGTTAATTTAAATCTGGGCACAATAATGGAAAAAGTATAGTGATACAAATGTTTTACAAATTACAAGATAATTTTAAAAAAAAAAAGACTTAGATGGGGTTGGGGATGACACAAGCTCGGCCCATGGCAGCCCGAGCTCATCAACCCACGAGCCTTTGGCTGTCGAGCTCGAACTTTGCTGAACAAGCTGGCACGGCCCAGCTCATGGGTCCTTGCAATAGCTGCAATTTTGCAGCCTATTGATGTAATAGGCTACAAAATGCAACACAGTTGTCATGTTTACCAAATAAATACTGAATTTACAAAAATCAAAAATTGAAGGGCTTGTGTGCAAGCCAAGTATTGGCCAAGCACGAGTCTAGAGGTGTCAAGACGGGCGGGCCAGTCGAACCCGCATCGACCCGGAGCTGCAGACAACCCGTGAACCTGGACGGGCGGGCGGTTCACGGCAAGAGGTTGAACCTCCGGCCTGGGTGTTCTAGCCTCTAACGGGCGTGATCCGTTTTGATAATATTAAAAAAAAAAAGGCAAAAAATTCTAGGTTTTAATTTTGAAATGATATGAAAAAAAAAAAAAAAAAAAAAAAAATGACAGAGGGCCAAGCAGCTCTCTTCAGTAATTAAAGTAGTGGGCTACTTTGAGTCAAAAAGCAGCATGTTGGCGTGCTGCTTTGGTTTGGTAAATACACGTTCAAATTTCAATTTATTTTAAAAAAAATTTAAATTAAAATTAATTTTTATTCATACAATGAAAGATTGAATGGGTGGCCGATTGGGTGGGCTGAGCTTGTGTTCAATTTTCATGAATTGGGTTGACCCTGTCCACAACCTTCTGTGGCACGGTTTTTTCTAAAGCATGCAGCCACTTGGCTTCATCGGAGGCGGACCGCGACTTGGATTGACACCTCTACACGGATCTTCCAAAATGAGTCGAACTGGACCGGCTCGAATTGCCCCATTGCTATCTCAAAATTTAGCAACTCAACACGTAATTGCATCACGTACTTTCTAGATCAACGAGACACTAATCACGAGAATAAAAAGTTCAAGGACATAAGCAGTCGAAAACATTCAATGCATATTTGGTATACTTGCCGGACATGCAATATTGTAAACAAGATTTTAATTTTAATTTTATTTTATTACGGTGTTTGTTGGTCCCAAATTAAACGCAACAAGCATCCAAAGCAGTAAAAAGAACATAATGAACACCAAGAACTACTTTTGAGCATCCTCAAATATGGTTAGTGCTCTAAAATCCACTAGCACAGTCCTAAATGTTACAAGTTTGTGAACACACCAAGTATCGTCCACTAGAAACAATTCAAAGAACAACAAAACTCCTCTAAAATTACACCAATAATCTCAAAGTGGGTGTAAAATCCCATATATTTCAGTATATTGAATATGTAATGATGCTGAACTTATATACAAAGTTTAGAATGACTAATCTAGAAAATACAATATTGCAGGGAATGATTAGGGGAATAATTAGGGAATAATTAGGATCCTATAATCTTGCATAATAAAGAATTGATTTGTTTCCTTAATTATGAAATACAGCTATTTGACACTCCCCTTCACGTTGGAGCATATATGTCGTCCATGCCCAACTTGTTAATTGAGCTGTGAAAAATTCCGCCTTTAACTGCTTTGGTGAGGACATTTGCAAGTTGATCTTCAGATTTAACAAATGGTACCTCAATGATCTTAGCCTCAAGCTTTTCCTCGATGAAATGTTTGTCAACTTCAACATGTTTGGTTCTATGTGTTGTCTTTGGATTATGTGTAATGTCCATTGCGACCTTGTTGTCACAATGTAGTTTCATGGCGTATTTAGGGTCGAATCCCAAATCTACCATCAAGTTTCTAATCCGAGTAGTTCACATATTCCATATGCCATACCTTTATATTACTCAAAGACACTTTATCTTGACACCACTTTTTGTTTCTTACTCCGCCAAGTGACCAGATTACCTCCTAAAAAGTAAAATATCCAGATGTAGATCGTCTGTCACTATCAGAACATGCCCAATCTGCATCAGTATGACCTTCAACATCTAGATGACCATGGCGTGAGAACATTAAACCTTTTCTATGAGCTGACTTCAAGTATCTCTGAATTCTGTTCACAGCATCCATGTGAACTTCACTTGGCGCATGCATGAATTGGCTCACCACACTCACTGCATTTGCTATATCAGGTCTAGTGTGTGATAGATATATCAACTTACCCACAAGGCGTTGATATCTTTCTTTGTTGGTGGAAACCTGGTGAGGATATTCACCAAGTTTATGATTTTCCTCCATTGGAGTCTCTATAGGTTGACAAGCTAACATTCCAATTTTCGATCAAAATGTCGGGTATATTTCCGTTATGAGAGAAATATTCCTTGTTATGAACGAGATACTTCAATACCCAAAAAATACTTTAGAGCACCGAGGTCCTTCATCTCAAACTCACTCTCTAAATAATATTGCAATGTTGTCTTTTCTTTTGGGTCATTCCCGGTAACCACCATGTCATCAACATACACAATAATGGCAGAGACCTTACCTTTCCTATGTTTCAAGAAAAGAGTGTGATCTGAGTTACTTTCCTTGTAGCTGAAATTCTTCATGGATTTGCTGAACCTCCCAAACCATGCTCTTGGTGATTGTTTCAATTCAGAAAGAGACTTTCTCAATTTACATACCATATTGTTCTGACTTGGCCCTATCTTACATCCTAGAGGAGAGTCCATATAGATTTCTTCTTCTAGGTCTCCATGCAGAAAGGCATTTTTGACATCGAACTTGTGTAATGGCGAGTCTAGGTTTACTGCTAAGGATAGAAGTACCCGAATTGTGTTGATCTTTGCTACCTGAGCAAATGTATCACCATAATCAATCCCATAAGTCTGAGTGTATCCTTTTGCCACCAATCTTGCTTTATATTGATCAATGGTGCCATCTGCTTTGAATTTTACTGTATATATCCATCTGCAACCTACTATTTTTTTTTCTATAGGAAGCGTAGTCATTTTCCATGTGGAACTATTCTGGAGGGCATCCATTTCTTCATTCATTGCATGAGTCCATTTGGGGTCTTTCAGAGCTTCCTGCACATTACTTGGAATAGAAACAGTGGATAATTGACATACAAATGACGCACATGATAAAGAGAGCCTATGTAGAGAAATATGATTAGTGATAGGATATTTAACTTTTTCATTAGGGGTCAGGATCATATTGTTGTCTAGAGATCCCTCTAGTTGTACGAGGGGGTAACTGATAACCTGTGCTTTCTGTATGACTCAACTCAGTTAAAGTGTTTGAGTTTGAGTGTTCAGTTACCTGTGGAGAATTTTCAAGACCTGACTGGATGAAAAGAAGTGGCACTATAGGAGAAGTTGCATTATTATTTGAAGTTACCAATTCTTGAGGCTCTTGGTCTTGTTGCACCATTGTAGCTAGTGGGTCAGTAGTAACTATATCCTCCAGTGTTGTCGGAGGCTGTTTAGATACAAGTTGTTTTGAAACTTGGATGATTTGATTCTGAGTATCTTCTACAAAGATAGAACTCTCTCCACGTGGGGATGCTTAGAATATCCTCGTAAGTAGTAAAATTTACTCTCATGGAAAGTAACATTTACCATAATGTACAAGGTTTGAGTAGGAGGGTGGAAACACTTATATCCCTTCTGAGTATCAGTATACCCTACAAAGACACACCGTAGTGCACACGGATCAAGTTTGCTACGTTGGTGTGGATATACATGAACATAAGCAACACAACCAAAGACACGAGGTTCAAGATTTGGAATGGACGGTACAGGAAGAAGGGTGGTCAATGTCTGAAATGGAGTTTGATACTGAAGAGTACTGGATGTTGTTCTATTGATCAGATAAGCAGCAGAATATAGAGCATCTTCCCAAAAATGATGGGGCATGTGGGCCTCAAATAAAAAGGCACGAACAACTTTCAAGAGATGATGATTCTTTCGTTCTGCTACCATTCTGTTGTGGAGTATGGGCACATGTAGTTTGATGAACAATACCATTGTGACTCAAAAAATTATGAAGATTATTGTTGACATATTCTCCTCCACTATCAGACCGAAGTACTATGATTTTCTTATCAAATTGAGTAGCAACATATTGATGATATTGTTTAAATTTTGCACCGACTTCACTTTTCTGTTTCATGGGAAAAATCCAAGTCATTCGGGTACAATCATCTATAAATGTTACAAACCACTTAAAGCCACGAATAGTTGAAACTCTTGACGGTCCCCAAACATCAGAATGAACAAGCATAAATGGCATAGAACTTTTATTTAATCGTAATGGGTGAGAAATACGATGACTTTTTGCTAAAATGCAAGTTTCACAATGAAAGTATGTTTGATAAAAATTTAGAAAACAAATCGAAATAAAAGTTTGAGATAACCAAATGAAGCATGCCCTAATAGTCTATGCCACAACTAAATTTTCTTCATCCTGATGGACTCGTCCCTTCTCACATGATGAGCTTTACTTAATCTTTTACTGCAATCTTCTATTAGGTCCAGATAATACAACTTTTCCTTTCTAGTACCACATCCAATCACGGTCCTGGTGAGGAGATCCTAAAAAGGCAATACAATGGCAAAAACACACAAGACAATTAAGGGAATCAATGATTTGAGGAACAGATAACAAGTCATAATCAAGTGACGGGATGACTAAGACATGATCTAGACTTAATGATGATGTAAGAGCTTCTCCTAAAACTGGAGAGGTGGTTCCATTGGCACTGGTAACATATCTGGTAACATATGTTTGACTAAATGGTTTGGTAGAGTGTAACCTAGTAAAACTAGATATCATGTGATCAGTTGCACCAATGTCAGTAATCCATGATCTATTACAAGTAAGTGATGATGTGCAAGAGGAAATACCTGAGGTTGCCAAGGCCTTGGAACGGATGTACACGATAAAGGTTACGATATAGTTTCTTGAGGTGACTCGGCGAATATACATGAGGCTCTACTGGAATCCCTCTTTCATCCTTTGTGAACCTATCCTTCTGGATAACCAATGATCTCATAACAACCCTTAACTGTATGGTTGTCTAGTCCACAATTGGTACACTTCACTGGAGGTCGATTACGAGTAGAGTTAGATTTATGAGTGAATGGCTGAGATTGTTTCAACTTTCTTTGTAACCAAGGTCATTACTTTAGATGTGGCCTTGCCAGACCGGACATGGTTCCATGTCGGTTACTTTATCTTTTAATATGTGCATAGGTTGCCTCAAGTTCAGGTTTAGGCTCCATCCTCAAAATTTCTCCTCGGATTTGATAAAAATTATTGTCTAATCCTGCAAGAAATATATAAACTCGAAGGCGATCAATCTCCTTGCGTCTAGTTTCAATGTCTGATGGATGTTGCATGTTGCTTGGATTTAATTGGTCAAGTTCCTGGAAGATCTCAGTGAGTTCACTGTAGTAGTTGGCAACTGGTGCTCCATTCTGTGTCATTGTGAATGATCTTTTATGTAGATCATAAATCTTTACCTCATCGGAACCACCAGAATATGTTTTCTCGATTGCATCCAGACTTGCTTGGCTGTGTTATAACGGATAAATCGTTTCATCTGATTGGGTTGCATTCCATCAAATAGCCAACTCTTGACTTGGCAATCCAACGCACGCCATTTATTGTATGTTGGGTGCAATGGCTCTGCAGTTGGGTAGGATTACCCGTCAAGTAGCCATGTTTCTCTCGTCCAGCAATTTTCATTTCTATAACTTGATGCCATAGAGAATAATTATGTTTATCCAATTTGATTCCAATTGAAAAGTTGGAATTATCTCCTTGGATGGTGACAATCTGGGTGGATGGATTAGATTTACTAGCAAGTCATTTTGGAGGTGATATAGATTCATCTTCTACCGCCATGATGATGACCCACGAGAGAAATCTAGGAAATTGAAGGTCAAATACAAAGCGAATAAAAATTAGCAAGAAGTGCTTGAAAAAGCAGATTCAAGGTTGATTCAAAGTGGAAGAAAGCTTCAAAAAAAAAGAAAAAAAGGTCAATTCAATGGGAAGAACCTTGCTCGACACCATCTCAAAGTGGGTGTAAACTCCATATATTTCGGATATTGAATATGTAATGATACTGAACTTATATTCAAAGTTTAGAATGACTAATCTAAGAAATACAATATTGTAGGGAATGATTAGGAGAATATTTAGGGAATAATTAGGATCCTATAATCTTGCATAATAAAGAATTGATTTGTTTCCTTAATTATGAAATACAACTATTTGACAAATAATACTTTGATTTCACCCAAGTTAGTGTTATGAACAGTGAAAACAAAATCACACAACAAGAAGGTATTTTACTATAGAAAATCTCACATATGGATTGAGAAGAGAGAAAATGTAGAGTGAAAAAAATCCGAGAAGAGATAAAAAATTCATCGGTTCAACTGCCTGCATAGAATGGAGATTTAGTCTTGTAGAAGCTTTGCATGAAACCCTCAATCCAATGGCTAGAATCATTACATGCCACCATCTCCTAGCAAGCACATTTCTTTAACAAAAATCGCATTTCCGAAAGGTGACTTCACTATTCTTCTTTGTTGGGCCAATTTAAATGGACTTTCATTATTGGGCCATAAACCACTAAGTTTGGGTCATCCTTGTCTCGTCCAGAGCCCAATGTAAAGCAATCCAACATTGTTTTATCTCGAACAAGGATCTTGTAGACAAAATGAAGAATTTGTCTCAATCTTCAACAATGGTATTCGAACGTCAAGTCGTTCAAGTGTTGGCCACAGGAGAAGATATGTCTATCAAATATGACGGGGAGAAATTTGACGGAGAAATCAATTTTGGCTTGTGGCAAAAAAGTCAAATATGTTTTGATTCGATCTAGATCGCACAAGACTTTGAAAGAAAAACCAGCCCCTTTTTTTCGACAAAGATATTGAAAAATCTAGTATGAGTGACAATGATTGAGAAGATTTAGATTTGAAAGATGTAAGTTCTATACGTCTCTATCTAGCAAAAATGTTCTTGCAATTATTCATGAAATATTTGTCGCAATGGAACTTTGGGAAAAATTTCAAGAGTTGTATTAAACAAAGAGTCTTTCAAATCGGTTGTACTTGAATGAACAGTTTCATTCTTTGGGAATGAATGCATGAACAAAAATTTTAGACCACTTGAGTGTGTTCAATGGGATTGTTTATGGACTGGAGGCTATTAGAGTTAAAATTGATGATGAGGATAAAGTATTAAGACTCATATGGTCTCTTCTATCATTCTATGAACACATCAAACCAATTTTGATGTATGGAAAAGAAACTGTGAGTTTGAAGAAGTTACGAGTAAATTAATTTCTGAAGAAAGAAGGTTGAGTGGTTGAAGTAATATTTTATCTGAAAACTTATTACTTGTTGTTGAAAAATAGAAGAAGAGTAACTCTATGAAAATCAAAGTATCTTGTTGGAACTGTGGACAACCAGGTTACGTGAGGAAAAACTGTCCAAATGGTGGAACATGCTCAGCTAACTGCTCGAAATCAGATACGGTTAGTATGTCTTTCTTTTATGCAAGACGATGATGTCACTTGAGTAAATATTTACATTTTCGTGGCATGTTCTAGTTGCCATGATAGAAGATGTGTTACTACTAATAGGTCTACATGTTTGCACATGGTTATTGGCTGACATTAATGCAAGGTGTGTAGTAGAATTGATATCGACGACTGATGAACTTCTAGGTAAGTCAAGCAATAGAGTTGCACCATAATTTTTCAGCAAATTTATTCGACATGAGCTGATGAAATTTTTAGAATTCGTTATTTCTAAGTGATTATACTTATACAGTGAAGTATGTTAATTATCTATTTTGAGAATTGAGATTGTCAAAATTTATAAAAAAAAAATCTCAAGTATTGAGAAGCAGAGCTATGAGAAGATATGATTGAGTTTTGACTAGTTTTTCGTCGAGGTGAGAATTGTTAGGATATTTTCTTAAAACTTGCCAAAATAAAAAATGCACCAATTGTTGAAAAGGAAAAGATGTGATATTATATTGCATTATATTTGGTGACTAAAATTAAACAATTTTTCAAATCTTGGACACCTTGGCACTTAAAACTTGGAAGAAATTTAGGACAAACGTTAATTATAAATTGACTGAATTTTTTCTTTTGTGTACGTGACTTGAAATTTTTTGAGAGCAAATTTGTAAATCTAGCATCCTAATTATTTTTCTTGTTCAGTTTGTAGGTTTTACAAAGTGTATAAATTAGTGGATTTATCTTTCTTAAGATACTTGAAAATTTTGGATAAGTGAAATTTGACGATTTTTCATATAGTGAAAGTTTTGATATTCCATAAATTTTGTTCTATCTTTTTGTCTCATTATTTTCCTCTGAACAAAGTTGGTCTCAATTCCCAATACTCTATCCGTACTATCTATTTCTTCCTACTAAATATGCTATCAATGTCTCAAATGCAATGATAACCGCTTTTACTTTAACCAACCTTCTCCTTTTCTCAGTTTGTTTCCCTTTAAAACATCCCAAGGAGACATAAGACTAACAAATAAATTAAGCATTTTACAGTTACTGTAGTAAGTGTTATTCTATCGTCAATTGGAAAACATTAAACAATATATTATAATAAAAATAATAATAAGCAAATGAAATAGGATAATTGCAAATACAAATTTGAAGAAGAATACAAGAGGCCTATATTTTTCCTTAAAACAGATTTGTCCTCTATCGTAGGTTATGAGCGATCGTTTTCCGAGGATACAACAGAAGAACTAGTTGTACCAAAGAACCCGACATATTGCTAGAACAATATCACCACGAGAAGAAAACTTGGAGGAGCGAGAGGGATGAGATAAAATGCTGAATTTTGATGTATAGATTGAAGAAATTCGGACTGTTTATATAGGCTTTTGATAAGTACATTTTGTGCACTTATTTGGACCTTTAAACTAAGCTTTTATCCCATCATATTATTAATTTTATACTTAGTTTAGTGTATTATTATTCTTATTTCGGTTTTGGACCCGTTTATAAGCAAATAGAGAATAATGGATGGAAAGAACAACAACTTGGTGAAATCGACAACCAAGTTGAGTTTTTGAAGTGAATATCAAGAGCTAAATATTGGAGGATGAGGAAGAAGATAAAATCAATAAGTTGAAGGTGTTGGAGTGACAATGAAGAGTTGAATGGATCAAACACCGGAAAGCCAAAGAACCGAATACAGAAACTACCTACTAAAGTATGTAGAGAAATTCGAGTACAACCTTTGATATTAAAATCCCCAAGAGGCAAATGATATACCATTATAAAGATAATTGAATCATGAGTCCAACGCTTTTTACGGATCTCAATTTATAATTTTCTACAAGAAGTTATGGCCGTTTGAAAATCAGTAGTCGGAAAAAATAAGTTGGGCGAGCGCCAGCATCATTTTTCAACAACAGAATGCAAAACAACATACTGGGCGATCGCCTAGTGTAAAATGTCTACCCGCAAATTTTTCTTACCTTTTTGAGTTCTAATTCAATTAGGAAACCTTTGGGACACGATTTTAATGAATTTTTGGGATCTTTTGGGGGCACAATTAGGTAACTATAAATATGAGTTATTAACTGATAACGTGAGTGGAATTTGGGGGAGCCGAATTTGGGGAGAAAGACGAGATTATTGCAAGAAACGAAGATCAAGATCAAGATCAAGATCAAGATCGTCTCTTTCAAGTTCTTCATATCCGGGTGATGAACTCTATATTTTCATCTCTTCTTTTTATTTTATTATTAGTATCTTTGGGTTAGAATTATTTAGTGCTAGGATCGTGATGAAGCTTATATCATGAATCTTTAATTCTTTGAACCTAGTTTTTGATATTTAAGCATGTTTTAATTTTTGAATAATTGATATTGATTTCTCTTCATCTATAATTATGTGCGCAATAGTTGTATGACTCTTGTGGCTTGTTTTTACCTTCGAGAGATGAAAAATAGGTTATACATAGTATCAATTATCGTACAATTCGATAGGGGACAGAAATATACCGCTATGCTTTACGTGATCTTTAAGTATTCACAAATTCTAATGCATTCTTGTATGTTTGCATCAGTCATAGAGATATAGTCGGATCACGTTAGGGATATGTTTAATTCTACTCGAGAGAGATTGTTAAACAAATTAGGAATATTGATATTCATAATTAAATCATGTTATCAAATTCAACGGTTCGGGTTAAAATAAATTGGTATAAGTGGATTCGGGATCCTAGTACGCTTTTCTTTTCTTTTCTAATTTTAAAGTAATTCTTCTTTGATTTAATCTTTTGCTTACTTGAATTATAATTAGTAAATTAATTTTAGTTTATATTTTAATTATTTTAAGAAACAAACTTTCTAAAGTAATTTGATTCCGTTAAGGTTAGTATAATTGAAATTGAACTATCTAAATCTTTGTGGGTATGATACTTGGACTCAACATCTACTTTATTACTTGTGTAATCTGTACACTTGCAGAATATTAAAGACATAAAATCGATGACAGCTCTTGAGTGACCTTCCAATTCTAATTCCACCATTAACAAGTAAGTCACAAGAGTTATACTCATTAACCCACCACTAACTATCTATTAACAACTCATGAATTAGTTGAGAAGTTGGAAGGTCTTGGACAAAACGTGGGTCCACTTTGAGATTTAATTTCTCATTCACCCGAGCATCAATTTGTCAACAATATCCCACATGAATAGAAATTAACGAGACATGGAAGACTTGGTGATAAAGTTCAACGTTCAAAACACGCATATGATAGGTAGGCGTTACCCTTTGAACCTTCCCTCGTGAAAATATATTTACTTTACTAGCTAACTAGTAGACGCGATGTTCTTGAACTGTTATGCCATTTGTGTAAACGTTGATATACTTCACACAAAATTTTTCCTGACATAGTTCAGTTCTCATTGTTATATTCATTTATGGCCGTGAACATATGCCTGGTTCTGCGATAGGTTTTAAGAATTGCGCCTTACACAATTCTCTTAGAAGCGGCCCCACTTCTCTCTCACATAGGTGATTTCTTATTAAGAGTAGGCCGCTCTACTCTGCGCGTAAGAATCATTAAAAGCCTATTGCTTATCCTTTCCTCTATGTGTATCAGAGAACCCCATGTTGTTTTGATTAAGTATTCAATTAGGTTGTCCCTTTGAACCTAGATATTGGGATCTCCAGCCAACTAGGTTGGGTTTTTATTGTATTAAGTTATTCTTCCAAAGGCTTAAGTCCCATTCCTTTCGATGACTTTTCAACTAACTCACTATTCAAACCCTTAGTTAGCAGATCCACAATATTATCCTTTGACTTTACATAGTCAATAGAGATAACTCTAGTTAAGAGTAGTTGTCTTATGTTATTATGTCTACGACGTATGTGTCTAGACTTACCATTATATATGTTACTTTATGCCCAACCAATTGTAGATTGGCTTTCACAATGTGTGCAAATTGCTGGCACAGGCTTTGAACATCTAAGAAAATCCTCTAGGAAGTGACGTAACCACTCAGCCTCTTCACCACACTTATCCAAGGCTATAAACTCAGATTCCATAGTGGATCTGGCTATAACCGTTTGTTTAGAAGATTTTCATGATATAGCTGCACCTCCCAGTGTGAACACAAATCCACTTGTAGATATCCAGTTAGCATCATTGTATCCTTCAATAACTGCCGGATAACCAGTATAGTACAGCCCATAATCACGAGTATATCTCAAATACCTTAGTATTCTTATTATTCTTTTCGATGGTCGACTCCTGGATTACTCGTGTAGCTACTTAGTTTGCTAACTGTATAAGATGTGTCTGGTCTTGTACAACTTATCAAGTACATCAGACTTTAGATAATTCTAGAGTATTCTACTTGAGAGATACTCTCGCCTCTGTTCTTTGATAGATGCTGACTGGTATATATCGATGTTCTAGCCATGCTAGAATCATCTTTGTTAAATTTGTCAAGAATTTTGTCAACATAGTGTGATTGACCTAAGACAATTCCCTATGATGTTCTTAAAATTTTAATCCCAAGTATTACATCCGCTAAGCCCATATCCTTCATGTCAAATCTTGAATTTAACATGTCTTTAGTAGTTTTAATCATCTTATCGTTGCTTCCAACAATAAGCATGTCATCAACGTAAAGACATAAAATGACATAGCCATTTTCAGTGTCTTTGATATAAACGCATTTATCGCACTTGTTGTTATTAAATCCACATTCCATCATGACATGATCAAACTTTTCATGCCATTGTTTTGGAACTTGTTTCAAGTCATACAATGACTTCACCAATTCTGAGACTTTGTTTTCTTGCCTAGAATGCGAAAAAAAACCCTCGAGTTGTTTCATGTATATTTCTTCATCTAAATCTCCATTTAGAAAGAGAGTTTTCATATCCATTTGATGTCCTTTGAGATTTCGCAAAGCTGCAATTGCAAGTATCATCCTGATGGATGTTATTCTCGTTACTGGAGAATATGTATCAAAGTATTCAAGGCCTTCTCGTTGTTTATATCCTTTTATAACAAGCCTAACTTTATACTTTTCGATTGTTCCATCTACTTTTATTTTTTTCTTGAAAATCCATTTGTAGCCTAGTGGTTTGCATCCCGGAGGAAGATTCACTAGCTCCTATGTATGGTTTTGTAGAATAGAATCTATCTCACTTTTAATTGCCTCTTTCCATTGAGGTCCTTTAGAAGAGTTCACAGCTTCTTTAAATCTTTGAGGTTCACTTTCTAGCATATAAGTCAAAATCTGGACCAAAAGATTTTTCAGTTCTAACTCTTTTGCTACGTCTTGGTTTAACCTTATCTTCTTATTCTGGTTCTTCTTCTTGGTCCGTTGCTTCACGTGTCCATTTAGAGGAGCTTGCTTCCTCTATGGATCTGTACGGAAATACATGTTCAAAAAATGAAGCATTTCTCGATTCATTATCGTATTATTGTGTATGTCTGAAATTTTAGATTCATACATAAGAAATCGATAAGCACTACTGTTATGTGAATAGCCAATAAAAATACAATCAACTGTTTTTGTATTTTCACCTATTTAGGTGTAGGTACAGCTACTTTGGCTAGACATATCCACACTCGCAAGTATTTATAGGAAGGCTTCCTTCATTTCCACAACTCGTATAGGGTCTTCTCTTCTTTCTTTCGGAGGACCTTATTTAAAAGGTAATTAGGCGATAAAATGACTTCTCCTCACATGTTATAAGGTAACCCGAACTTAATAACATTGCATTCATTATTTCTTTTAAGGTACGGTTTTTTTAGTTCGAAATAACACTATTTTGTTGAGGTGAATAAGGTGATGTGGTTTCATGTGTGATACCACTTTGTGCACATAATTCAGCAAATGGTGATTCATATTCACCACCTCGGTCACTTCTCAACACCTTAATTTTCTTGTTGAGTTGATTTTCAACTTCATTCTTATAAAAAATAAATTTCTCTATAGTTTCATCCTTACTTTTAAGTAGATAGACATAACAATATTTTGTGCTATCATAAAAAAAATAATGAAGTACTTGTTACCACCTCTTGTTTGTCAGATTTTAAATCACACAAGTCAGTGTGAATAAGATCAAGTAGTTGAGTTCTTCTTTCAATAGTTTGAAATGATGACCTTGTCAATTTTGCCTAAACACACGTTTCACATTTGTTTTAGAATCAATATAGAATGAAGATATGAAATTCAAGTTAATTAATTTACGCAAAGTATCATAATTAATATGTCCTAGTTTACCACGCCACAAATTGGAAGACTCAAGCAAGTAAGCAGATTAATTATTTACTTTATTAATTTTTGGCTTAACCATCATTACATTGAGCTTAGAAAGCCGATCAGACACATAACCTTTTTCAACAAACAGTCCACTCTTAGACAAAATGACTTTATTTGACTCAAACACCATACGAAAACCATGCTTGTTCAGCAGCGACCCGGACACGAGGTTCTTTCAGATTTCTAGCACAAAAAGTACATTGTTAAGAGTCAGCTCTTTCCTAGATGTCATCTTCAAAACCATTTTGCCTTGGCCTTTGATTTCAGATGCAGCTGAATTTTCCATAAACAGCTTTTCTCCATTCTCAGTTGCTTCAAAAGAACTGAACATCTCTTTATCCGAGCAGACATGTCGGGTAGCACCGGGGTCAATCCACCATTCTCTTGATTTGATCCCACCAGATTCACTTTAGAAATGATTGCAACGAGGTTCATTTCAGACACATCATATGCGATGTCATCAATAACATTTACTTCATTTTTATTGTTTCTTCTTGGCAATCTTCACTCTCCCTTTTGGACCCATTTTCTTTCCTTTCCCAGACAGTCCAAACTTGCTCTTGTTTGTCTTAGAGCTTTGACTATACTCCACAACATTTGCTTTGGACATTGGAAGATTGAACTCCTTTTTTTCAGAACAGTTGTTGTCTTCTTCAATTCGAAGTCTGACAATCGGTTCTTCAATGTTCATTTCATTTCACTCGTGCTTCAGGTAATTCTTAAAATCTTTCCAAGTCGGATGCAGCTTTTCAATTATTCTTGCCACTTGGAAAGTTTCACTTAAAACCATCCACTCGGAATGAATCTCATGCAAGATTACTTGAAGTTCTTGTACTTGACTGATTATAGTTTTTGAGTCCACCATTTTATAATCCAGGAAGCAGTCGACAATAAATTTCTTAACCCCTACATCTTCGGTTTTATATTTTCGATCTAGAGACTTCCATAATTCTTTCACCGTTTTCATTGTACTATATCGTTGTATAGTGAATTTGTCAAGCCATTCATGACATAATTTCAACATAGGAAATCGAGAATGTTTCCAAGCTTCAATAGCGTTGAAGCTTGTATGTCTCTCTCTCTGTTTGAGTTTGAGCATCTTCATCAAGAATCTCGCAAGATTCAATGTGGTAAGATAAAATAGCATTTTCTGCTGCCACCTTTTGAAATTCAATCCATTGAACTTCTCAGAGTTTTCTCCATGATTAACTAGAACAGATACATAACCAATTAGAGCCACAGTTTGGGTCATAGCAAAACTTGGCACTTGTACCACAGTCTGATTCACAGATGGACTTAGCACAGTAGCCACAATTTGGTCTTCAATAGCCACAACTTCAATAATTGGATCGGTTGTCATTTTCTAAAACAAGAAAAAATTTTAGTTCCACTTTTAAATAAAATTAATCAAGATAATCAATACTCTTTTTTGGAAACCTGTTTTCCGGTTTAGTTACACGTGGAATTACGAGTAATTTCAAAAAAAAATTCAGCAAAATTAAATTTGTAGATCTCAATTAAATAATAAAATTAAAAAAACTTGTGGTCAACATAATCATTACGAAACAGAGATTAGAAAGAGTAATCACAGGGATCAATCTTATACCCAAAAATAATCACAGGGATTAAAAAGCTTGGTACCCAACTTATAGTATTGCTGGAATCAAATGTTAATTAATTCAGTGCAATCTGCGTATTAAATGTAATCACTGGAATGAAATGAAATCACTAAAAAAAATCTGCGAATTAAATTAGTGAAATGAAATCACTTAAAAAATGTAATCACAAAAAAAATTGGTCACTAAAATCTGCCAATTATAAAAGCTTGTGAAATCTGCGAATTATTCACTGAAATAACTGGAATCTGTCAATTAAACTATTTCACTGTTTTTCATATAATATGAGTTTAGCAAAGTCTGTTTTAAGACTGTTATTCTATACGTCAATTGAAAAACATTAAACAACATATTTTAATAAAAAGAATAGTAAGCAAATAAAATAGTATAATTGCAGAATATAAATTTGAAGAAGAATACAAACCAAGGCATCAGACAAGACAATTTCTTTAAAACAAATTCTTCCTCTATTGTAGGTTATGAATGATTGTTTCCCAGGATACAACGGAAGAAGCTGGTGTATTGTCTAATGAAATGACCTCTTTGCCGGAACAATATCATCGCGAGAAGAAAACTTGGAGGAACAGAAGGGATGAGATGAAATGCTGAATTTTGATGTGTAGATTAAGGAAATTCAGACCTTTTATATATAGGCTCTCGAATGACCTTCCAATTCCAATTCCATTCCAATTCTACCATTAACAGGTAGGTTACAAGAGTTATACTCATTAACCTACGACTAAATATCTATTAACAACACATGAATTAATTGAGAAGTTGGAAGGTCTTGGACAAAATGTAGGTCCACTTTGAGAATTAATTTCTCATTCACCTGAGCATCAATTTTGCGAACAGTCAGAATCATAAAATAACCGAGGATCAGTCAAGAGGAAGGGATTCTATGATACAGTGTGTTGTAACACTTTATGAATCACTTAAAGCCACCATATATCAGCTTTAAAATTCTCCATTGAAGAATAGAACCTGGTTTAAGGAAGGTTCTCGTAAGTTCGACAACAAGGCCAAGAGTTGGACAAGAATTTAGTAAAACATTTTGTTGATTATAAAAAGTGGGTTTTACGAAATGTGTGAATAAAAGTTGTAGATCCTACTAAATATGTAGATAAAACTGATATTTGACCAACTTTTAAGTTTGAAAAAATAATCCCAAACATGCTATGGCTTGCATTTCTTGTGCATATCTACTCGTCATCTCTGTAAATTGTGCTAGAACGTGTTAACACACTACGTGAAAATAAACAAAAGAGAGCCTCTCGTGAAAACAACAATGTAATTTATGCTAGAACTCAGACCTCCCTATACTCGGTTTCAAACTTAGAGAGTTCCACCCTCTTTGACAAAATTTGAGCTTCTACATTTCTAAGTTCTTTTTCTTCCACAAAAGGTGTGGCACAAAGAGCTTCTATGGTGTAGCTTGCGCTTTTAAAAAAACTATCATTCACTCACTAAATTGTGCGTTTGGTCCATCCGGTAAACTGGAAACCCAATAAAATACATCCCTCCCAGTTGATATTATACTTTCCAATTTTTGCACTATCCTCTTATACAACAATAAGAGTAATGCTATTCATCATTAGTAGTGATCATCACCAGTCTAGGGGGCGAAGATGCAACTAAAATCTAGATGTATGAAGCAATGTAGAGACTACTTTAAAGAGGAAACATTGCTCCAAGTAGTTGTCTGTCACAGGGGCAATTTGTGAGGACACTGAAGACAATGGAAGTACATGTTTGATGCAAATAAAAGATTACTCAGGGTCGATGAAACATGAAAGTAACGAAAAGGCACAAATTAACTAGTTTACGGAGTAAATTTTCCAAACCAGATGTAGTTTGGAAAATCAGTTTGATAAAAAATTACGAGAATGTCGTTGATTTTTAAAAAATACTGTTTAAGTTCAGCTTAAATCACTGATCTTGAATAATAACTTCTCTGACCAAACAAAAGAGAAGTGATCTCAAACTGTAGAACGAGGTTAAAGTCACCATTTCTTTCTGATCAAAGTACAATAGCTGCACAAACACAAAGCAATGCACACATAATTAGATGATATTCAAAGCTTGACACCATAAATCAGAGTGTCACAATGGCACATTGAAAGGATCAGATCCCCGCCCCCAATTTCATCCGGGTTTCACACACAGGTAAATCACTTGCATGCGTCACGCAAAATGTATAAACTCGGAAATGCAATGATCAATATCACAATGAATGCAGCCATTTTACGAGAAAGTAAAATGAGCAAAGTTGGCATTTCAGGCCTTTCTATAAAGTTGGCAAAATAAAATGATCAATTTTAAAAATTACATATATGCAATGGTTTTATGGTACCAAAAAAAATAAAAATAAATAAATAATCCAAATTTAGAATAAAGATATTAAAAATGTGAGATTTAGACTTTAAAAGTAATGAAATAAAATGAAAAAAATAACATACTTTAGAGTCATTTTCTGATAAGCACAAGCCAATTCTAAGGTGAGTTTTGCCCAAAGTGTTTTTCCACTTCTCTCCGCTTTCGATTTATGTCCCGGCATTTTCTTATTTTTTCAATCATCACTGCCAAAAAATTGAGAATAATCCTGTAGATATTAAAATTAATAAATAAAATAAATAAATAGACTTACACTACTTAAAATAAATAATCTACTTAAGTCTATTAAAGTCCATTTGTGTTTAAAGTATAGCAAGTCTATCCTATTTTTCCAAAAAAAAAAGGAAGAGGTCTAAGTCTAGGAAAAAATCACAAGTCCACGAAAAAACTCAAGCCTAGAAGTAAACTCAAAGCTTGGGAAATCTCAATAAGATCAAAATATTCTAAAAATCAAAGCTAAATTTAAGTCAAGTGCTAAAAGATTCAAAGAAGATTAAGCTTTGAAGTCCATGAAGCAAACCACGTGGCCTCTCGTTTTCAACACTCGGATCGTTAATCAGAGGATTTTGCAATTACGCAGCCACAAGAAGATCATTCCACTTTGTAATTTACGAAATTCTAATTTGTAACAATTTCTGTATTTTTATTACACAAAATTCATGTCTGGTGACAGATGCATGTCCAGATCCACTCATGTCGCTTTTCTATGGAAATGAGGTGATTATACATCATCTGAAGAATCCCTAGAGTCGGTGATAGTCATAGAAAGGACGCTTGGCCCTAATGACCGAATTCAAAAAATGTCATTGACCATTGAAAAGTAGACAAAATCGCTAGAAAAAAAAAGCACAAATTGCTACGCTCATGCGTCGATTGGAATTGCAAAGTCCGGTGATGAAAGGCAATCTAGAAAATGTAGGCTCTTCCAGATCTAAAGACATGAAAGTCTAAGAGTATCAGCAGAAGAAAGATTTGGATGATCGAACTGTGGTGCAGAATGTGTTGGGTGACACCACTCAATTGCAAAGTCCGGTGATGAAAGGCAATCTAGAAAATGCAGGCTCTTCAAGATCTAAAGACCCGGAAGTCTAAGAGTATCAATAGAAGAAAGATTTGGATGATCGAACTGTGGTGCAGAATGTGTTGGGTGACACCACTCAACTGTATGTGGGCTCTCTTTCTATCCAACAACTTCAACACATGATTGCTGACATCATTCGTGCCCAGTATGGTGGCTCACTACACTTTTCACTGGTTTATGCCAAACCCTACAACTGTCGGATTGACGAAATGAGGATGCCACTTGGCTACCAACCTCCGAAGTTCCAATGTTTTGATGGAAAGAAAAACCCAAAGCAACATGTGACTCATTTAATTGAAACATGTAACAATGACGTAACCTACAATGACACCATGGTAAAAGCGGTTTATCGCTCCCTCAAAGGCGCGACATTTGAATAGTATCTGAACTCACCGATTGGATGAGTTGATAGTTGGGATCAATATGAGCGGGAGTTTCTAACATGTTTCTATAATACCAGGTGAACAGTCAACCTTCTAGAACTTGCTAGAAAAAAGTAGAATAATGAGGAGTCGGTCGTTGAGTATATTGAACGCTAGAGAAGTCTTGTTCTTAACTGCAAAGAACGCATAATTGAAGCATCCTCTATTGATATGTGTGTTTGATGCATGCATTGAGGACTATTTTATAATCTTTGGGTAAATATGCCTCACTCTTCCGAAGAGTTGGCCACACGTGTCCATAATCTAGAAATCCAGATTACAAGACATAGAAGTTACTTATCAAGTGATTTACGTGATAATAAAGATATCAAGAATGAAATCAAGAGAGATGGTAAGTCAAGTAAGCCCAAAGAGGCAATGACAATGTCCAATGCTCCCGCGAAGATCATTTTCCAAAAATCAAGTTCAAATCTGAGTACTAAGCCAAAACTGGAGTTCAAGCCTAACAAGACACAAGTCCAAAAGAATGGTCTTCTGACTTTGAAGGAACTTGAAGAAAATGAGTATCCATTCTCGGATTACGAGTCTCATTGAACAAAAGATAATCAAACTTCCAGCACTAAAAAGGTTGGAAGAGGCTGGTCAAGTTGATTATCCTAAATATTGTAAAATTTATCGAATCATTAGTCACCCAAAGGAGAAGTATTTTGTCTTTGAAGGATCTTATTATGCCTTAGACAAAGAAAATAAGATCAAACTTGAAACCGTGAAAATCCAACCGCATCAATTGTTTGTGGTTTCGTTTGGATCATTTGATCCAATTTCCATTTCAAATAAAGGCGGACCTTCCCTCCTACTTATGATCTTTGAAAAGTTCTTGTTCAAACGATTTGAATTTAGACCTCAACTTTCAAAATGAGCTATTCCATGGAGAACTCAAAGTAGAGCAGAGAAGTCACCATCACGTATGTCTATCCGAAAATGGTCAAACCGGATAGCGATGTCGCACAACCTTCTATGAAATCATGGTGATGATCTAGGCGTTTGGAACTCGATTACGAGTTTGGAGATGAAATTGGTGATGAATGGTATACTTCATAAAAAAAGAAGGAAAAATACTAGAAGTCAAACAAAATCGGTAAAACATCATCTTACGTACCTTTGCATGACCAACATTGGGGGCATAGAGTACGGAAGTTCAATTTATTGAAAAGTTCCATCGAAGAAAGTCAAAGAAGATCCTCGTGAAAAGACATCATCGGAAAGCTCCATAACTTCCAAGTCCCGGCACCCATAACAAAGAACCATTATCGAGAAGAAGGCAAAAAAAAAAAAAAAATCAAAAGAAGAAATCCAAAATTAAGGCAAGAGCAACCACAAAATCAACAAAAGTGTAGGCTACTTCACATCCTTCTTCCAGACCAATAACTCTGGAAAAGTATCATCCTAACGATTTCTTTGAAAGAATGCTTAACCTCAAACGTCATCAATGTAGATGGAAGAAGTGAGTCGCAAAATGTACCGTGATAGAGTTTGAAGACGAGGATGGTTATTTTCTAACTCAGTAACAATCCTTCTAGCATGAGCCAGGCAGAGGCTCTTAGTCTCTCTTTTGTTTATCGTATGGCTCTAATCGCAGCATTGAATGATATGGAAGATTATCAAGAAAAAAATACTGGAAATAATTAAATCTGCAACTTACCAAGACTGTATGGCCACCATCAAGTTCAATGACAATGATTTACAACTTAGATCTTGTTTACATAATAGACCACTACACGTCAGTGGTTATATTTGAGAATGTAAGATATATCGAATAATGATTGATTGTGGCTCTGAACACTATGCCAATCAAAACAATGAAGAAGATTGAAATAAATATTGGTGATCTATCGAAGAGCAATATCACGATTCAATCAAAAGGGCTAGCGAGCCATTGGCATGATTCACCTGAAGCTAAAAACATGAGAGTTAATTTCCTCAGCTTTCTTTCATGTCATTGATGCCAAAACATCATATGATTTGCTACTTGGATGTGTTTGGCTGCATGAAACTGGAGTGGTGCCTTCAATTTCGCATCAATGTTTTAAGTATATTCGAGATGGAGAAGTCAAATCTGTGGTAGCTAATCAAAACCATTCCTCAAAGAAGAATCATATTTTTCCCATGCCAAGTTCTACTTGGAAGGTAAATAGTGTCATTCAGCAGGATTGTCTACAGTCGAATTTGAAATTAGAATAATCACCAACTTATTGTAGTTCTTCTTCATCAACTTATGACAAATAGATCAAAACTGACTTGTGGGGATCTCCAAAGGCAAACAACGATATCAACAGATATTAAGATATTGAAAAAAGAATTAATTTTTCTAATAGATGACATTCCTAAATTAGCTCGCCTCGTCAACTTATTACAATTTGAAAGGCCAAAGAAGTTTCAACATCTATTTCGAGTATAACAAAGCTCTATATCTCTAACTCATCCAAATAAAACATGCCACACGCCACATGCCAAAGGAATCGAAGATTCAAACAAACTTTCAAGGAATATAACAATTTGCAAGTCAATAAATTATTCGAGAATCTTTGGGTTTGGAAAGGAGAACCTCGTAAACTAGGTGATCTTGATGACGTTATTTCAAGTGAGCATGTTCCTTTAGATTATGATGGATCATTTATATCACAACCAAAGTGGGTTGGGATATTAACCAATCCACCAAGAAGGATTAAAGTCAAGAAGATTCCTTCAAATCCAATCATGATTTAAATCTATGAAAATATTGAGGAAAAGCTAGAAGAATCAAGACCTTTAGTAATTGATCGAATTCAAAGTGAGAATATCAGAGTTTCAGTATTTGAAAGGCTAAAGGTAGATTCTTCCACATAAGTTGATCCAAGAGGTAAAACATCTGTCTTTCAAAGGTTGAGTGATGATTCTTCCACGTCTCCTCTGCTCAAGGTGATAAAAATGTATGTGCTCCTCCAGAATCCACTCAAAGACAATCTGTATTCTCTTGACTTGGAGTTAAAGCTTCCAATTCAAGTTTAAAGCATCAATGGTCAAGAAGAAGGTATAATCGGAGAACTGTCTCATCTCAAAATAATGACGAAGATAAAGAAGCGATGATCGATTAATCACATTGCTTTCAAAAGAAACTTGACTTGGATTTTGAATTTGAAAATTCAGCCACGACAAATGAACTAGAACGAGCTCCACCAACATTTGAAGGAGGGCAAGCTCATGTGAATAATTTGAAGTAGTTGAACACGTAACAAAAGAAGATCTCGAGGCTAGTGTTTGTGAGTGCTCTTCAATTCTCAATCAAAAGAAAGAATTCGAGTACTTCAAACTGCTCCAAGAATACAAAGATGTGTTTGCATGGTCTTACAAGGAAATTCTAGGGTTGGATCCTAAAGTTGCAATGCATCATCTTGCAATAAGGCATGTGGTTCGACTAATCAATCAACCCCAAATAAGATTCTGGCCAAAATTGATTTCTTCAATTGAAGGAGGCCAACAAATTTATTGAAGCAGGGTTTATACATGAAGTCAAGTATCCCACTTGGATTGCTAATATTGTGCCAATCGGGAAAAAGAATGGACAATTACAGTGCATGTTGACTTTCAAGATCCGAATCAAGCTTGTCCAAAAGATGATTTTCTACTTCCAATAATAGAGTTGATGGTGGATGCAACTACATGATACTGACGTTTTGTCTTTCATGGATGGGTCCTCTTGGTACAATCAAATTCGAATGAATCCAAAAGACAAAGAGTTCATGACATTTCCGCACTCCTAATGGTATATATTGTTACAAGGTCATGCCGTTTAGATTAAAAATGATAGAGCAACTTATCAACCGGTGATGCAAAAGATGTTCGATGATATAATGCATAAACAAAGTGGAATGCTATGTGGATGATCTTGTTTGCAAAACAAAACGAGAGGATCATCTATAAGACTTGTTTTCAAAATAATCCGGGGTTACTAGTTGAAGATGAATCCACTAAAGTGTGAATTCGGTGTCACTTATGAAAAATTTCTTGGCTTCATTGTTCGACATCGAGGTATTGAAATAAATCAATCAAAAATTGATTCTATAATCAACATGCCAGAAGAGTGAGTTTCTGGAGAATATCTAAAAAGATACGTTCCGGACCTTGATTTCTAGGTCTCACAAGCTTCCATCCTAGAATGTTGAGTTTTTGGAGAATATAAAAAAAGATACGTTCTGGACCTCGAATTTCATGTTTTCCAAGCCTCCATCCTAGAATAGTGAGTTTCTGAGAATATCTAAAAAGATACGTTCTAAACTTCAATTTTTAGGTCTCCCAAACTTCCATCCTCGAAAGGTGAGTTTCTGGAGAATATCTAAAAAGATATATACCTGACTTCGATTTCCAGATATCTCAAGCCTCTATGCTAGAAGGGTGGGTTTTTGAAAAATATCTAACAAGCTACATTCCAGACCTCAATTTTCAAGTCTTCAAAGCCCCCATCCTGGAATAGTGATTTTCTGGAAATATCTAAAAATATATGTTCTGGACCTCGATTTTCATGCCTCCCAAGCCTCCATCTTGTAAAAGGTTGGTGACTCGTATATGAATTAACTAAAAAGATACGTTCTAGAACTCGTTTTCTATGTCTTCTAAGTATCCATGCCGAAAGAGTGAGTGCTTCCGTGGAATATCTAACAAAATACACTCCAGACCTCAATTTCTAGATCTTTTAAACAAAAAATTCTGGCCAAAAGCAAGAAATTTTCAAAATATATATACCTATAAAATTGGCAAATTTCTCAAATTTTCTATGGTAATAAATTTTCTAAGAAGTGATATATATATATATATATATATATATGTATGTATGTATGTATTTTTTAAAAAAATATAAATAATAATTCTTATAACTACATAAAAGAGTGACTTTGTAATGTTACTATTCATAGGAGTTCGTGCCATGCACTGTTTAGTTCCTTTTTTATATTTTTTTTCCCTGACCCTAATGACACTATAAGAAATGAAAGACCATTTTATATCCCTATATTATATATTTTATTTATTATTTATCTCTATATATTAAAAGAAAAAATTTAGTGTGGCACTGTTCCAAGAATGTGTACCAAGTTACTATTCATTTTTTTTTTAAACTTTTATATGTTTCCAAATCCTTTTCTTTCATTTTCATTTTTTTTCCAATTGTAGATATTTTTCAACCCCAAAATGTTCCCAATATTTCGCCATTTTTCTCGTCTTGTTCGTCTTTGGACTTTAGTCATGTTTTTCGAAAAATCGCCTAAAAAGTTTGCAGATATGTAGATTATTTTGGACAACCAATCAAATACTGTTTTTGTTTTTCTCCAAATAGAAGTTATCTAAATGCCTAATAACTTAAATCATTGAAACAAGATTCAGCTCCACATATATATACTAGGCTCTAGTAACATATACCAAGCTACCCACTTCGAACTTCAAAATTATTTGCAATCGAAACAACTTTTCTTCAATTAATTACTTATATTAAGTTAGCAACATAATTATCAAGATTACAAGAAATACATAGTTTCAAGTCATTTTTTTGGCGATTAATAATTCAAATTACACTCAAAATCTTGCACTATGCAAGAAAATAGAGAAAGATAGTACTACTTTCAAGGTTGAAAATTACGTAAGTAGAGAAGAAAAATATATTCATTAGTAAAACCCTGTCCAATATACCAAAAAAAATAAAATCACTAATTAACAAATTATGCTAACCTATAATAAGCAATTTTACTACTTATTACCGCGAGTTCACAAGAAATCTTATGTATATCTCCCGACACTCGTGTGATTTAAACTTTTTTGAATGTTTGATACATTAGAATGAAAAAAATTAAATTGAAAATTTGAAATAATTTACAAAGTCGGGTCATAATGAGAAGTATAGAATAAGTTTAAACTTTAAAGTAATAAAATAATCTTGTGAGATCATAATTGAATTATTCAGTTCTAGAATTTGTATTAATCAATTCTATTAGTAAACTACACACTGTTTATTACATCATCTAAAAATTAAGAACGTTCTTGTTAAAGATCAATTGAAGTTATATCTCACGCCTTTAAATAATACGTACTTTTCTCAATAAATTTTAATCCATGTTTTACTCAGTCCTTCATAAGTGAGAAAATAATTAAAAAACTCATTAACAATGACCACACTATTAAATATTTAATTAAAATATAACACGTGCTTTGCACATGAATTTTACTAGTAATAATAAAAAAGGGCCAAACGAAACTTTGATTTCTTTTGTGCACATATAAAACACACATGTAAATACAGTCCCGTTCTCTTGCTTGCCCATCGCTTATGTGGATTGTCCAATCACAATTAAATGGTCCAAGTAGCTCTATCGCCACTTCAAACAAACCAAAATAATAAAAATAAAAATTTAACCCACCAAACCAAACCACCCCTCCCAAAACCCCACCCCATCCCACCCTCCTCTCATTTCATCCGGAAACTCTTTCTCTCTTTCTCTCCCAAATTTCTCCCTTTTGTTGCCCTAAACCCCTACCCCACCATCACCATTGCTCATTGGAAACACCATTTCATTGGTTGCAAGCGGAGCAATATTGAAAACACCAACGCTGCGGTTAATGAAAATGGGAATCTGCTGTCGACTCTGATTAGCCAACGTCGGCTAGAATGATTCCGACGATGTGAGGCCTCAAATCGACCACGAAATCATTCGAGATTATCCTAATGACAATATCAACGACAAAGAGGAAGAAGGAGATGACCTTTTCCATGACAATTTCTTGGAGTAAGTCCCACCCAAAAAAAAAGAAAAAAGAACTTCAAACAGCCATATTGAAAACTTCAACTTTATTGATTGCAAGCGGAGAAATTTTTTTGTACTTTTGGGATGGGTTGTGGTGGTCAGACGAGGACAATCTGGTAGATCCAACAACTGAGAAGTGGTGGGTCTGGCGAGACGAAAGTTGGTTGACACCGGAGACGAAAGTTGTGAGTACGACCATTGCAGTGGTGGTTCTGACGTGAGTTGCATCGGCGGTGGTGTCAGATTCCAACGAGCATTTGGTAGGTGAAATTTAGCCACCACTGCCGTGGTATCTTGGAGGTGGGGTGGGGTTAAATTTTATTTTTATTATTTTGGTTTGCTAAAGTGGCATTAGCCACTTGGACCATTTAATTGTGACTGGACACTCCACATAAGCAGTGGGTAAGATTTCTCCTGCCCACAGTGGGAAGGAGAACGGAGCTGCATGTAAATTTATTCACACGTTCACTATACCTATATTAATATATGTGTAACATAAAAATAAAACAATATGATGACCAAAAAGAAAAAAACTATTGTATCAAATTATTGAAAAATGTTTCGCATGCCACACACATCCAAATCGCAAATATATACACATGCACTTACAAAACAGACACACATCCATCTTATATTAATTGTATCATGTATAGACTTTTTATTTTAAAAAAAAGTAAATAAAAAAAAAAAATTCCTTTTGTATGTCAATTTTCCTTCCTCAGCTTTGTGTGTATATGTGACCCAAAAAAAAAAAAAAAAATGTAGGTAAACAAAGAAAGATTTTTGTACTTTGTCTTAAATGGTTCTTACTTTATTAAAACAAAACAAAAGGAGCAAAAAATCATGATTAGTTTGAGAAAGATACAAGATGGGTGATGGGTGTGATGGGTTAAAGAAAAAGTTGGATTGATTTGTCTCAGATTAGATAGCCTATTGTTTGACAAAATAAAGACTAATAATGAGGTTTTTATCAATACGGGTCTAGGACTTCTTTGAATCTTAATGCAATCCATTTTCTTCTAACTTCAAGAAAAAGAGTTTTATTCAACATCAAATCATTTAAAGTTGTATAAATCTTCAACATATTTCAAGTTTAAATCAATTTTCAAATCAAACTCTGAATAAAAAATCAATTTTATATTTTTATATATCAAAAAACAATAACTCCAACAAAAAAAGCCAAATTCAAGAAAAATAAGAAAAACCATTCATAAAAACTGAATATACCTACAAAATAATATTTAAGAAGCAATTGCTTCCAAAAAATTTCAATCCAGGAACTGTCCAATACTTCTCAGAATCACTGTCATTATCTGATAACAATAGCATGGTCTTAAAGTTTAAAATTTTGTCTTTTACATGATTGAGAATAAGAACAGAAAATAACTGTGAATCTACTATTATCACTCACAAAAATAGTGGAAAAGGTTTGGGTGGCCGGCAGCGAGTTGTGAAACACCAGCGACGAGGTGCAATAGCCGGCAGGAGACACGGGAGAAGATGGTGGCCACGTGCTTTGCTATGTTAAAGTTTAAATCAGATTTAATTCTAATTAATATGGGTCACAGGGATAATTATGAAATCAATTGAAATATGGTTGAAATAGTATGACTTAATGGTAATTTTGAAAAGTGTTTTGACCTAATTTGGGACAATTCACCTATTACAGACAATTTCTTTTAAAATAAATAGTCAACTTAAGTCTATTAAGTCTACTAAAACCTATTTATGTTTTAAAAAAGCCCACGTATGAAGTTCGTCCTACTTTTCAAAATACATAATTGTATTAATTTAAATACAAACATTAAGTCCAAGAAAAATGGAGAAAAAAATGGAAGATATCCAAGTCCAGGAAAAAATCACAAGTCTAGGAAAAGCAAGTTCACGAGAAAATTCCAAACCTGGAAGAAAATCCAAAGTCTAAGAAATCTCAAGAAGGTCAAAATCATCTTCGAATCAAAGCCAAATTAAAGTCAAGTCCTAAAAGATTTAAAGAATATCAAGCCTTCAAGTCCAGAAAGCAAGCCACGTGGCCACTCGTCTTCAATATTCGTATCGTTAATCAAAGGATTCTGTAACTACACAGTCACAAAAAAATCAATCCACTTTGTAATTTATGAAATTCTAATTTGGATTTTTTTTTTTGTATTTTTAATACACAAAATTCGTCGTTAAAATTTTGTATCATTTGCAACAAAAAAAAAAATTTTGTAGTTAAAATTTGCTCTCAAATCCAAGCAAAAACCACAATTCTACTCCTAGCTGACATCAAGATTGGGAACAGAAATATAATCTCCGGTGGTGCATGGTTGCTAATTTTTTATCTTTTGAGGTTGGAAAATTATATTTCCGGTGGTGCATGGTTGCTAATTTTTATCTTTTGAGGTTGGAAAATAGATGCATTGTTTACGTGACGTTATGAATATTGGTTTGTATTTCTAAATTGTTAATCATATTATTGGTTTGAATTGCTAGGAGGTGATTCTTTCATTTTTCATTGTTTTTTAATTTTTCTTTTAACGGTCAAACTGATGTTTTGTGTCACTAAAGGATCTCAAGCGCAGAGTTTGAATGGTTTGGAAACCCAAGTGCTAAACATAAAAAATTCGAGACCTCATTGTCACAAATTTTAAAGGTTAGAGACTTTCAATGTTATTTACCCTAAAATAAAATAAGGGTAGAATTGTTATTTCAATAAAATTTTGACCATTTAATGGTCAAACTGGCATTTTTAATCACAAAAGGACTCGGGTGCAGAACTCTCACTACTATTTACCCAAAGAAAAATTACCTATATAATCGTTGGCTCATTTCAATTTTTCTTTAATCACCTCAATCTCTCTCCCTCTTCATTTCATTCACAAACACATTATTGCCCTCTATTCTCTTTTACAATCTCAATTTTCACTGTTAAATTTATTCTTTATTTACATTCAATTATTTTTTGTTAAACATTTTTTATTTTGTATTTTTTAATTTGTTATAATTTCTAATTTCACTCACAATATAAATTTCGTATTTGATATACTTATTTTTATTTTTAAATCATGTTAAATATTTTGATATATCTCTCATAATTGGAAAAATATGAAAGATTTCGAAGAGAAAAAAACGTAGTATAATCCACTATATGTGGCATGTTTTATTAAAATTGAGGATAATGTTGGTAATTTTTCTGTATTATTTATATTCTGACAATTTAATCATGCGATTTAATCACGCACAAGCAAAATGAGCAAAATGACGACCTACATAAATATTGAGAAATGAATAATTAGATTCGATCGAGGCAAGAGTTTAACTCTTTCTCCCTAAGACAAAATTTTCACGCACAGGTGCTTACAGTTTTTCGGCACACTTTTCTCAAGATACAACGACTACTTCTCGTAATAGGAGCACTCTAAATTATGAGAACAACGAATGTAACAACATTTTGCTATCTCTTTTAAATGAAAACTGGACTTGGACTTTATCAAAATTATTTTCAAACTAAAATGATTTGTATAAAAAGTGCAAGAACATTATTTTTTAAAGTGTAGTGATTTAATTTACAATCATAAGGGGTCTATTTATAAAATCTAAAAAGTTGTGTATCAAAAGACACAACTTTATAAAAAGGCACGTCCAAAAGACATGTCTTCATAAAAAGGCACGTCCAAAAGACATATCTTCATAAAAAGGCACGTCCAAAAGACATGTCTTCATAAGATAAAAAGATATGGTTATTTGGAAATGATATGTCCAAAAAGACACGACTTTTTAGCCAAACAGATTCTAGAATATTCTAATCTATTTTCCAACAATATTTATGTATTTAAGCGATTCATGTTGGGCTTTAATTTCTCATTCACTCGAAATTGATTCGAGCAACTAAATATACAATGTTAATTAACTCGCGTAGTAGAACATTATGGTCTTATAATTTCCATACTCAACTAACATGTCTCGCTTAAATAATTAGTAAAAGTTGGTGAAAACCAACATTACTAAACCAATTTCCAACAATATGAAAATTAATGCAGACGATTATGCAGAAACTAAAAGAGAGTACAAGTGGAAAGCTATTGCATTAGGATAGGTGGCTTATGACTTTGAACCTTTCTTAATGAAATACTATCGAATTTACTTGGCTAATAAGTGATCGCGATGTCTTGAACTTTTTAGCCGTTGGAGTAAACCAAGACAATAGTACCCACACAATAACATCCCTAACACCTTTGGCTCTCACGATTGTGTTCATTTTGGCCCTAAATAACTCTTGAGTTTTATAAGTGCTTTAGAGAATTCAAACCTTGAAACATTCTAATAGAAGCGGCCCCACTTCATAGTTACATAGGTTATCTCCTATTAAGAGCATTCTACCATACTCCACTTGGTTCATCCAAGCTATAAGAATTATTAAAGTTATAACTTAGCTTCATACACTCTATAGAGAACACTCTTTCTTACAATAAAAATGGGTAGGAGATAACTCCTAATTGTTTAACTGAATCTTTATAACTTAGTTGTCCTATTGAACCAAGATCTTGAGATCTCCAGTCAACAAGGTTAGGTTACCATTACAAAAACTCATGCGTAGTAGGCTTTTAATCCAATTCACTTTGATAAGCAGTATACTTGATCTTCTTGGTAAGCCTTTTGTAAGTAGATCCACGAGATTCTCCTTTGATTTTACGTAATCAATGGAAATAATAGCATTTGAGATCAACTGTTTAATGGTATTGTGTCTATGATGTATACTACTAAAAAATTGACTTTTGGGGATGCCTTATTGGGAACGGTTTAAAAATTCGTCTCCAATAGTCAATTATTAGGGACGGTTTAGAAACATGCATCCCAAAAAGTGTGTCAATAGGGACGGTTTTTTCAATATTTGTCCCCAAAAATAGATTATTTGGGACAATTAGGTCCGTCGCGGAAAATCTTTTAATTGTGCACTCAATTTTTGGCAAAAAAAAAATTGTAAGGGATTGTTATGTAAAATATCCCAAACAATCTTATCTGGGACATATGTTTCCAAACAAAGCCGTCCTTAATGAGTGAAAATTTTGGCGCTAAATTTTCCTTCCATAATTTTAACTAAATTTTTTCCATGGACAAAATTGTCCATGGAGAAAAAAAATTATAACGCAATTTTCTCTTTCCACTCTCTCTCGGATGTGCCCTAGTTGTCATTAGAGAGGTTCATACGAATTGAATAATTGAAGAATAAAATTAGTGCCATCCGACCATATAGAAGTTCTGCACCGTCGCCGGGTCGACTAGGTAATTCTCTCCCTATCTCTTTCCTTTGTCTCGCTCCACTCTTTCTCAACCCAGGCTCCTTCAATCTCATTCTTGTTGTATAGAGTTTAGACTTTGTAATTGTGAAATTGGAAATTTTGTGTTACGCCTAGGGATTTTAGTGCATTAGGAGCATTAGGTAATTGTGTTTATTTAATTAAATAATGAAAATCTGAATTTAATAAAAATTATTAATGTCTTTCTTGGTTTTTCTTTATATAGAGTGCCTATTTCATAATTCTTTTCCGAAAACAAGAATTTCTTGTTTACTTGACAAATGATAAATTAGTTTATACAAGAATTGGTTTAAATTGCTTATGAATTTTCTTTCATGAATATTTCCAATTGGTCCAAACTCAACTGAGTTGTCTACTTTGGTCGGGCGTCTAGGAAGGGATACGAATCTATTGCCATTTCACTTTCTTAAATGGCCATTGATGAATATTGAATATAAGGATAGAGTAATGATAGAAATCAAGGTAACTACAAATTGTATTATTTATATTTTTCGCTTTGTAATTGGACTTTAAATTATCAACAATCATTGGATAATTTCATGACTAATGCTTCTTACTTTTTCTTTCTTATTTTAAGTAACACTTTGACTTCCCGTATGAATGCAACAAGCATGTACTTAAGCAACTCAACGCAGCATGGAAGGATGAAAAGGAGATCCGAGAGAGAATATTTTAATCCTTTCGCTACTAGGAAGATCGAATTGCCAACCGCCCGAGATAAATGCCCGAGGTTTAATGGACGATGTTGGTAGAGTCTTGGGAGAATCCTAAAATCCTTATAGGTTATAATACACATAATCACACATTGTTACTTTTTAGCATTATTTATTATTATTTTTGAAGTTCAAATTATTTGTTATCTAAGAAAAGCAGAAAAAAACCCTAAATCACGAGAGGCATAAAATAATGCATAGTGGGGTTCAAAGAGTTT
Source organism: Forsythia suspensa (assembly GCA_023638005.1). Classification (NCBI taxonomy): domain Eukaryota; kingdom Viridiplantae; phylum Streptophyta; class Magnoliopsida; order Lamiales; family Oleaceae; genus Forsythia; species Forsythia suspensa. The sequence continues at coordinate 310,223 of JALRMA010000409.1, read as the reverse complement.
TATGAAGCATGCGGTTGAGGTAAGACCAAACTTTAAATATCATCTCAATACTTAAGTTGTTTATGTTTATTTCATATTCTAACAGATAGAAGAAGATCCAGAGTGAGATGCACATTCGGACACACCAGCAACTCGATTAGAAATCTTCAGGAATACTCATACTCGGAAAGATAAGACACCGATCAATGAATTAGCTATGGAAAAAAATGGTATTGAATATTGTAGCTTATGCTTTATATTTTTTTATTGAACAACATTTATATTAAAACTTATTTATGTTAATGTAATTTGAATTTGAATTTCTGCACGACCAGATAAAAGAGTTGGCTGACAAGGCGACCGAGTAGGGTTCATCTATGTGTTCTACCGGACATGACGACATATTCACCCAAGTCATGGGACCTGATAGCCGAGGTCGAAAGAGGTGTTTTGGAAGAGCAACCTTCTCGGGAGAATTTTCGAACACTACCTCTAATAGAGATAATGCAGAGGTTAGAAGCTTGAAGAGGAAGATAGTGGATGTACAAGAAGAATTAAAAAGCACAAAAAAAGAATTAAAGAACATGTAGCAACAATGTTCTGATGTTAAAAGCACTACAAATGCATTACAAGATTCATTGAAGGCTACTATGGATGAATTAGAAATGATGAGGAGATATTTTTGATTGTTTCTTCATGATGGAGTACGAAAATTTCTTACATATGTTATATTTTAACACTATCATTAGTGAATATGTTTATACACAATATTGAGTTTTTATTACTTCATTGCAGCACCTATCGCAATACACTTAAGTACCAAGGAATTCAACTTCATCCCCCAGTTTTGCCACACACTATAACCATTAGTAAGTGGTGTACATATCTTTCTCTTTCTCTATATAACATAAATTTTATATTTTGTAGGTGCCTACATTATTTGACTCTGGTTAAATGGTGGATATTATGTTTAGAGGCATTGGGACTTGATCCAATTAGGAAAACTTAGCAATGATGTGGGACTTACTTGCTCTTATTGGTTGGAGATGAAAAGTTCATATTCTTAAAGCTTAAGGTTACCTGCGGATATAAGTAGGCTTCAATATTTAAATATTTCCAAAGAATTCAAAATGTACTTATAAAATTATTTTTTGAGAGGATGCTCAATCTCTTTGAGACAACAATTATATAAAAGTAAAACTAACAGCTTAAGAACTTGTCCAACTCTTTAATATTATGCTACATTTTACGGGTTCCTTTGACGTGTTTTTGTACTAGGTGATAAATATAAATTTGTGAGTGCTTCGAAATAGATTTCTACTGGTTTGTAGCATGTTTTCATTGTTTTAGGATTGAAACCCCGAGTTTGAGGTATATTGACAGAAAAAAAAAAAGAGAAAACGATGTGTTTTGTAATAACAGGCTTTCAATTCTAATTTTCTTGCAAAGTCTGTTAGAGGGACATTTTGAAAGTTGTAATAACTACATTTGTAATAGGTTTGTAGCTAGATTGAAATTGTTTCTAGTTTTCAACTGTGTCGTGATAAGTGTTTCTTTCACTGTATTTATTTAAATACTAGCGAGTACCCGTGCGTTGCTTGTGATAGAATCGTAATTGAGTATTTAATAATCTAAAATGAATATCAGTATTTAGAATTATGAATGAACCCCGTGTAAGAAAATATCCATTGAGTAGAAAATGAAAAAAATACTAAATATGGTGCTCCACTATGTTTCCATATCCACAAGCACCTCTTGCTTGCAATGGCAGTGTGTCAATCTATTCATTGTACTTAAAGATAGTAATTGTTGAATTAAATTACCTTGTTCATGAACTTAGGTAGATTGAAATGCATATCTTCGTGTATAGATTAAAATGAACATATTAGTTTCAATATTTTTAATTATTCATATTAAAACCATGATCGACGATATTTTGACTCTACTTAGAGTGAAAGTTAAGTTGGAATTGTGGCTCTATTTGTTTGCAAACCCATCTCCAAACTATCCCTTATTCACAACCTTTTCCATTGCTGCAATTTCTTCGAAATCTTTGATTAAATGGCAGAAAATTTTTGATTATCATTTCTCCACGAGGCAACATTGATAAAACATCTCAATATAGTCTTTCGCCTCAAGATTTATCTCTTCAAAAGAAATTACCGAGGCTCCATTTTTCCGCCAACGAGAAAAGGAAGTTAAGCTTACTACGATGTGTTTAAAGGATTAATTTACTCATTTAAGTCCATTAAAAATCATCCTAGAGACCCGTTAATGAATTATTAAAATACATATCTTCGTGGATAGATTAAAATGCATATCCCCGAGTTTATTTCAATTGCAAAATCTCCCTAAGTTGTTGATTTCTAATGATATCTTTGGTTCTACACCTCCGAATATGGTAAATCTGTAGTTCCCTAGTGAGACTTAGACTTGGAAACAATCGAATTACGGGTGAAATTCCTAAAGAAATTGGAGTGTTGAAGACCTTAAAGTTTGGTAAATTTGAACTCATTTGATATTCATAGAAATATATTGGATATATGATTAACTTTGTTATGCAACTTTAGTTTATTTACAATTCATATATTATCTTATGAGTGTACACTCTTTTGTAGTGAAATATTGTTTAATTTCTATTATTAATATGAAGTACTATTGCATTTGTAGATATCTAACAATATAGATATGCAGATAGATAAATTTGGACACAATCCAAAGGTGGATGGTATTTTGGCTTGTCAATGGAATGTGCAGGATCTTATACATAGTTAGTTTTTGTGTACAGATGAAGATATGAAACTTTAAATCTCTAAATAGAATGCACGCTAATGTTATTTTGACTTGAGAATCGAACGTGCATGATCTTATTTTAGATTTATAAATGGATATGGATATGTTAGTTTAGATTTATAAATTGAATGTAGGTGGGTGTTATAATGACTTGAAAGTAGTATATGTTTAGAATTGTTACATATTTTGGGGATTTGGAATGATTATTATTTTTAATATTTGAATGCTTTATTATTTGTTGTGATTGAAAAATTGTGTAACTATAGGTGCACATGTACTGAAAAAAAACTAACAACATAAGGAACGGTTTGCATACTTCCCTAATAAGAAAGGTTTATGGAAAACAATGGTATATGGGATAATTGGGGTTGGAGACGGTTAGAAAACGTGGCAAATTGTTGAAAGACATCGAACAAAGAGACCTCAATAGGGACGATAATTTATCGTCGCAAATACATACACTTTTTCCAACGTTTGTTCGTCGCTACGATCATTCCTGATACTATCCACAACACCCTTAACAGGGACGGTTGTAGTTGTCGTTCTCAATATATATTGGGGATGTTGGTCCAGTATTGGGGACGGTTTTGAACTGTCGATATTCAATTTTTAGTAGCGGTACTTACCATTATATATACTTTTTGCCTTCGCAATAACCGATCGACTATAGCAATGTATACTTATCACAAGCACTGGCTTATATCAACATGGAATGTCCTCTAAGAAATTACGAAGCCATTCTGCTTCTTTTCCAACTTTATTTAAAGCTATGAACACAAATTTCATTGTGGATCGAGCTAAACACGTTGCTTTGAGGACTTCGGAAAATTTTGAATAGATCATACTTCATTCTCGCTTTTAAAGCTAAAAAATTCAAATTATATCATAATCTTTCAATACTCAAATTATTTGAAAGATTTCTAAGAAATAACTGCACTCTAAATAGAAAAACATATTTACTAGTAGATTTTGAATCCTTTGCATTTGATATCTGTTGTAGAAAATATAAATTACAAGTACACAATATCGTTAACAAGTAATAAAGTGGATTTGATGAGTCCGAATTATCGTTCCCATGAAGACTATCCTATTTATATACTAGTTTAATTAATCTTAATCCTAATATATTTAAAACTTTGAATTAAGTTGATTTGAAGATTCTAATCATATTCCAATTAAGACACTTCAAAAAAGTTTATTAAAAGATCTAAGCTATAACTATTAATTCTAGAAAATAGTGTGAATGCAAATGTCAAGAATTTATCAAGTATAATTATTAAAAGATTTGGATTCACGAATTCACCATAGTTATCATCTCTAATTTCTCATCTCAAGATTTATTCCTATTGTTATACTCGGCCGAATTCACGAATTTAACCTAATTTACCTATCTCGAGTTCAAATTAGTCATATCTAATTAAATCAACTCACTATATATCTATGTGAAGTCGGAATAATCCTTAATTAGATGCATTAAATCTCTTAAGAATTCAATTTAAGACCACAACAATAACAAAAGCGTATCTCTACTTTTTATCCAATTGCTGGATTTTAGTACGTGGTATACATTAATAACTTACCTCTCGGTTTGTTATAATCCACAATTCAATAAAATAATGACCAATTATTTTAAGCATTAAGAGAAGAAGTAAAATCAATATGTAATTAATTTATAAGTAAAACTTGAGAGTTGAAATTAAAGAATCTAAACTAGGTTACATCGTTCATCCAAAATATTAATTTAGCTACTCATAATTCGGGAGAGAAAATATGCAAAGTTTGAAATACATAACAGAATCTAAATAAATGAGGAGAAAAAGTTGAATATCTTGCACCAAGAATTAAATTAATCTTCACGCCTCAATCTTCAAGATCTTGGTCGTTCTTAATCTCTTTCTTCTTATGTTGTCTTTTCTTCTCTGTGATCGACCACCCAAATTTGACCTAGATTATGTCTTTATATAGTCTTCATCTTCTCTCGAATTACTTTAATTCCGAAAGGACTCAAACGCCCCTCAATTGACTTTTAAAAATTCACAATTTGACATACGTGAGCCATGACCCACCGATTGGACCGTGGCAAATAGTCTTTGTTTGTCGCGGTTTGCAAACCTGCGGTTCACATCACCTTTATCTTTTGATTATTTGCGCTTGGTCCTTCTGCTCTCAATGAATTTTACTTTGGTCCTTATTTTGTTCTTTTATTTCAATTTCATCCTCTTTTATTTGAATCCAAGTCCTTCAACTTTTAGATATTTGCAAGTTGGTCCACATTTCCAAGTCTTCGTGCACTTTCAGTCATTCTTCGCTTATTTTGTTTTGTTTTCTTCAATTCCATTCGAACTCGAGTTTCGACCTAAAATAATCAAATTAACACTCAATGAAGTAGAAATTCACTAAAGAGTACATACAATTGTCTACTTTTGATGGTCCAGATAAGTGTTGAACGACACTTATCAATATTCAATTTATAACATCGTATGATTTTCAAGTTTAACAAGAGATTCATCACAATGCAATTCAATATTTTAATATTGTTTCAATATTTCAATACTCTAATTTGAAGACAACAACACTATCTCCCACAAATTTTGGATTAAATCTAATCTAAAGTTGAGAATATAATACAAACAACAATCATACATTCACAATTACGGGTAGAATTGTGCTTAGCAACATAAATTCATCAATATTATGAAGCACATGCATTCCATTCACATTAAAACAATCTATTGACTAAGTACCCATTGCTCATGTACATCTCATTTTTATAAGTACATATTTTTTTAAATGAGAAGACACAAATCAAATATGATCAAAAAAACGTGCAATTTCAATTTCAAATCTTCATCAAACACTCTGGTAAAACCATGTCAAACTTATATCCTTATGCCTCAATTAAACTTTCGAGTACATAGAATATTAAAGATGCACTTATATTGACAATCTAAATAAATATTTAAAAAGTGAGATCAATCTCAATGACGATTCATTTAGTTTCCAAGGATTTAGTTCAGATTTGTTCAAAGCATAAATTCGATTGAAATTAGAATAACATGCATGCAGATTATAGATATTCAAGAATTGCAAAACATATATATATAAAACACATGCAATCAAAAAACCTTAATGCAAAAGAATTGTATAATCACAATCTTAATTCCAGTATATATGCAAGACATGAATCAAATTAAGAATTCATTCACAATCACGTGTTCAACTACTGATTCTTAAACAAAATATAAAATGCACAAACTTAAAACTTTCTTCTTTGAATTGTTGGTAATTTTGGTGCATTATTTATATTCTAACAATTTTAATCACGAGCATGCAAAACGAGTAAAATGACGACCTACAAAAATATCGAAATGAAGAATTAGATTCGGTCAAGGCAAGAGTTTAACTCTTTCTCCTTAAGACGAAATTGTCCCGCACATGTGCTTACGATTTTTCAGCACACGTTTCCCAAGATGCAATGACTACTTCTCGTAATAGGAGCACTCCAAATTACGAGAACAACGAACCGGACAACATTTTGTTCACTCTTTTAAATGAAAACCAAACTTGGACTTTATGCATAAATTATTTTTAAACTCAGATGATTTGTACAAAAAGTGTATGAACATTTTGTTTAAAGTGAAGTGATTTAATTTACAATCATAAATTATATATTTATAATATCTGAAAAGTTGTGCATCAAAAGACACAATTTCATAAAAAGACACGTCCAAAAGAAGTGTCTTGTTAGAAAGAACATGTCCAAAAGACATGTGTATAAGATAAAGAGATGTGGTTATTTGGAAATGACATGTCAAAAAAGACACGACTTTTCAATCAAACAAATTCTAGAATATTCTATAATATTCTAATTGCTTTCCAACGATATTCATATATTTAAGCGATTCACTTTGGATCTTAATTTCTTATTTACACCGAAATTGATTCAAGCAACTAAATATACTATGTTAATCTACTCGTGTAGTAGAAGACATATGACCTTATAATTCACGTACTCAACTAATGTGTCCGGCTTAAATAATTGGTCAAAGTTGGTCAAAACCAACATTACTAAATCAATTTCCAACAGATAAAACGTAGTACATGTTTGGGGAGGATCTCGGCCTAATCTCTAGTTAAAGGTGAAAAAATAAATTAACTTACCATGTCACAAGACGAGGACTATAATGGCTTTTTATTTAACTCATGACTGATCCAGAAATTCCACTAGCTTAATCAATGGAATTCATTGAAAATTACGGACGAAGTTATTTTTGAAGGAATCATTCGAACAAGCAAAGATTGGCAGGTATTCCTTTCCATCGTTAAAAGGAACACTTAATTTTGATGTATAATTCAAGATCTTAATGAAAAATAAGCAGTTAGAAATTTTATGTATTGTACTCGACAGCTTTGTCCAATAGATTCTTAAATAATAAAAAGATAAAATCGTATCTATTATAAGGGACTTGTCCAATACTATGTAACTAGTCGACCCTGGAACAAAAGCTCAAACCTAACTGGAGATCCAAAGATTTGAAATTCTGCTTGGAACTAGGCAAAGAAGAAGGGTTGCTGACAGGCCTGGAATTTCTTGATCTGTCTGTCTGTGTAAGAGTGAATCTGCAGCATGTATCTTGAGCCGGCAGGGCGGCCGCAGCCCACATGGAGACCTCGTGGCCGTTGATATCAGCCTCGGCCGCTCCATGATCGAAGGGGCGGAAGCTGATTTGCGACTCTTTGTAGAGGGCAATTCCCGAGCTAGGGAAATTGTAATAATGGCTATTTTGTAAAGGTTGAACGAAATAATTAATACTGGCTTTTCTTGCTTGAAACTGCAACCTTTTTTTCTTCATTCTTTCTTTTTTGTGGGCATTTTGATGGCCTCCCAATGCTTGTGAATTTGCAAATTCCTTAAAACAAAATTGGCACTCAAATTTCTTCTCATCTGCTGAACTTTTCTCGTCCAAAACATGTTTTTGATCTGTCACGGTAGAAGAAGACGACGATGAATTTACACTTTCACCCCTTTCTATATATGGATTAAGCTCGAAACCAAAAGTTTGAGCTTTTTAGGGGATATATCAGTAAATTCATGATCAGAGAAATCTTTTCCCATTTATGATCGATCACTCTTAGAATGAAGAAATTTAATGTATTTTTGTAAGAATTAATGATGCACCATTTGTGTTATGCACCTCTCCTCCCTCTTCCTTATATAGTAAACTGAATCCTATTGGTTTTTTATTATATAAACAATGCATCTCTATACAAGAATCATTTTATATTCATGAAACAACATTAATGTACCAAATGTCAATAAAAAAGGATAAAAATGAATAGTCAGATTAGGGAGTTGGATCTCATGCAATATTGTTTTCTAAAGTTTGTTAAATAATTTAATTACAATACTTTAAATGTACGTTTGATTCACATTATAAAACAAAATTATATAGTATAATAAACAAGATTTTAGTTTCTTTTTTCTTTCCCGTTTATTCGCACGAAGAAGTGGGTGAAAAGCTCATTATTAAAATTTTAGTTTTTTTTTTTAATTTCTTTAGCATACTATTTAGTGCATATTTGACAGTGTAGAAATTATTTTTAAAGTACTTATAAGTTGTGAGTTATATAGAATATGTGAATAAAAAATATGTTTGATCAATTTAAATTATAATTTAATCTTATCGAGCTTATAATTTAGTTGTATGCGGTGTTTTAGAATAAGTGTTTGACATGATATTAGGAAAAACAATGGTCGAGATTTTAAGTTTTTCTACTACATATTTATGAAATTTGCATACGCATCTTTGCAAGAAAAAAACCCCATATAAATAAAATATTTATTTATTCTTTTCTAGCTACGTAAGATTAGTTGCTTTATAATATTAATAAATTAGATACACCAAAACCTTATGGATTTTGTATGTAAACTAGCACCTAATTATATTATAATACCACTTGAGCAATTAAATAAAGATATTCCATGCTTAAGAAGGAGGAAATGTTTATTATATTAAGATAATAACAAAAGTCAAGAAAAGATAGGATGTAATCAACTTGAAGGAATTAGGAGATCTAGCATTTTTCAATAAATATATAATTGTTAATTAAATTAATATTTTTGATTGACCAACTAATTAGTGCATACATGTATTGTTCTCTATCAAAAGCTTTTTAAATTCCAAAGAATAAACTTGATAATACAATATCTATGGGTGCCTAGTCCCATCTACATCAGCTCATACGATACAATATTGAGCCTAAGTCAAGATTGGATTAATTTATTTTTTAGACTAGACTAATTTATATATATAAAAATTTATATAAAATTTATTTGAAGATATAGCTCAGGACAATTCTCTATCTACTCCCCTAGCTTTGTAGATTGATTATTTGAAGGTTATTTATTCACATGTCATGCTCGACTCGTAAATGAAATAAATAAATTGGTTTTTTTAAAATCGAAATTAGATAAGCTATGCTAATTTGACCAAACAAAATTGAAAATCGATCTAGAAACCCTTTTAGTTATGGGTCGAAAATTGAAAAATTAAAACCCATTAAAATAAGCTAGAACTAGTGGGGGTGGGGGTGGGGGTGGGGTGGGTTAGGGTTAGTTGAGGAAGAAGACATGATATTTTTATTTTTATTTTTTCTTCTTTTGGTTTGGTAAATTCATTTTTTTTTGTTTCCCTTTTTTGTTTTTAAATTGAAGTAAGGGTATAATAATTTCTTGAATGAAAATTGACATATTTAACAAACTAACACTTTCTGTAATCTAACAGTTGGAGAGTCAAAATTCACTTTTAAAAATTGAGGAGTTGTTTTCACATTATCTGAAAGATTGGGAGGTCCAAATTTAATTTTCTCAAAATTTAAAATCGAATTTCTCAATTCGTATAAGGTATATAATGAAAAATGAATCTCGTCTACATGCAATTGACTTTCTACTAAATTAATTAAACATATAAAGTGGTTGAGCACACTCCACATACAAATAAAAGAACAAGCCTCAAATATGTTAATCTTTTTGGGATTGCATTAAAAAAATGATGGGAGATTAGTTGCAAATCAAGGAATATAAGTAAGTGGGTAATGATGTAAGCATATATACTCATTAGGGTCTTCAATGAGATCTGGGCATATCTTCTTAGAAATGAAAACAAACTATATTTTATACCCCAAAAGCATATAATTAAGATTAATCAATGTACAAGAAAGAACATTTGTGTTGGACAGTTGTTTTGTTTGGTCCCACAGTTTTGTTTAGTTTTTGGAACATGTTTGAAACTATTAGATTAATTATGTTGTTTTTTCATTGTCTCTTATTTTATCTTTAATTGTTGTAAGAAATCCAACACTAAATCTTTCATTTCTCATCAATTCACACCCCTTTTTGTTTTGTTTCTTTCTTGCTTTAGGGTTTAGGAGAAGAAATTCCAAATAGGTATGCTATGACGTGTGAGAATAATGTAGATGGGGAGTATCGGTATAAAATATGTCACACTACGAATAGTTTATCATTAGATATATATTAATTATTAAAACAACTAAATCTTTTAACAATCTAAATCGAACATATTAATTTTTGTGTACTCGATCTCTTTTAATGGATTTTCTTGAAATCAGCATCTTGTAAAAACGAGTCTCTTTATATTTATTCAAAACATGTTAGAATCTACTTGTCAGTGTATATTCTCATTTTTTTTATTAATCATTTAATTATACCTATAAAAATCATATTATCAATTCGATATCAAATTTATAAAAAAATAAGATTTAATTTGTTAAGATGAATCCATTGATAGCAATCCCAAAAAGATTGGTCAATGGTACTTGTGCACGTAGTTGGATTGCTCAGATTGATTTTTCTCTCGTCTTCTCCGTATATAGAGAAGAGGATCACAAGATGGCCCCTACCATTGCGAATCCTCAGAAGTCATAACCCTATTTTCATACACTGGATTTGTACCTCTTTTGGACAAAATCATAGGGGGAAAAAAAGCTAAGTAAAGTGAATGAGAAAACTTGTAATAAAGCCAAAATTGACTAAATAATAATTAAGATACTTCAAACAAAGTTCTTAAAATTCCTTTCCCACTTCCTGCTGCCTTTTGCATTAATAACTTGAATTTTAGCACGGGCAAATTCTATTGATTTAGGGGTTGAACTTATGTTTTATTATTTTATTTTATTATTTGAAAAATTGGAATTTATTTTTGTTAAATTTGTTATTCAAGATTTTGTTTTGTGATTAGCTTATTATATTTATTAGTGTATTAAGTTTTGAGCGTAGGGATGGCAACGAGGCGGGCGGTAAACCGGGGCTGGGTGGCCATTACCATTCAATCTCGTCGAAAATTTTTGAGATGCGGGGCCGAGGCAAGGTGGGACGGGATTAAAAAAATCATTTATTGCCCGTTAAATTAATTAATTACTTTTTAATATTATTTTTTATGTTTTAAATATGATTTAAATTTTTAAATATACAAATAAAATAAAATAAAAATATTCGAGACGGGTTCAAGAATTTGAAGCGGTGACTATGATCCCGTTCCATCCACAATTACTAATGGAGCGGGGATTTTCCATCTCATCCAGGGAGGGACAAGGCGGGACAGATTGGAGTATTTTGCCATCCTTATTTGAATGCTTTCAATTTTCTGTCCAAAATTTTACTTGAAAATACGAATTTCCAAGTTTCTATTTGGGTGTTAGGTATTCGCAAACAAATTAATAAATAATTAGACACACGTTTTCACAAGAGTTGCCATTTGCTGACAAAAATTTATATATGTTTTATACATTGCCCACATCTTTTTCTCATTTCCTACTGCCGACACATGCAAGCTATTTTGATCATTACTTTTAGTGAGAAAACAAGTTTTTATTTAAAAATAAGTAACGTATAACTTACTTTTTATTTTAAAAATATATTTTTATATTACTATCAACATAACTAACTTTTTATTCTAATTTAGATTAATAAATAAATATTTATTTAAAATTTACTCATTTATTTATAAATAAACTTTTTAAACTTAGTCAAACATATTCTAATTGTACACGCCAGATCGACGTTGAAATGAGTTGCTGCGAAGTATAATGAGCTTTATAAAGAATTAAACCGCATCCCATTCGTTCACCATTTTGATTTTTTTTGTTAGAAAACTTGCTCCCTCGTTGAATGTGGTGATTTTAATCTTTTAATAAATATAACAATATATCAAATAAAGTAATGAAAAGTAATCAATGCAGTCAACCGTGTACCTATGCAAGGTGTCAAACTAATGTGGGAGAAAAAAAATAAATAATGTCTAGAATCGTGTCTACATTCGGAAGTTACATTGAGACATAATGTCAAATTTTGTATCGAGAGTTGACAAATGAGGCCACAAGCAAAAGATCTAATGTAGGGAAAATATACTCGACCACAAATAGTATCTTTGCATTATACAAATTAAACAAGAGTATAATTAAGAATTTCACTTCTTTTTTTCTTTTTATTTCTATCATGTTATATGAACAAGTTCATGAAATATAAGTAAAAAATAGAATGATTGTACTAGATTCTTAAAGTCTCTAGTCACACTAGTATTTGTGAATCTAAGCAATAATAATAATAATAATACTAAAAAATAAAAGTAAATAAAAGTAAAGAGACCAAGAGAACATAAGGGACCAAAAAACACTTATGTTGCAAAAAAAGAGAATAGAAGAATTTAAATAGTTCAATAAACAAAAATTTTAAACTATTATAACCAAACAAATAAAATGACAATTCTACATATCTAACAATATAAACATAAATACAAATACTATAACTAAATACGCTAATATTTCACCTCAAACTCACGACAACAAGCAGCAGCAAGAGTTTATCAATAAAAAATCTAAAACACTGAATGGGGTGCAACTTCGTGAAAGGGTCGGCAAATTGCACAAAGAAAGAACAAAAGGTAAAGTAATAGAATCATGCTGAAGGTGGTGGCGAATGAGATGACAGTCAATTTCAATGTGCTTCGTCCACTAATGAAACACGGAGTTGTGGGAGATATAAATAACATTCTTATTATTGCAATATATAGGAGTCGATGTGGGAAGAGTAAAACCAATTGCAAGTAACCAACGCAACCATATAATTTTCGGTGATAGTGGACGCCATAGCACCATACTCAACTTCAATAGAAGATCAAGAAATGATAATCGCTTCTTAATTTTTAAGAGATAAGAAAATCACTCAAAAATACACAAAAACTAATGGTGGATTTATGGTTAGTGGGGTCACTAGCCAAATCAGATCGTAGTACACATGCAACTATTAATATGAGGTCGATGGTGTTAACCCAATAATAACTAACCAAGAGAGGGTGAATTGGTTTTACAAAAATTTCGAAAACAATCTCAAGTATGAAACTTAAGAAATATCAAATAATAAATATGAACAAAATGTAAATAAATAAGCGAGTAGAGAAAGCAAACGATATGTTTATGGAGGTTCGATCCAAACCAATGATCTACGTCCTCCGTTACCAAGCTCTTCGTCACGAGCTAGGCATTTCCACTATATTGATTGACTTAGGTTGCAATAAAAAAACCCTTACAATACTTTCGGTGACTTACAAACAAGGAGTACCGATCTTTATATAATATTGAGCTTTACGGGATCTCAATATGACCCAAAGGATATGAAAAAATTGATTTACAATAGTTTTCTTCTCTTAATAAATGACAAATACAAATTAAGTATCAAGAGAGACTACCACTTCAATAAGTAGCAATAGATGAAAAGCTCAAGTTTTAGGAAGAAACTTTGATGAAGATGTTGATTTAAAAGTTTGATTTAATCAATCAAAGTTTTTCAATGAATAATTAGAAGAATTAAAATCAATGCAAGTTCAACAAATTCTTCTCAAGATAATTCTCTATTATGCTATTGTAAGTATGTATGATGATAATGAATGAAAGACAATTTATAGAGGGCAATTTATAGAGAGCAATTTTTAGAACATTACATCAGTTTCGGATGATAGGTCGGTTGACCTACATAAGTTTGGATGAACAAAAGTAGCCGCTTGAATATACAATGTCGAGAATCGAGCGGTCAAATTTTTGAACGATGGGAGTTCGGCCGACCTATCTTTATATCGGTTGACCGGTTAACAAATTTCGGTCGACCTATGAATAGTTCAGAAGATCGAAAATTTTGATTTGAAAAGTTTTGAAAAAATAATTTTAACTTTGATCAAAACATTTTTTGCAAGTGATATCAACAATTTTTGGGCATAAAATTATTTTTGAGCTTTTATCATTTAATGCTAAAGATCAAAGTATTATTACCTTTACATTTGATCTAAAAATCTAATCTTTAATCTTTATTGAAATTTGAATCTTGAACTCTTGTTTTGAATGATTGACTTTGATCTCGACCTTCTTTGAGAGTCCGATTTGTAGTGTAGTTTTGATCTTGATCTTTTAACGATGATTGATTTGAACGCTTTGAAAATTATAAGCACTTTAAACCAATTATTAGTAAAATAAGATTAATTTGTTTGTTATGATCAAAGCATTAAGGTTAAAGTTAATCATAGGTCAACAAATGGAAATAAAATACAAACAACATCAGCCAAATGAACTGTTGTAGGAGATGCAACAAACTGACAAATAATATGAACAACATAGACAATATATGTACGAGTAATGATGAGATATATCAAACAACAAACAATAGTACTATATAAAGTAGGATCCGTCAAATGTATACCATTAGAAGGAAAATACCGAACATTGGTCTCGAGATGAGTATCGACCGTTCGAGTATCAATAAGACGGGCATGCTCAATAATATATGTGACATACTTAGATTTAGATAGAAGATAACCCTTAGAAGAATAAGCAACAAGTAATGTAAGGGGCCCAAATCCTTCATTTCAAATTGACGAGCTAATTCTGACTTCATGAAAACAAACCCATCAACATCATTACCAGTAATAATTATGTCATCAACATACAAAGAAAGAAGAATACGATCTGTCGAGGTGCACCAAACAAACATAGTAGAATCATGATGACCGGATGAAAAATCAAGAAAGGCGAGAATGGTGAAAACTTCTCAAACCAAGCATGAGATACCGTTTGAGACCATAAAATGTCTTCTTAAGTTTGTAAATGTCTTCGTGGTTATGGGAAACACCGGAGGTGGACCATATAAAAGTCCTCTTGAAGTTTTCCATTCAAGAAATCATTCATATCATCCGTCTGAGGGATACTCCATCAATGAATAGAGGTAACAACAATAAGTGTACGATTCTATATCATACCGTTGAGTGAATTCCATAGCAATTAATTTGGCTTTATATCGCCTAATCGAGTCATTAGATTTGGTTGATATCTTATAGACCTAACGAGAACCAATATCATATTTACTAGGTGGTAATGGAATCAAATCCAAAGTATCGGGTCTTATGCAATACAGAGAGTTCCCCAATCATAGTCTCTACTACTAAAGAGGATGAAAACTCGCCTATTTATAGGAAGATGGATTAGAAATTTTGTAAATAGAGGTAAAGAAATATTTAAAAGAATCTAAATAGCAATAATAACTAAAATCTAGTAATTTAGTGGACTTACGAGAATCTTGAGAATATCAAAGAGAATGTGGAGGGTCTACAATCATAAAAGGTACTTGGAAGGCCATAGAAGGAGAAAACACACGAGAGACATCCTGAGCTAGTGCATTTGTACACGTAGTGCATCAAGTATCAATAATACACTGTGTATGCAAGGTTCTAAATAATTCATAACATAAATAAATTTATAGACCAAATGCATACATTTCTAAGTTCTCAAAAATACATGGGTCTCAAAATTACAAGTACCACAAATTATTTAATAATTTCATATCATTGTTCTAAATAACACGCTAATGCGTCAAATTTTTGGGTTTTTTTTTTCACTTTTATTGAGTTTGGGTTTTTCGGTTTTAAAATTTGGTCTAAATTGGGTTTTTAGATTTTGTGGGCTTATTTTTATGAGATGGCACAAAGAGAGTGTGTGCACATTTTTAAGCCTAATCACGCATTAGGCAGTCAATAGTGTGTCGACCATATTTTAAATGCATTTAAGCAATGTGTTGCGTTTTGGTCACGCATCGCGCCTAATTGATGCATTAGCGCGCAATTTAGAACAATAGGTATATGAGATGTTACTATTTGTATCATCACATAATGAGTAAATGTAAATGAGTTCAGACTTAATAATGTTATAAGAATTATCGAGAATAGAAAAGAAAGGAATATGTCAAGAAACACGACATGACGATGCTTATTGATTAAGTGAACAACATTAATGATTGCTTCACCCCAAAATTCACTAAGAACTTTGGCAGACAATGGAAGATAACGAACAGTTTCAGTATATGAGGTTTGATGTATAGTTCCGTCAGAAATAAGTAATTCGGAGAATTCAGTACAAGTATACTACACACATAAATCACATCTAAATAACTTAATTACAGCAGAGTTTTGGGTTTGACAAGTAATCTAAAGGATTTGTAAATAGACAAATTTCAGAACAATGTTTCATAAGGTAAATAAAACAATAACGACTGTAATCATTAATAGGAGTAGGTTCATATACATCAGAATAAACAAGATCAAATGGTGTAATAGAAAAAGTACTTCGATTAAAAAGTAAAGTAGAGAATTTCACTAGTTTGCAACCACTATAATAAAAAATATTATGAGTCTGCAAAGCTCCTTTAGAAACTAAATATCTCAAACAATTAACAGAAGCATGACCAAGGCGAGAATGCCATAAATAAAAGCTAGAACACATGTAGCTACAACTAGGGATGGCAAAAAAACAGATCGACCTCGCTTATTTGGGTAATAGGGACATGTCAGGGGCAGTCCCGTGACCCGTCCCTCAATTTTTTTTTTTAAATTATAAAATAGAATACAAATCATATTTTTTGCTAGAAATTGGTTGATAAGAATCAAACCCGGGTTGGTGTTATTATACTATAAATCTTAACTATTACATCACAACACCAATCTTGTATATATTTGTTTTGTTTGCTATAAATATTTAAAAATTTCTATTTCTTTTTTAAATTATTATTTTTGGTTTACAAAAAAAATTTATCCAGGGCGGTTGGCAGGTCAAAAGGGCTACCCCACCCCGCGTCTGCTCTGCTTCGCGAATTTGTGGGTCGCGGGGCGGGATGGGGCAATCCAAAATTTTGGTGGGGCAGGGCAGGGGCGACTCACCCCATTGCCATCCTTAGCTACAATATCCGATCATCTCAGATTGTCCAAACATATAATTCTCCATGTCTATGACTCATCCAAGTCAACTTCTGAGATCGAGGATCTTGTACATACAAGAAATAGAAAAAAATTGAACTAAGTATCTAGAGTGACATAATTGACCAACAGAGACCAAATTCATAGTAAGAGCAGGAATGCAGTAAATAGTGAAAAGTGATAAACTATGTGTGCTAACAGAATTAACACTGGCCAAGGGCGTCAGAGTGCCATCAACAATCATGACAGATATATGATTTAGAAGGACACAAAGAATCAAAATATGTCGAGTGAGGTGATATGTGACTAAAAGCACCCAAGTCTAAAACTCATATAAAAGAAGAAATATCTGAAAGAACTCTAGGACAACAAACATTACGTCAAGAGGTTGACATAGCATGTGGTTCTGTGGCAAGGAACTTCGAAACCACTTAGTGAGGTCAGCTAAAGTAGAATCAGAAGAGGTGGAGCTCCAAATCCAGATGAGTTCAAAAGAGGTACAACCACTAATGTGTTTGTATTGGGCATATAAGACTGATTTTGCATTTGTTGTTGGAGCTACTGCTAACTCTGTTAGGGTTGCTACTTTTTAAATAACTTAGAACATTGAGCATTCCAATGTTGTTTTTGCTTGCAAAAATTATACTTATCACTAGAAATCCTCACATAAGATCTGGTCTGATTATGTGTAGGTGGCCGAGAAGGGACAACTAAAATCAAAGTAGTAAATGTAGAGAGATACTTTTCGTGCATGGGACTTGAACATATTTCCTCGACCAAAAGTTCGCTAACAATAGAATCAATGGAATGAAGTGGATTATGATGTAGGATTGATCCACGAGTCCCTTGAAATCATCACGTAGAGCCATCAAAAACTTAATCGACATTGTCGCTCTCCATGCTTGATATATGGTGGATAAGCCCGAAATTCATCATCCTCCTGTAAGAAGCAACCGATCTTAAAGACTAGTCATTCCACAATAAAACTCTTGAGCACTCATATTTTTCTACTCTAGTGCCCGACTACTAGGTTCCAATTGGTATTCTTTTGTAAAATTAGATTGTGTGAACAATCTGTACCAAATGATCTCAAATTTTTTAGTTGTTTCATATTTTGCCAATTGTGCATCAATTGAATATCACCATAGTTGTACATCCAAGTTGTAATTTTGGCATTGATTATGTCCAAAGTACTGAAGTATTTCTACAAATTTATCATCTTCATATTTATAAGCTTAGATTTGGTCTCAATACAATCACATAATCCAATTCGCTTTAACCTTAAAAACATTCTTTAACACAACCTTTCAATACGAATATTTTCCCTATCATTCTAATGCACCCAAAATTCAAACAACACTATTATATATATAAAAATACTAAAAGCCCAAAAGAAAATCAAATCTGAAAATAAAACAAATATTTCTCAAGCATATATGAAAGCCCTACAAAATATCAAATTCGAGATTAAGGCAAGTAGCAAGAAGAATACCGAACATTAATACGTGATACTTCAGATGCCGTCTACCGTAGTCGAACTCCAGAAAAGGAAAAAAAAAATCATATTGATTGAAACTCTGATACCATGTGAATCTTGTAAATCTAAACAAAGAAGAAAACAAGAGAACAAAAGAGACTAAAGAACCAAAATCACTTTATCTTTTGTACAAAACTATAGTTTAAATAGTCTAACAACGCTATAAATTGGACCATAAGATTCTGAGCAACTTTGTGGGTATTTGTCGATGAACAAGTTCACCAAACTAACCTCAAGATACGCACGCACGCATGCACGCACTCACGCGCACACAAATGTTACGATTACACTAATTGCTTCATAATCATGAATGGCCATCAACAAAAATTAGAACGTTGTCCTATTCTCATTATTGTGAAAATAGAGTTAATCCTGTCCAATTATCAAATCGTGCGTAACATGCCAAAAAGATCTTCCGCTATATGCTTTTAAACTCCCTTTAGAACCTGACCTTAAAAGCTGTAGCCAGATAAAACTCAATTCGTATGAAACCTTATGTATCAAATCATTTTTTGGCTGCACAATGAATCAGACCCTTATTTATATTTGGCATATTGCCACAAGATTTTCCGGTCACTACGCATTAAGTTTCTTTAAATTCAATTACATGATTTATAATGAAAAAGAAATGTGCTCACACGTGCCGTGTTCGAAACAAAAGGCACATACATACCAGAAAAAGATTCTGTATCGGAAAAATAAAATATTACAACATGCCAACAAAATATCAACTACAAAATACTATCGTTAATTTTTGATGGCACGATTACCAACTGCACAACCTTCCAATCAAAAGCAGGAGAAGATACAAAAGTCTACTCAGCAGAATATCTTTCGAGTTCCTTCGTTCACATTGATGACAGTAATGCTCCATACGAATCTTGCCTGTAGGAATATAAATATCATGCAGGTCGTTTGGAATGAGGCAGCAGGGAAAGTAGGATCTTCTTCCTTGGGCCCTGCAATTTGTACACCTTCTGTAAGTGAGAATCTAAAGATGAAAACCCGAGATGAAAGCATATGATGGTTGGGGAATGACAACAATGCCAAGGAAAGGGAGTGTCTGAGACTTGTCGGTCACGGACACTCCTTGTACACTTCATGATGTGTGCAAATGTCAAAGCGAAAAAGAATATTGATTTTATTGGAAATTAAAGAAGTAACAAACATAAAGATATAATTTATAAGAGTAATGCTATTCAAAGTTGCTCACTACCGATAAATAATGCTATTCAAAGTTGCTCACTACCGGTAGTAAACTACGTAGCATTACTTAATTGGAGTAAATAGTTACTTCAATTGAGTAATGTTATTTATAGTCAACAACTATAAATAATTTCTCCAATTGAGTAATGCCACGTAGGCTCATTATCGTGAGCAACTATAAATAGCATTACTCAATATATAAATGTATAGTTTTAAGAATTTAAATTAACATTTCTCCAACATTTTCATGTCCTATTTTTCTGGAAAGTAAGTGTTAGCGTGTCGTCGCGCGTGCCAGTGTTTCATAGCATCTACATTTCCAAAACAATAAACACAAAAGATGATTAGCCATCTTTGCAATTACCCATCTCATATTACTACCATCCGCAACTTCAGCGCCTAACTACTTGTACATTCAACCATCCGAGCAAAATGCACAACTGTTAACACTTATTCAGTGGACAATAGTAGCCACAAAACCACTTGTATAATTTTTCTGACCCTACCTCGTCTACTGGCCACTAGTATATTTTATGAGCTATGATTGGATATTTAAATATACGAAAGTAACAAGACCTCATTCGCCCTGAAATAACACAAGACAGGTCAGTAGTTCACAAAGCCAATTACCATAGGTATTCCCATCTCTTTCAGATCATTGTCACCCATCTGCCTCAAAGTGTACATATCCACCTGCAGAATGTATCAAAATCTTAATCCATGCAAAATCCTCTATTTTCCACATTCCAAGAAAGAGAGAAAAGAGAACTGAAAATTTTGGATACCATGTAGAACCAAAAGAGTAAATGAATGATCAAGTACAAAATTCATATCACATTTACTCGAGACCGGCCTTAAAAATTGATACCTTCTCTATCATTTCAATTTCTTAATTGGACTCTTTTATTTCATTCATTTTCATTTTTCAACAATCCTTTTCTGTTAGATAACTTTCTACTTGTAGAAATCAAGACTGACTGCAGGGTTGTAAGCCCTGGAACTTCACATCACAATAAGGAAGGATTATGCATTGCGAGTTAAAAAGGTGACAGGATCACCAGAAGTCACATACTTCCTCAGCCTTAAAGTAAATTGCATATTTTTCCAGGCCCAGAGATAGCAAAAAGCTGTCGACAGTAAGTTGGTCATTCACCTGTACAAGTTAGAGCCAATTAAGTATGGAAACATAGAGAAAAATGCAGATAACAAAACAAATGTTCGACGCTCATTTTTTATAGATCTTGTAATAAATGCATACTGTCAAATTTCACTATATTAAAAAGTTCAAATAGATAAGAAAATTGGTCACACTGAGATCTTGAAGAAATTGGGTTAGTACTTGTGAATTTAGAGAAAGTGGTGGAATGGGAAATTGTTGGACAGTGGATAGCTGGTAAACCATAACAAGTTCATACCACACAAAGCAAGTTGCAGGAATTCACTAACTCGTTACTAAATACGTGAAAACAAACATATAATTAACTAAGATTGACATCCTTTATCTCATTTTACACTACAGTGGATATTGTATAAACTTTGAAACAATCAGTGTTCCACATAAGAAATCCATAAAATTCATGATCAATCCCACTGTAGCTACTAATCGAAAGAGTCCAATTTAAAATATCCCATTCTAGCTACTGATGAAGAGCCCAACATTACAAATTTAAAAAGATTATTAGAACATCGAATACGCCAAAAAAAACTAATATTGCAGTCAATGTAATGAATGTAAACACTGTCTCTACTCAAATAACATCAATGACACAGCTATGATCAAACAATGGGATTATGACACATGACAACGAGAAGCATGGCGCCGTCACGAAGCATAGAATAGATCTTTTTACTATGTATTCAAAGTCTTTAATCTGGCTAAGTTTTTTCACATTTTTTCCCTAGGTGGAAGTCAGGCTTTATGTCCCCCTCCAAAATTTATATTTACTTTTCCTGCATTATTAATAATAAAGACCACGCCATATGGCGGTATTAAAAAAAAATGGGAATTTAAACAAGCAAAATATCAATTTTTCTGAGAAGCAGTAATGGAGGCTGAAGTAGGAAAGAGAGACCCAACATTGAATACAGAATACTGTGACCTTTTTTGAATCTTTAATTTATATCTTGCTCTAACTGACAGTATTTAAACTTCTACACAAGTGAACCAAATTGTGGTAAGTAGTGGCCTATTGACGTCCCATAAGCAACAATACTAACAAGAAACTATGCCTAATTTCAATACACTAACCTATTTCTATCGGTGGTAGAGCCGCATAATTTAAGTTGGGGTCCCTAAACAGTAAGGGCAGAGCCAAGGTATGGCAAAGGGATGTGCTGGGAGGGGAATCACTCTCACCGAATTTTTTCCTCAAACCACAATTACATAGTCAATTTTTATAAGAATCTAGTTTTTTTACGGCAACTCGACCTTTCGATTCGACAGGAGAACTCAGACGATGTGATTCTTACTGTCGTCTGCTATACATGATTCGTGATTTAAAGTTTCCAGACCAGAAGACGTGAAATATAATGGCGGAAGATGATAAATATCAATCCATTTTTGGGCCTTTTCTTTGTTTAGATTATTCATTTTTGTTGTGCCTTAATTGATTATTTGGTTTGGATAATTGGATTTTGAGTTTGGCTTGTTAGTAAATTAAAAAAAAAATTTAAAAAAAATATTTTCAGAAAATTGGGGGGTCATGGTCTCTCCTAGGGGAGGCCCCAGGACCCCGGGGAGACCAGGACCCCCCCCTCCACCCCTGTTTCTATGTACAACAAACAATAACGACAATCTATGCCTTATTCCCAATATACTTGAAGTTGACCGATTTGCGTTCCATATCGATCCCCAAAATGTCCCAAGTAAGACACGGGCAGCCAACATAAGGGGGCTTCCAAGTGAATATGTACAACCTGATGACATCATAATTGACTAGGAGAATAAGACAATTAATTCATGATGTTCAAAGAGGTAAAATCATCAACTTATCTTTTCAAATGGACAACACTACTCAAATTGGTAAACATTATATACAAAGTGAAACTCGTTTTCCATGTAAACCTTTCTGTCTAAGTACATAATCCAGCAAATCCTAATCCTACAATGGGGAGCATTCTCCTAAAAGTATAAGCAACTTTACAGCTTCCAAATAAGATTAATATCAAATTTTTCCAGTCATAGAGCACAAACAAACAAACATCCAAGTCTTATTCCCAATAAGTTTGGGGGTATGAATCCTTTTTGCCAACCCATTCTACCACAAGACGCAAAGCAACTGGATTCTTATCAGCCATGACAGGCCATGTTGGTTTTGATCTACCCCTCACTCTTCTAACATGTTTTAATGAAATTGCATCATTGTCTTATGAACGGCAACCTCTTTGGGCATATGCAAGACATGTCCAACCACCTAAGTTGTAACACTATTCATAGAAAACAGCAAGAGAAAAAATACACACGGCAGTTAACACAATCTAGTTCTCCAAGTAACATGCAGCAGCGGCAATAAAAACTTAACAGGAAGCAAAAGCAGAAAGGTAAGCAATCTGTACTGCATATGAACTCCTCTGTACATCACTGCCAGGCAAATTAAGTGGGGCAACCAATGGTGTCAAGGTCTTTGAAGGTCCGGCGGATGGAGCCACTTTCGTCATGAAAGGTGCAGAATTCACAGAGCTTGAAAAGTTAAAAACATCTTTTCTCATAGATGTGCTTGTTCTGCCATCATCATATGTCTTAACCGGAAGCCTTCTCTGTAATTCTTCATCTCTCCTGGGTGGCGAGAGTCCTCGGCAACTTACCAAAATTTCACCAGGCGATCTTCGCTTTAAGCGGTCCAAAGTCCAGGAGAATAAGAATTTATCACTGAGTCCACTTTGGCCACATCATTTGCAGTTCTTGTGCCAGGCATATGTACTGTAATGCTTGAACTTCTTGGCTCAGGAATTTGATGTCTGGCATCACGCATGCCGTGTTTAACTTCCCTGTCTTCAAGCACACGGTGTTCCCTTGGGTCGGGCATGCGATGTACCCTAGCTTCGAATGCGTGCTGTCTAGAATCCCTGGCTACAGAGGTTAGTTGCCTACCATCCTTTGGCTCCTGGATATGCTGTCTACTACCCCTTAGCTCTGGATACTGCAGTCCTGTATCCTTTGGCTTAGACATGTGCTCCCGAGTAACTAGGCTATTTGTTGAAGATTGAGCAGGCCTTGACAGGATGTTGCGTAGATCCATCCCATTCTGCTTGTTGCTTTGACTTTGCTTCTGCTTCATAATTTTCTTTTGCGTGATTTTGAATCGGAGGTCATCTCTACTTAGATGAATGTCTTTTTATTTAAGAGCACCAAAAATTGCCAAATAATAAGCTAGCTGAAAACATAATTTAAATTATAGAAAAATTTAAGGACTCAGGACAAGTCTGTTACCATTAGCAGTGCTACCATCTCCCCGCATTCTGCGAAACATAGTACAGGCTCTATAAATATACAACTTCTAGAATTTAATCTTACCAGTTTAACTTTTTTTTGTATACTGTAAGTAATTTACCCCCTTCTTCAATATTAGAACTAATGAATAATGTCTAATTTTATACGAAATCAGTATAACTTTAGCAGCAACTATTGTTCAGTACTTAGAGTTATAAATATTTGTGATATGAATATTATAGGAAAAGAAAAAAGGATATGCTGAACCTCTGAAACTAAGACAAGTAGTCAATACTCAACACAACTTTGTACCAACAATAAGACAATAAAAGAAACCAAAATTTGTACCTCTTGTTGACTTGGAGAGGAAAATCTACATTACTTCCTAGCCTATCTCTAATGGATCGTTTGTTTCCAACTGCTGGCTTTGAATAAGCATAAGAACCATCCACGGTAACCCCTGACCGTTTCACCACCTGCAGAAACCAAACTATCAATATATGTACATATATGTAAAGCTTTAGAGTGTAAACTTATCAATCACCCACTTCCATACAATCCAATGATCCAAAAACTAAATTTAGTATATATCAAAACACCCTAAATAAATCCAACAATTCTTAATCAAGGAACACCGGTTTTATCCTTTTCTCCACATTACTTGATCATCAATCACCATATTTAAGACCTATCATAATTTCCTAGAATAGCACATAATAGTCCTTCCAATAGTAAAGAAAACGTTTTACATTTGCCAAATCAATACGTAACAACACCGCCTTTATCATTTTTTCTACATTATTTGATCATCAACAACGCATTTACAACCTAATTGTAATTTAAATTCATGTAATAGCACATTATAGTCCTTCCAATAAGAAAATAAAGAAATCCTTTTAAATTAATAAAAATAAAGGCATAAATAAGTACCTGCGCACCGCGCCCTAGGGTTATAGTGACTTGAGACCTTGATGTGTTTGACATGGAGATTTGCAAAATAAAAATAAAAAGTAAATAAAAATATCGAAACCCTATTCAATCATCAGTTGATCGAACAATCAAACAGATAATCAAAAATCGAACCAGCCATCGACCTAAGTACGGGTTAAATCAAAT
This sequence comes from Forsythia suspensa, assembly GCA_023638005.1. NCBI lineage: Eukaryota > Viridiplantae > Streptophyta > Magnoliopsida > Lamiales > Oleaceae > Forsythia > Forsythia suspensa. The sequence goes on along the minus strand of JALRMA010000409.1, from coordinate 284,857 downwards.
TACGGGTTTTTCACTCTGAGGTCTGTGTGTGTTAGGAGAGAGAATTATTTGACTGAAAGGACGAAATTATTGCGCGAGTGAGTCTGAGGACGATGGCGCGTGGGAATAGGATTTAAGGGTTTAAACGAGCTTAGCTTAAAAAAAAAAAAAAAAAAAAAAACAAAGAAGAAGAAATACCCACATATTGCTCATCAACTTTTCATTTATTATGGAGAGATCCGAACGTATATCTTTAAGTACACAAATGATCCCTTTGCACGGAATCTATAAAAATATCTGTAAATTTTGCGTGTAAAACCAATCTCTTTTATAACAAGGGCAAATATATCAATTTTAATATAAATAATAAAAATAAAATAAATAAAAGATCATTTTCTTCCCCACCCCTACCCTCCCCCTCCCTCCCTCCCTCCTCCCTCCACCACACCCATCAACACACACGGCCGCCACCGCCACTCGGGGCCATCTCTCCCCTTCTTTCTACCATTAATAGAAGATTTATGGGATGATTCTCCCACCCTCAAAAATACGCCACTATGGTTAATGGCGGATTTTGAGGGGAGAAAGTCTCCTTAGTTTGTATCATATCTCATCTTTAATCTGTCTTTTTGAATTACGCAATGCGATGGAAGAAGAATTTATGTCTGTCCATGGTTGAAAGATTTGACTGCAAAAGGAGAAAAACTTTTGTGCACATTATGTAAACACACAAATACATATATCATTTGTGTATTTTATATATCACATTTCTGACAAGATATGGATTCAGCCATCCTCTGTCTCGTTTTCTCATATATCATTTGTGTATTTTATATATCACATTTCTGACAAGATATGGATTCAGTCATCCTCTGTCTGGTTTTCTCATTTCCACTTCTCAGTCTCTCCATTTCTAACGTATAATATGCAGCAATTTGTTCTTCTTTAAATTTATAAATTCCACAATTTGAATGCAATAATGTATGTGGAGAAAGACTAGGGTCATCCATGTTAGTCCTCCAATCCTAGGTTCTTTTCTCTATTCTATAATCACTCTGAAGTTCTACATGAGTTGTATTTTGGTATCCGACTCTAACATTTCTAAGTCGATGACATTTTCAGGGCTACAACATTCGGTTCCTGGGGAAGTTGTATTTTGTTGCAAATCTTCTCTTGCATCACTTGTCATAGCTTTTGGTGCATTTCTCATATAGAGAATTAGAGTACATATGGTAGGGTGGAGGTGGGTGAGGGTAGAGTGAGTTGAAAAAGATGATATTTTTATTTTTATTTTTTATTTCTAAATATTTTTTATTATTTATAGTTGAAACGACAAATTTGTCCCTACTATTAGAGGATAATGGAGTCCACGCACAAAATTGATAGACATTTTGGACAGATTTCGTCCAAAATGACCATTTGAGCATCTAAAGGATAAGGGACAAATTTCATCCAAAGTGACCATTTGTGCGCGATGGACATACGTTAGGGACTATTTGAGTCAATTTCTCTTAAAAGAATAATGTATATGTTTGGTTTTGGTTATGAATCTCATGAAATGTGTGATTAAAATGAATTATTCACTTTGACTCAAATTTTTTTTATCAAAACCAAACAAAGGCTAATTATAACTTATAAGTAGTTTATTTAAGATAAGTTGTTTTTACAAGTATCTTTGTACACATTAAAAAAATCTAAATAAAATAAAACATGTTTCGGGCTATAAAAATATGGAGAATTTATGTAGATATCAAAAAATAATGAGTGCTTCAAAAATACGTTTATCTTCAAAAACATTTGCAATAATGTTCAATTCGGGGTGCAAAATGTAATTTTACCATTTTCAATAATTGATTCATTTTATTCAAGTGCATGTTTGATGGAGTTTAAAAGTAATTTTTAAAAGAGATTTTGAAAATAATTTGTGAAATGTGTGGTTGAAAAGTCGTGGATCCAATTAAATATGTAGTTGAAAATGAGTTTGGAAAAAAAAAATGAGTTTAATCCAAACATGCTCTTAATGTCATGACATTAAAGGACAAGTTCATAGAAATGTGGTATCTTTTTGGAGAAGCAATCCAATCACTCGTGGTATTACACAATTGACAATGGTTAACTTAACAAAACCAAAAACAAAATTAATCATATTATTATCATGTTTCTTGAACATTAACACTTTAGTGTATCACCTAAACAACAATGAACTTGGATTTCTTCTACATCAATTACAAGTTGAAAGTTGAAATCAGGGTGATTTATCTTTTTATTTGAAGGTTAGCTTTAATAACTTTTTGAATCTTTTCATATTTGAGGAAAGTAATAATATCATCAATATCATGAAAAACACTTTTTTGCTACATGTATTCATTAAATTTGAATTGATTCGTAAAAATACATATGAAGAACAAGAGATATCGAAGCAATTAAAAGTGGCATTAATCATATGTAATAAGACATTATATAAACCATTTGACGGTGAAATTATTATTTTGTAGGGCATGTGCAAACTATTTTGGTAGAAGTAACCCTCATTAATACACGTTCTCGACAGTTCATGTCTATCTTGATAGTTATTTATTGGAATTCTCTACAGTTCTCTAAAATTTTACCGAACAATATTTGTGTGAACATCATTCACATCAGGGGAAGATGGCATGGAAATATCATTCATGTCGGGAAATGGAATTTGTGAGAGATTCATCCTTCCACTACATTGATTAACTTGTTCATTATCGGAAACAAGGTTGAGAACCAAACGTGGGGATGATGGGGTTGTTGCCATGTGATGGGGTGTTTTCTTTGTGGGAATCGATTGCAAAATACTTGGTAGGAAATTAGAAGAATGTTGTGCATTTGTCATGGTAGTGGAACTCGATCATTTATAGAGGGATTTCTCACAAATACACCGACAAATCATTAATGTGCAACAACCAAACGATGAATGAAATTAAATCATAACTAATATGAATAGATTAGGTGTAATGTGTCAACACCACTAATGCTAGGATTTTAATGAATTTACAACATATTTACTCAATCCACAAAATCCAGACAATTATGAAGTGGTTAATATCCAACATAATGTTCACATGACCGGTCGAACATGCAATCGGTACACAACTAATAACGTATCGTTTGTAATATAATGGTATTGGTTGGGCACAATATGTCAAAAGGTTTTATATTGTTCGCTAAAATATGTCACTTGCTCGTCGTCCATAGCGTTAATGTATAAAAACTGAACTGTTATTTTTTTTTTTGAAGTTTGATTCATCGACCTTCGAATTAATTAACCCTTATTCTATTAAATTGTTGTGAGACAATCACGTAAACATAATTTAGCATGTTTAAATCTCAACTTAGACTCAAAGAAATGGATGAGATTCCTAACGCATCAATAACATTCAAGTGCTTGTTACTCTATACTGACGAGAGCCAAGAACACATGGCACAAATTCAAAAACTTTGTAAAATATGGATTCACAGTTGTTAGCAAGCACAAAATGTCCATTTTCCAGTTTGCAAAATGAGGCGACACAAGTAGTCGCCTCCCGAAACATAGTCCGACTATAAGATTTTACAAATCCAATTGAAACATAGAGTCTTGACATAACATATTCTAAAATTAGCAATCAAAAAAAAAAAATATTGCCACGCAAAGAAAAGCTACTTCTTAGACCTTTTACCTCGGTTGTGTGCGCTCCTAGTAGAGAGTCCTAATCGTAGCTGCGGGAATTTTTGTGCACAACCGGCGGGTTTTGGTAGCTATCACCGCTGCCTATTCATCTCCAACTTTCTTTCCAATTGCCGCTCATCCCCACCAGCATCTCTCTCAACTGATGGTTTTTATCCTATATATAGTCTTTTTTTCTTTCAACATGTCAACAACTTCGTCATCGCACTTTTTCCCCCCAACACCAATGTCCTCTATCAAATTCAAGGTTGTCTTCTTGTCAATGTGCATGTGATTATGTTATGTCTAATGAAAGTCTTAACTACAATGTAATCATTTTGCTACTGGAATTAACGATTTTGAATCTTGAACAATCTTCATTACAATGTGTTGAATGTGTGTATCGTGGAACACTACTCTTTGTTAAAGAGAAGAACTTTGTTATTAGTAACATAATTTGTAAATACATGGAGATTGCTCATGTTAGGAAAAATTAATTCAATTGTCGAAGCCAATGCAAAGCGTATTTGGATACAGTGCGGAGGAAGTTGGATGCGGATTGGAGGAGTAGCATGATGAATTAGTTTTGTTATGTAAATAAGATTGAGATGAATAGCATATATTTTTGGATTTATTTCATTGAACAAATAAGATGTTACATGGAGCATTAGCGTAGTAATAATGTGATTGAATTTCATTCTAGATTGTAATTTAGCATTTTCTAGGATAAAAATGAAGTTTGAAATGCTAAATCATTTGATACTTGGTTGTGCAATATGATTAATTTTGTAACATGATCATTTTTCTTGTGAGTTTGGATTGATAATGTCTATGTATGAATGCTTTTTTATATGTTATTTACACTTAGTAATAAAATTCTTCAATGGTTTATAAAAATGTCACATTTTTTTGTATACCAACTTCCATGTGTTTACATTGGACACAAGTACAAGGGTTTCATTCTATATTCATTTTCACTACTCTAAAATAGAACATACATTCAGAAGTAATGTGGAATGGTAGATTGACTGATTTTACGCTTTTCGGATAATGAATGTATCACATTGTGTAGGCTTCATCAAGCAAAATAAGCCATATTTGTGAATATAAAGTAGGAACCAAATCCGAGTAAAACGTTAATAGAAAAAGAGTCAAGTTGCAGACCGACTGAATACTACAGATTAACAATCTTAGGAGGCAAACTATAATAACTACAAATTACTACAAAGAATTAAGTATTAGACTACCATACAAAAAATAAAGACAGAAGACCTTTGGTACAACACGTTAGAGTGTCAAACTAAATACCTATAGATCCGAAACACAATCGGAATCAACCAGACTAATAGCAGAAAAATTTTCTTCCAAAGGGTTCTCGTTCATAAGAAAAAAAGTCTAAATAGATAATGAAACGTGCACACTAGGAGTATAATGTTAGAAATAAAATATATAGTCTCTAATTACATACTAACAATTAAAGAATCCATATATCATGTCAAATTATCGAGTACAAATAATTCAGAATAATACTTGTTACCATTGGTGTTGAAATCAAGAGGGTTGGATCTTCCACAGTCTAATCACTTCAATACCGCTCAATGGAAACTATGTCTATAATGGTGTAGAAGAGAAGAGTAAAAGTTGTGATTGACATAGGGACCATAACCCTTATTTATTATATTTTGTATACCCTAGTCCAATTAGAAATCCATCAATCCTAATTAGATTAGGATCCGATCTCTATACATTACAAAGTCCGTACTCAGTTTAGATGTTTCTAGGGGCCAATCAACAAATCACTTAATAGCTATATTAATTAGATAGACCATATAATTGCAATACAATATGTAACATATTGCGTAGATAAATAATTCAACAATCTCCCACTTGAGCTATATATGTTAACTTGAAATAATTATATCTTAAATTTTATGTGTATACTTAAATTGCTATCTTGACTTGAAACATCTCTGTAATTATAATTTGGTCCATCTACTATATCAGCATGAGATCAAAGCGGTCTTCGTCACATTAATTGGTAACTAAACCCATCAATGGTCATCATACCAATATATTCAATGACATAGATCGAGTATGGATATGTAGCATGGAAATTTCATGCAATGTGATCTTAACACATGTCTATTTCTAAGTGGTCGTACTTTATTCTTTAGTGAGATCATACAACAGCTTTACAATCTTAATGTTAAACCACAAATAGAAAGACCAAATTCAGAAATTGGTAACAATCATTATACTTTATTCTGCAGAAAATAATCATAAAATGTGTCTACAACAAAAAAAAACAAATATCAAAATACAAACTCCCACTAAACCATCACATAATCAAACAATACAACACCCATATGTATGTTCGTGAAATACTTTGGGCGGTAAATCCTTGGTAAGCGGATCCGCAATGATGGAGTTTTTGCCAATATGCTCTATAGACATCTAACTACTCGAACTCTCTCTTTAACAACAAGAAACTTGAAGTCTATGTGCTTCGACTTCGTAGAGTTTCTATTGTTGGAATATCGCCACGACTAATTTATTGTCACAATATATCTTCAATGGTCTTTCAATACCATTTACAACACGCAGCCTAGTGACAAAGTTTCGTAGCCATATTTCATAATTAGATGTTTCATAACATGATATGAACTCAACTGCCGTGGTGGATGGAGCTAAGAGCGTCTGCTTAATACTCTTCCAGGATATAGCTCTTCCAGCCAGCAGATAAATATAGGCCAATGTGGATCTCTTATTGTATTGGCATCCAGCAAAACCAGAATCAGAATACCCAATGATCTGACTTCCGATAGGTGAGGATGAAATCTTTTGTTTTCTATATAAAACGCATAACCCTTTTGGCTTCTTTCCAATGATCCATCCCAAGGTTACTCAAATATCTGCCTAATAATTCTACTATGAATGCTATATCCGGACGCGTATATACTTGAGCATACATAAGACTTACCTCAACCTCATTCTTGGGACATTGACTGTGTAACGCCTCGAAATTTATTAGGTTCCGGAGTGTTAATAAAATTCATAACCATTAAATTATTGTGGAAAAATGACTTTAATAATAAAAGAAAAATCACAATTGCTAAAAAATTGGTTAATTTGTAAACATTAAAGGAAAATAGATTGTCGAATGTAAATAAACATGAAATTGTGAGGCTAATCGTCTTATTAACTAAAGCATTATAAATAAACTAATTTTATTTGGTGACCATTGGCTTAACAACTTCACCGACCCGCCACGCATCCATCACGTTAATTATTACCTGAAATTTGTTAGAATAAGGGATGAGTATAAACAATTATACTCAGTGAGATACTTACTATTTTCACAAACAGTCCAAATATTATAATTATGCATAAAATTATCGTACTAAACTGAATTGAGAATTATCACACCATAACAATAATAATTTATGCAAGCGCTTCAAATAAACTGAAACTCAAAAGTTTAATTGAACCTGAAAGTTTAACTGAAACCCGAAGGTTTAAATGAATTGATTCATGATTTTTCCCGAAGGAGTACTGAAATGAAGTAATTAAATTATATGCATAAAGATAATATGTAGAAAGAAAGTGGAATATACTAATAGCACATAGCATCTCACCTTATTCTTGTGAATGATTGTACTGAAAAAATGAACGTAAAGCTTGCAAAAAGGTGCCACAAGAAACTGAAGAAAGTAAATATTTTGTACGCAAACTGCCGACTGTTTTCTTCATAAGACGTGAGGGGCTAATCACTTTTATAGGTTAGGCTTTATCAATTGTTTTTAAAATGCAAACTCTAGTAGTCCATTTTAATATCATTTAATTATAAGAACTTTTAATCGTCTCTATCTTAAGTTTAACTTATCCAAAAATATTTTTTCTTGAGCCGTTAATCGTAAATAAAAGCGAGCTACCCAACGAGCCCAATATTGATATGCTAAAACCCATTCCATCAATAATTAATTATTTAGCCCAATAAAATTAATCGATTCTAAAAATTTGGGGTTTTACAGACTGAGGCTGAACTTGTCTCCTTTAGCAATAGGCGTATTTCACACTGAACTTATGGTACACATAATCTTCAACTATATTTACCTCAAATCCAAACAAGATAATGACTTGATAAAATATGTAACACTATTGACGAGATGCTTGCTTGAGACCATAGATGGATTTCTTTAGTCTGTATACTATTTTCTTTGGATCATCTGATACAAAGTTTTCTAGCTGCACTATATATATCGTTTCATCAATATCACCATTGAGAAATGTATTCTTTACATCCACCTAATGTAGCTCCAAATTAAAATGAGCTACAAGAGCCATTGGTCCTGAAAGAGTCTTTCGATAAAACCAGAGAGAAAGTCTCTTTATAATCAATGTCTTTGTTATGGAAACAAGACGAAGCCTTATATCTCTTTATGGCAACAAGACGAGCTTTATATTTCTCAACATTGCCTTTTGAATCCATCTTGGTCTTAAATATTCATTTACAACCAATGGCTACGCACCTTCTGCAATTTGAAGAGATCCCAAACATCATTGTCTTTAATAGATTTCATCTCATCTTCCATGTCTTCAATCCACTTTTGAGAATTAGAACTTTGTTTTGGCTTGATGGAAGTTGATTAGATCATTTTCTACCACTTCTATGTCAACCTCATGTTCTTGGAGAAAGACGACATATTCATCCGTAAACGCTCTTCTCCTTTCTCTAGTGGATCTTTCTAATGGCATTTGTTCTTAAGTTGTTAAGTTTGCTCATTAGGAGCAACAACTTCATTTTGGATCGAAAAGTTGTCAACATTGTCTTGATAATCCGAATTCGCTTCTTGAACAATTTCAGTAATCTGATCATTGTCAATAACAACATGTTCTTAACCTGATCTTTCTCTCCAAACTCAAAATCCTCAAAGAATTTTTCATTTTTTGTCTCGAAAAAGGATCTAGTCGGGAGATAATAGAAATCATAATCCATGGACCGTTCTGGATATCCAACAAAATAGCAGCTTACAATTCTTGAGTCCAGCTTCTTTTCACTTGGCATGTAAAGCCTTTGATCCAGCTGGACATCTCCAAATGTGCAAGTGCCTTATACCAGGCTTCTTGTTGATCTAAAGTTTATAAGGGGTTTTAGTTCTTTGCTTTACTTGGAACCCGCTTAATGATGTATCTTTGCGCTTTTTGTGCTTCTCCATAGGAATTTTGGTAAAGAAGAATGACTAATCATGTTTCTTACCGTGTCCTAAAAGGTCATATAGCCTCAACTGCAAATGCTTTGCCCTCGCCTACAAAGATGAATGTTTCAAAGATTAATTGATGTCGACTCATTGTGCAAACCTCAGAGTAGGCACACTTATGTGAGTGGTAGTGATAAATGTATTTTGTGCATTTATTCAGGCCTTTAAACTAAGCTTTTATCTCATCATTTTGTTGAATTTATACTTAATTTAGTGTATTATTGCTTCTATTTTAGTTTTGGACCCTTTTATAAGCAATTGGAGAAGAATAGACGAAAAAGAGCAACAACTTGGTGAAATCGACGAGTAAGTTGAGTTTTGAAGTGAATATCAAGAGCCAAATATTGGAAGATGAGCCAAATATTGGAAGATAAGGAAGAAGATAAAATCAATAAGATTAAAGTGTGTTGGAGTGATAATGAAGAGTTGAAGCAACTGATCAAACACTTGAAAGTCAAAGAACCGAATTGAAAAACCGAAGTATGTGGGGAAATTCGAAAAAAAAATTTGGTATTAAAATCTTCACAAGACAAATGATATACCATTGGAAATATAATTGAATTACAATTCCACCACTTTTACGGATCTCAATTTGGAGTTTCCTACAATAAGTTATGGCAATTTGAAAACAGCAGTAGCCAAGTGTATTTTTGGCAAACGCGGATTTTGTTTTCTTTTTGTGTTCGACTCCAATTAGGAAATATTTTAGGACGCAATTTTAATGATTTTTGAGATTTTTTGGGGCACTATTATAGAACTATAAATATGAGTTATTAACTCATAACAAGAGAGACAGATTAAAGCTGATTGAGAGCCGATTTGGGAGCCGAATTAAGATGAAGTTTTGGGGAGAAAAAGAAGAAGAGAAACAAGAAACGAAGATCAAGATCAAGATCAAGATTTATCCTCTTTCAAGTTTTCTTCATATCCAGGTGATGGCTTATATGTTTTATTTTTATTTTTGTTTTCTTCTTATTAGTATGTTAGGCAAAAAAAAATTAGTGCTATGATCATGAAGAAACTTGTATCATGATCCTTTAATTCTTTGAATCTAGTTTTTGATATTTAAGCATGTTTTTAATTTTAAATAATTGATATTGATTTCTCTTCATCTACAATTATGTGCGCAATAGTTGTATGATTCTTGTGGCTTATTTTACCATCGAGAGATTGAAAATAGGTTATATATAGTATCAATTATTGTAGAGTCCGATAGGGGATAGAGATATACCGCTATGATTTACGTGATCTCTAAGTATTCACAAATCCTAATAGATTTTTGTATGTTCGTATCCGTCATAGAGATCTAGTCGGGTCACATATAAGAATATGTTTAATTCTACTCAAGAGAGATTGTTAAACATATTATGAATATTGATCTTCATAATTAAATCATGTTATCAAATTCAACGGTTTGAGTTAAAGGGAATTGGTATAAGTAGATTCGAGATCCTAGTACGCTTTTCTTTTCTTTTCTTTTTCAAAGTTAAATTAATTTTATCTAATTTAATTTCTTTTGAATTATAATTATTTAATTATTTTTAGTTAAGATTTTAATTAGTTCTTAATCATCAAACCTTCAAAGTTAAAAGATTCGGTTAAGGTTAGTATAATTGCAATTGAATTATCTAAATCCTTGTGGGAACGATATTTGGACCATTTTATTCTTGTGCGATTCATACACTTGCGGAATATTAAACACATAAAATCGCTGGCAGGTAGCACCAGAAACCATCCACAAAGTGTGTCTAGGTACAGCCGCTAAATAAATTAACTTCAGAACAAACCATAGCGAGAAGCATACATTTCTTAACACGCCATCCAAATTTTAACTGGGCCTTCTTTATTTCATATGTCCACTTCTTGCAAAAGTATCGTGAACTCCTTATCCTGTTTCTTTTGTACTTTATGTTGTGGTGCTCCAACTATAGCTTAATTTTTTCTTTTTCTTTTCTTGTTTTGAAGAGTGGTTGATAAGTTAGTACTTTCAGTACTCTCACGCTTAAGTCTTTCCTCTTCTTCCACATAGTGAGATATGAGCTCATTAAGAGTCCATTTATCCTTCTGGGTGTTGTAACTAACTTTAAATTGATCATATTGTGCAGAAAAGGAAAATCAAAACCAGATGCACGAGCAAGTCCTCAGACAGCTCTAACTTTAGTGCCTTTAGTTTGAAAGTGAGATTAGATATTTCCATAATGTACCCCCTTACGTTCTTTTTTTAATACCTCATTGAAACAAGGTGATCCAAAAGGAGACTTGTTTCAGCCTTTTCGTGTTTGGCAAAACGCTTTTCAATTTCTTTAAAGAACGTCTTAGCCTTTTTCTCCTCAGACATAGCCCCCTAAATGTTTCTAGAATGGAACATTTCATGATCATAAGACTTATGCGGTTAGAACGATCCCAATTTTTCAAGTCCATTTTATCCTCAGTAGAACTTTCATCAGTGAGAATAAGAGGTTGTTCTGTCCGAAGCGCAAGGTCAAGATCCATGTGACCGAAAACAATCATAATGTTCTCTTTCCAATTCTTGAAATTTGTGCCATTAAGCACATTGGATGAAATTAATGTTGGCAAATATTGTAGAAGCGTAGCGAGCCAAAACGAGAGAATATATCAAACTCATGATTAATGATCATGTCATAACATATGTATGACAAATTATGCCCATTACAAGATACCTAGCACAACATTGATATTTAGTCTTTGGACAAAAAATCAACTTGTAAGTGGTACTCTCTATGTAGTAATCAAATATTGATAATTAACATCAAAACAATAAGCATTTCTTTGGACCGACATATTATCCACATGAAAACTTTATAATTGTCACATATTTATTACCACATGTATATATCTCGCCATTTGGGCAAACAAGAACCTTCATTTGAGCCGGTCATTGTTCGCATAAACAACAGACACATACATCTTAATATTCTAAAATAAGCAAATCTACGCGATAGAGGTTACTTTGGCAACGTATCATTTCAATTGATTTATTTTGAAATATATTTAGTGTCCTCCACATAGCTCAAAACAGAATTTAAATAAGTATCACCAAAGCTAGACATAGATTTATGTTTGCCAAGTTGTTACACTTCTAGAATAAAGAAAGGAAATTTCATGTCACCAAGATACTACCCAAGTTTTCAATTGCCAAAATTTTTGGCTTCTCCAAAGTATATTTGTATAGTTGTATAGCCAAGTTCGAACAGGCATGTTCTGTATGAAACCGGCGAGGCATCTCATGAATCTTCTACCTCGATGACATATTCAGCGTACTTGATGGCAAACAAGTCGCGATCACCACTACAAAAACAACAAAAATCATAAACACATTGAAGTTCAAACAAACTGGTATTTGCGGGGTAATGAAACATAGGACTAATTAACATTAGAGGTGGCATTTTTCACACCATTCAATAATAAGGGATAAAGTAATCATCAATGGTGAGATGATTAGCGATATAATCAAGTACAAGATTTTTGTATCGCTATGTTATATCGCATGTATGGCATATTATAAAAATGTATTGAATGATAGAGCTTACTTGTTTCTTCGTTGAGGAATGTCAATTATAAGTTTAAAGGCGAGTGGTTGATGGACGTCATACTTCAACACAAGGTTCTAAAAAACGTAAAGCGTGGCTAGAAACCAAGTTTCAATTTTTTCAGGCCTAGACGGGACTTAGATGATGGCAAAGCGAGAGGGAAACATGAAAAAAACGTTTTCTTATTTTTAATATTATTTTAAATATTAAAAAGATAAAAAAAAATATTTTTAACTAAAAATGCGCACTTAGGCGAGGCTAAGCGTGCCTAGGCTAGGCGAGACGAGGCTCGTGTATTTTAGTTAAAAATATAGTTGACTAAAAAAGCACGTGCCTAGGGCCTAAGCGAAGCGTGGAGGTCACGCCTCGCACCTAGGCGACACTTTTTAGAACACTAGTTTAGCATATTAGGAATACTAGTTCAGCATATTAGGAGACTGCACTTAGTGGGGTATAATGGACTGAAATGGTTCAACAACATTCAACATTGCGACATCCCTTACACACATAGTACGAGTTGTACACGTCCAGCCGTCAATTTTGAATGCCGAAATACGCTAAGATCCAATTAGCTTTTGTTTCCATCCAGATTGGAATCAACACATGGTCAACATCTGCCCACTTCCTATTGAATGAATTTTACAGCCTGGTGGGTATGTTAACATAGAGCTTTGGTCTGTAAGTGCCTCGATGTTCTTGATGAAATTCACCTGTCAGTGGATGTTGCTTTTAATTTTTTTCTAGAATTGAGTTTTAGCATCATTCAAATAAAGTAGAAAGATGTGTCAATATGCTGCAACATATTTTACAATAAAAATATGAGACAAACATTATATAATCACTATTTAAGAAAATGATATGAATTTCAAAGTGCAAGAAGACTAGTTACAATATCTTGTAGAAGGATGCCACCATATGTAGATCGTGCCACCACATTATAGAGTCTACGTAGGGGCGGATCCGAGAATTTAGTGCGAGAGTTGAAATATATAAAAGTTAATATAATACAATTTTTATATAACATAAAAAGTCACTACAATGATATTATTTATTGAAGTTGTTCTCGACGGGGTTTTGAAACATAAAATTCATCTACGATAGAATCTACATTAATTTTCTCAGTAAATTCTCGTTCGAAAAATAGTGTCATACAATCAACTAGAAAGTCACCCTCCATTTTGTTTTGAAGATCAATCTTCACATGTTTCATTACAGAAAATGCTCGCTCAGTTGTCACAGTAGAAATAGGTAATGTCAACACAAGACAAATCAATCTAGTCACCATAATGTAACTATCTGACCTTCCACTCTTAGTTAACCATTGGCACAACTCAACAAGTGTAGATACTTGAAATTAAGGATCGCGCTTCATATCTCGCTCATAATGTCGCAGGTCGGCTGCTTAAAGGAAACGACATGACTTCGCATGAGAGAGCTATAAAAATATTGTAATATTAATTAGTAATTAAGTTGAGATTTCAATTGAATTAATATAATTTGTTAATTTAAAACCCAATGGAAATTGAACAATGTTTGTCGCCAAACTTGAAGAGTAGTTTTACTTTGATTATTGAACTTTAATTAGTCATTTAATTTTTGTTTTTATTGCACTCAATCTACCACTAAGGCCGCTGATTTTTTACAGTTTTTTTCCCAATAATTGAAAATATACAAAATAATATACAATCAGACTCTGTCACTTCATAATCTGGTATAAAATCAAAAATAAAATATGCAAAATAACATAAACTTTACAAAAAAGTTAAAAAAAAAAACGAAAAATCAAAAATACATGTTCTTGAAAACGATTTCGGCAAAAAAATAGATTTTCGAATGATTTAAGACCGTTGAAAACAAGCTACCAAGTTGGGTTAACGAATTTGCAGCTTATTTTCAATGATTGAAGTTTCAATTTGCCAAAAAAATTTTTTTTTTTTGAAGAAATGGAGCTTCAGCCTTCATTGAACGCACGCAAGGGTTTCGGTGGAAATGAGCAAATTGGGACTGACTTTTGTTTAGGAAATTCAGCGAAAATGGGCAAATGGAGCTTGACCTTCACCTTTTTGTTTTTTTTTTTTTTTTGTATTTTGTTTTTTTTTTTGTTTTAGTTGGGACTTGGGTCATGGGCACTTTACATGGGTTGGGTAGTTGCCTAGTTGTGCTTAATTTTTTTGTTTTAGTTAAGACTTGGGTTGAAGCTGAAATCATTCAGGGCATTAGGTTGAAATTTAATCTGGACTGGGCTAATTTTTATTTTGACACAAGCTATTTCAAAAATATAAGATTTATACATGGCATTTGATTGGGGATGGGGTCAAATTTCTACATACTGTAGCTGTGCCCAGCCCCTCCATCCGCCCCCAGTCTACGATATTAGTCCAACTTTTATTGTTGAATATGTCTCAATTTTGTCTTGAACAATTAAGTATTAACCAAGGTAAGTATGTTTTCCTGTAAGTACTAGATATATGTTAATAAATTTTAACGTTGGATAGCTTTTTCTAACATTTGCGAAATAGAGAATTGGATGCAACAAAATCCAATAGACCGAAAGGGTCCATGCAAATCTTATATTAAAAAATCACCTTTTAACTTTCGATCGTCACTAGAAACAAGGTGGCAAGTCTGGAGGCGGGGCCAGGGCCCGAGCCCGCCCCGCCCTAAAAAAGTGCATTTAAATAAAAAAAAAATTATATCATTGCCCATCTATTTTAAACTACGGTCCATTTCAGATCATATCCTGCTCCGCCCACAGGTATGGTGAATGATCCCGTCTGGGAAACATCTTCATGGAGAAATGGAAAAATCTGGTAGAAAATGGTAGATGAAAGAACAAATGATCAACGTGTAACTGCAGTAGTGTATAAGGATTTAATTGTTTCGTAAATGTTTAAAACATAATACATGTGAATGTGCGATATGATCTAACCTCTGTTTCTTCTCATCTGATTGGTCAATAACACGTAAGTTTTCATCGGTGAACACCAATCCATCATCTAAAGGACTACTATTTTGATTGCGTTTATTTTGAAACTTGGTGAGTATCTTGGATGGTACAACACATGCGTATTGTTTTTGTTTGTTGATTCTCGACCCATTGTCTGAAACTATTGATTTAGATGGTATTTTCCCTGGTTTCTGTAAACTACCAAAATCAAAATACGAGTTTAATCAAATTTAGTGACGATAATGTTAATCAAAAAACGATACAATTCCATAGACATTCTTCTCAGCAATGCCGCCCATTTTAATGATGTAGGCATCGGTAAAGAATAGTCGGTTATCTAGTTCAAGACAACGGTTGTTAAAATTTGCATTTATTCCTAGATCAAAACTAGGATAATCAATTTTAAAAAATTTCTTGCCTTTCTTAGCTTCTATTCCAGTTTCAACTTTATCCGGCTGAATCATCTCCTCAATTATTTTCTGGGCATCAAGCAGAAGGACAAAAGTGTTGGGTAGTATGCCCATATAGTATAGTTTTTGCTGTAATAAAATAACAATTTTATGATAAATAAAAGTTTGTTCTTTTCATTTATTATTATTGTATTTGTTTAATATTGAATATGTAAACAAAGTGCCAATGATCACTTGTGATAATATAAGTTGGATACTTATGTTGAGAAGTATAGTGTGACACAACTTATATTTTGATCATCAATAAATTGTTCACAACTAATGTATGAGGGTTGACGCCTTGTACCGTAAAAGTTGTAGTGTTGACTATTTAATCATTCGAGTTTGCGATTTGTCCTTATCGCAGAAATGGATAAATGGTGACACTAGTACACTAAGAGTGTATTGAACGGATCATGTGTCGAATTTAATTATATAGCATGACCGTGCGAATAATTAAATTCCACTCGATCACGTAGTATTTTATCCAAATCCTTTGACGTGATTGTGTATATCTTTCGTTAGTTTGATGGTTCTTTGATTCACCAATGGGTGAGATCAATTTAGTTGATCAAATATCTCGGTGAGTTGGGAGCTTGAGAATAAGCGAAGTAGAGAACACGACAGTGTCGGGAATCATTACCACGAAAAATGGGTCGAGTGACAACTTAAGCATTTTCTCTGCTGAATGCTTATAAATCTGAGCTTAGTGTTTAGCGACGGCTAAACTTCGACATATGTGAATTAGTTCACAGGACCGTTGAAGAAAATATAACTTAAAGTTAGTGAAAATAATTAGAAGGGCAAAACGGTCATTTGTGCTCATACCTAATTATCGGATCTCGGATATGGATGAATTATATATACTGGTGGAGGTCGGAGGAAAGTATTACGACTTCTGTAATTTTATATATTCTGAGAGTGCAGCCTCCTACCTTTAGTGGAAAAAGTAAAGACTAATAATTAGATTGAGGGGTCTAGGATCGACTAGACGGAATCTAATTATTGGAGCTTGAAAAATATATGTTCGATCGTGTCCCCGTGGTAGCTCTATAAAGTTTTGGACTTAATCACAGTTACTATAAAAGTTTTGGACTTAATTGTAAATGTGATATAAGTTCAGAGATTACATGTGTAATTAAATCAATTCTAAACTAATTGGACTTGGATGCAATCAGGACTCTTGTCATTGTTTGCAATCAGAATGCTTGCCTTATTTATATCACATTGCTTGTGACATAAATTGATTCCAATTGATTCAATCAAGAAAAGAGAAGAAATTTAGCTTCTTAGTTTTCTAGTTCTGACCAGTCCAGTCAAATTAGTTTTTGATTTAATTAAAAGGTGTCCACACGCCGGTGTAATCCAGACTTGAGAGAATACCATAGAAGGCTTGAACGTTGGAAGCACCATTCGTGAATCAAAAGGTAGCAAGTTCGTAAATGAGATCCAGACCAATATCGATTATCGATTCAGGTATAATACTAATCCATTAGTGTTTTAATATAATAAATACGTGAACGCCTAGCAAAGATCTTAGTTTTATTGAATTAAAGAAATTTTTTATTTTCTGGCTAATTCTCGTGCCAATTTCCAACAAGTGGTATTAGAGCGATCTAGATCGTTCTCGTGTTTATTATATTATCTAGATCTGATATGTGCATGTTCTAGTCGACCAATGTCTAGGATTATCTATTTATATGTTGATTGAATAATTGATATTATTTTAAACTGTGATCCAATTATTTTGTGGCCCCATTTGTTCATTGTATTTCATTATTTTGAGTCTGTAACAAGATCGGTGGATTATGACTCCATCATCTTGATTTAATTTTTAATTACAAAATAGATTTAATTGTGATCCCTAAATTGGGACTAGTTATTTTTGTAATATTGAAGATTCAATATCAGACCGACGAAAAGGAAAAATCAGACAATCGGAACACAGATCAGACGTCGCCGGAGATCTACCATTACGCAGAGGTGCACCAGTTGATCTCAGACTCGCAAGCAGTCGATGGGTGCACCGCCGCACTAATCTAACTGCATCGATCGATCGCAGCGCCGAGGTGCACCACCGATCCGCAAATGCAAATCGGCCAAGACGCCAGAGGCTCGCCACCAGATGATCTGCACGAGTGCAGATCAGTCACACCGGAGATCTGTGCTCTGGTCGTCGGATCTGCACGCGCAGCAGTGCACCGATACAAGAACCTGGGCACGATCTCGCCGGATCTGGACTTCCGATGCGGATCTGGACTTCCGATGCAGATCTGGTGGATTCAGCCATGGTGAATTCCGGCGGTGTGGTGGTTGTTTGCTTTGGGAAGTGAGAACTCAAGGTAGAAGATGACCATTGTTTGGTTGCTGGGATTGTGCATGTTTGGAAATTGGATTGCTCTTGTTTGGTTGCTGGAATAGCTGGGCTTGGTTGGCAATTGGAGCAAGGACTAAAGATGAAGATTAAATTTAAATATTGGGTTTGAGCCCAATAAGTTTTGTAATTTAATTCTTGAGTCTTGTTTTGGGCCACAAATAATTGTTAAATTTATTGCTAATGTATGCTTTAAATATTTGTTTGAGATATTATTATTCTGTAAATCATGTCATATAGAATTAATTTTGG
The DNA here is from genome assembly GCA_023638005.1 of Forsythia suspensa. Classification (NCBI taxonomy): domain Eukaryota; kingdom Viridiplantae; phylum Streptophyta; class Magnoliopsida; order Lamiales; family Oleaceae; genus Forsythia; species Forsythia suspensa. The sequence goes on along the minus strand of JALRMA010000409.1, from coordinate 266,374 downwards.
CATCGCTCGTGATACTTAGAATAGAATACATTTTATTGAAATATCGTTTTTTTCTCGATTAATTTAATTTAAATTAAATTTTTCTGGAAAGGAAAATTTGTAATAATTAAATTTTATGTTAATTTGATTAATGTGAACATTTGGTAATTATTTTAAATTAAAATCCATTATTTTAAAATATTGAGTGGGAGCGGGTATTTATTTAAATAAAAACCCACGGTCTCCTCTTGTCAATCTATAAGCAACAGAATGCATTAGCTCATCGTTTAACGCAACGGACTCCATATAGGAGGGATGCGTAATTCAAGTTGTTTGATTGGATTCCTTTTTGATAAGATCGCCTAGATAGAATATAATTTGAGATCATCCTATTGATGGGGGATTATTTTCAAGTATTTAGGATCTAGACAAATGTTATACACTCAAATCGAAATTATCTACTGAACTTCCTATAGAGGCTCTCGCTTATAATCTTGGTGACCAAATAAAGTGATACTTGGATTTATCTCGGATATTTATTGTCAAGATATGATTTGAATGAGGGAGGGTCCCAAATTAATCGAGAGGACACGGTGACCTTTCCTATAGAGAGGCCTGTTGGATCACAAGGATTAAGTAGTCGTTACATTATTGTAGTTTTATGGATCTACATGTGCATTCATGTATCATATGTTAAATTCACTTTGCTCAATTTTAATATGCAATAATTTTTGTTATTTTCAAAGAAAATGTCTCTCGATCTATTTTTCGTTATCCTAAAACAAAACCAACTAACCAAGGAAAATTATGTGGATTGGAAACGTAACCTAATAATTGTTCTCACCGTTGAGAAAATTGATTTTGTGCTTGAAGAAGATTGGCCTGAGCAACCCATCGAGACCGCAAGCAAAGACATGAGGGATGCTTATGATAAGTGGGTAGTCTGCAGACAAGTTGGCTCATTGTTACATTTTGGCATCAATGTCAAATGTGTTACAATGAGAAGCATGACGATCTTGAGACCTCTTATGACATAATAAAAGCCTCAAGGACATGTTTGCACATCAAAGTAGGAGAGCTTGGTTCAAGTCATTCGTACCTTCACAGTAACATTCGTATGAAATCCGAGCGCCAAATGAAGGACCATATGTTAACCATGATTGGACACTTCAATATGGCGGAGAATCAGGTGCAACCATTGATGCAAATACTCAGGTTGATATGGTATTGAACTCTTTACGATATGTTTTCACAATTTCATCGTAGACTTTCACTTACACAAGATGGATATGCCATTGTCTCGAGCTAATGAATGAGTTGCAAAATGTGGAAAGTGGTCTCGAAGGCCAAAGGTGGTAATGCTTATGCAAAGAATTGGTAGCTCCTCCGGTTCCAAGCTAAAAGGCAAAGGCGGAAAGAAAAGGAAGAGAGCTAGCAAGAAGTCAAGAAGCAACAAAAAGACCAAAGGATAGAAAGCCGAAAGGCAAGTGTTTCACCAAGGCGAGAAAGGTCACTTTGGAAAGATCGTCCTAAAGCACTAGCTAAATGTAGCAAAGTGCAGGTGAGTTTTCCATAACTGAGTCTTGTTTGGTGGTTGATTTTACATATTCCTGGGTTGGAGATTCTGGAGCTACTAATCATGTTTGCATGTCAATGCAGTGCTTGTGGAGAGCGAGAAAACTCAATGAAGGCCGCTTTACTATCACAATCGGCACATGAGCGATGGTTCGGACGAGAGCAGAGGAGTAGTTTATTTTTATTTTAGTAGTGGTAGGCGTTTAATTCTTAAGGATCATTATTATGTCCTGCAGATGAAGCGTAATTTGATTTCCATTTCTTGTTTAATAGGACAAGGTTATTCTCTTGATTTTGCGCCTAATAAAGCGCTTTACATTTTGATGAATAAACTCCTATTTGTGCCGGATATTTGATGAATGGTTTTTGTATATTAAACTATTCCACAAATAAAATTAATAATACTTCTGCAAACCATAATAAACAAAATACATACCATACTAGTGATACTTATCTATGGCATCTTAGACTTGGACACATCAACTTTAACAAAATCGGCAAATGATGGTCCCTCAACTCAATTGAGGTCGAACCATTGCCGGCCCCGTGATTCTTGTTTGGAAGGTAAGATGACCAAAAGGTCCTTTTTAGCAAAGGGACATAGAGCCAAAGAAGTGTTAGAATTAGTTCATTCGATGTATGTGGACCTATGAATACACCAAATGAGAGGGGATATGAGTATTTTATCACCTTTACGAGATGATTACTCTAGATTCGGATACATTTACGATGACGCCGAAGTCGAGGCTTTTGAAAATTCAAAGCATATCGGATGAGGTCGAGAAACATTGAGTAAAAGTATAAAGACATTCGATCGATCGAGGTGGCGAATATCTCTCGGGAGAATTGGGGACTACTTAACGTAAAATGGTATAGTTTCTCAACCGAGTGCTTTGGTACACCCCAACGAACGGCGTTTTGGAAAGAAGAAACAGGACATTGTTTGATATGGTGAGGTCAATGATGATTTTTCAACTCTATCTATCTCATTTTGGGGATATGCACCGGAGACAAATGCTTATATTCTTAACCTAGTTCCATCTAAGTCTGCTTCCCAAGACTTTCCGGAAAATATGGAATAGGCGCAAACCAAATTTGTGTCACATCCGAATTTGGGATGTCCTACTCATGTCTTTGAAAAGAAAGATGTAAAAGTTGGAGTCTAGATCGAAATATACTGTTTGTGGAATACCTTAAAGGTACTAGGGGATACTATTTTTATAGTCCTCTAGATAGGAAAGTTTTGTCAAGACAAATACAACCTTCCTAAAGGATAAATATATTAATGAACGTCAGTCCAAAAGTAGGGCTGTTTTAGAAGAAATGAGTGGGAGTAATCCCAACTCATCAATTCCTGAACCACAACCCAGTGACAGACTACCTTTGGTATCGTAAACACCTAAAGAACGTTATCTGAGTGGGAGAAATGATTCATTATCTAATTCCATAAATCAAGAAAATGTTTAAGGTAATAAGGAGGTAATTGTATCACCTAAAGGTGATACCAACATTGATGAAAATGTTACAATTCCAAATGAAGCCACGATTCAAGATCCACCACCCCTTAGGCAAAGTTAAAGGGTCATCAAAAAACTGTCTAGGTACTTATTTGTCGGAGAATCCAAACAGGCGATCTCTGCAAAATAAGTAGATGATCCGAATTCATATAAGGAGGCTATAAACGATGTGGATGCAGATTTTTGGAGACTAGCTATGAACACTGAGATGGAATCTATGCATTCTAATCAAGTCTGAGAACTTGTAGATGCACCAAAAGGGATAAAACCCATCGGGTGCAAGTGGGTCTACAAAAGAAAGAGAGGAGTAGATGGAAAGGTGGAAACCTTCAAAGTAAGGCTAGTGGCTAAGGGTTTTACCCAAAGAGAAGGTATCGATTACGAAGAAACCTTCTTGCCTGTAGCTATGCTTAAATCTATCCGAATTCTCTTATCCATTGCAGCTCATTATGATTATGAGGTGTGGCAAATAGATGTCAAGACGGCTTTTATTAATGGTCATCTTGAAGAGTGTATCTATATGGTACAACCAGATGGGTTCGTAGAACACGGTCATGAATCTAAAGTCTGCAAGCTGCAACGGTCTATTTATGGACTAAAGCAGGCATCAAGATCTTGGAACAAAAGATTTGACGAGGTGATTAAGACATATGATTTTGATCGAAACTTGACGAACCCCGTGTCTATAAGAAGATACAGACAAAAATGTAATTTTCCGGTGCTTTATGTGGATAATATTCTACTCATAGGAAATGATGTAGGTATGTTATCATCTACGAAAGCGTGGTTGGCCCAACAGTTTATATATGAAGGATTTGGGTGAAGCTAGTTATGTTCTAGGCATTCGTGATCTTGAGGGATCGAAAGAACAAGTCGATAGCATTATCCCAAGCTACATATATTGACAAAATACTTGTCGACGCCATGCAAGATTCCAAGAAAGGCAATTTGCCGTTCGGACATGGAATTCAACTCTCTAAGAAACAATCTCCAAAAACTCCACGAAGAGATAGAGCGCATGAGTAGAATACCTTATCGCGTCGATGAGGAAGTAGTCTCATGTATGCTATGTTGTGCACTAGACCGACATTTGTTATGTTGTTGGTATGATAAGTCGTTATCAATCTAACCCAGACCTAACATTGGGTGGTAGTAAGCATATCTTTAAGTATCTTCAACAACAAGGAACCATATGCTAGTTTACTCCTCACCAAACATTGTTCCAATTGGGTATACAGATTCCAATTTTCAGGCTGATAAAGACTCTCGTAAGTCTACATCAGGATCATTGTTTACACTAGGTGGTGGAGCCATTATATGGAGAAGTATCAAGCAATCATGCATTGCTGATTCCACCATGGAAGGCGAGTATGCTGGCATCTTGTGAAGTCGCTAAAGAGGCCGTATGGATCAAGAAATTCCTAATGGACATTGAGGTGGTGCCTGCATCATCACAGCCCATGACATTGTACTGTGACAATAGTGAGACAGTGGCAAATGCTAAAGAACTAAGGAGTCATCAAATGGAGAAAACATATAGAACGGAAATATCATCTCTTAAGAGAGATTGTTAGTCGTGGAGATATAATTGTCAGCAAGATTGCTACTGAGGATAACCTCGCGGACCCATTTACTAAAAGCCTTCCGGCTAAAAGTTTTGAGGGACATCTACAAGGTATGGGGTTGCAAGACATGACATATATACTCTAGGGCAAGTAGAAAAATTGTTGGGTAGTATGCCCATATAGTATAGTTTTTGTTGTAATAAAATAATAATTTTATGATAAATAAAATTTTGTTCTTTTCATTTATTATTATTGTATTTGTTTAATATTGAGTATGTAAACAAAGTGCCAATGATCACTTGTGATAATATAAGTTGGATACTTGCATGGAGAAGTATAGTGTGACACAACTTATATTTTGATCATCAATAAAATTGTTCACAACTAATGTATAAGGGTTGGCGCCTTGTACCTAAGGTTGTAGTGTTGACTATTTAATCATTCGAGTTTGCGATTTATCCTTATCGCGAAATGGATAAATGGTGACACTAGTACACTAAGAGTGTATTGAACGGACCACGTGTTTGAATTTAATTATATAGCATGACCGTGCGAATAATTAAATTCCACTTGATTATCGAGTATTTCATCTAAATCTCTTGATAGGATTGTGTATATCTTTTCGTTAGTTTGATGGTTCTTTGATTCACCAATGGGTGAGATCAATTTAGTTGATCAAATATTTCGGTGAGTTGGGAGCTTGAAAATAAGCAAAGTAGAGAATACGAATTAGGTGTCGGAGTCACACCCTAAAAATAGGTCGAGTGACAACTTAAGTATTTTACATTGAATGCTTATAAATCGAGCTCAGATGTTTAGCGACGGCTAAACTTTGACATATGTAAATTAGTTCACAGGACCGTTGAAGAAAATATAACTTAAAGTTATTGAAAATAATTAGAAGGGCAAAACGGTCATTTGTGCTCATACCTAATTATCGGATCTCAAACATGGATGAATTATATATATGGTAGGTCGGGAAGAAAGTATTACGACACGTAATTTTATATATTCCGAGAGTGCGCCTCTCTTGCCTTTAGTGAAAAATGCAAAAGACTAATAATTAGATTGAGGGTGCAGGGTCGACTAGACGGAATCTAATTATTGGAGCTTGGAAAATATATGTCCGATCGAGGTCTTGTGGTAGCTCTATAAAGTTGTGGACTTAATCACGCTTACTATAAAAGTTTTGGACTTAATTGTAAATGTGATATAAGTTCGAGGATTACATGTAATTAAATCAATCCTAAACTAATTGGACTTGGATGCAATCGGGACTCTTGTCGTTGTTTGCAATCGAACGCTTGCCTTATTTATATCACATTGCTTATGATGTAAATTGATTCCAATTGATTCAATCAAGAAAAGAGAAGAAATTTAGCTTCTTAGTTTTCTAGTTACGACCGGTCTGAAATTAGTTTTTGATTTAATTAAAAGGTGCCCACACGCCGGTGTAATCTAGACTTGGGAGAATATCATCGAAGGCTTGAACGTTGGAAGCACCAAGTTCGTGAATCAAAAGGCAGCAAGTTCGTGAATCAGATCCAGACCAATATCGTTTATCGATTCAGGTATAATACTAATCCATTAGTATTTTAATTATAATAAATACGTGAAGGCCTAGCAAAGATTCTGGTTTTATTGAATTAAAGAAATTTTTTATTTTTTGGCTAATTCTCATGCCAGATTCCAACAAAAAGCGTGTTATTTAAACGAATTTATTTAGACAAATATAAGATCAGACAAGGTTGAACATTCCAATACTTAATTAAATTGAACAAATCTTCGTATTTGGTAAAGGCATAGCTCTGATATCTATATTCTATGGGTCACTTTCATGGACGTCCTCGTCTTTGTTTGAAACAATTCCAAAGTCGATGTTCCCAGATGTTTTCTAGCCTCCTACCTATTATAAACAGTGTGTCAACTTAGGTGCAATAAAGAACCACATAAACGAAAATAATAGAAGAGGTGTCATAGAAAACCTTTGAATTTGATAATGAAACTATTAGAAATAGTTGACTAATAATTAATTTTAATCAATTTTTGACCAAAAATTAGAGTGAGTCTGGACCACCTATTTTAATGAATTATAATTAGAACATATTCTACTCCGCGAGTAGATGATAATGATATATTTGATTTTACAAAACTATTTTCGGGTGAATGAGAAATTATTGCCAAATGTTGACACTTTGAAACTTCAATTGTTAAAAAAAGTGAAAATTTTCTATCCCACATTGGAAGATAAAAAGACAAGAAACAAATAAGTTCAAACAAATGAACTTATGATACTACAAATGATGATAATCAAAATAATGAAAAACCTAGGTGCAGTAAAAGGGCTAGAACATCTACATTTTTTGGTCCAGATTTTCTTACATATATGGTAGAAAATAATCCTAAGACATTTACCGAGGTATTGTCTACTCCAGAAGCTCATTTTTGGAAAGAAGCTATCAATAGTAAAATAGAGTCTATTATGCAAAATCACACTTGGGAGTTGGTTGATCTCCCACCTGAAAATAAACCCCTAGGTTGTAAGTGGATTTTCAAGAAATAGTTAAAACTTGATGGATCTATTGATAAATATAAGGCCGTGTTGGTAGCAAAGAATATAGACAAAATGAAGGTCTTGACTTCTTCGATACATACTCACCAGTGACGAGGATTACATCGATTAGAGTCCTAATTGCAATCGCTGCATTACATAATCTTGATATCCATCAAATGGACGTTAATACAACATTTTTAAATGGTGAGTTAGAAGAAGAAATATACATGGAACAACCTGAAGGGTTTGTTGCTCTTGGACAAGAGAAAAATATGTGTAAACTCGTTAAGTCTTTGTATGGATTAAAACAAGGGCCAAAACAATGGCATCAGAAATTTGATAAAACGATGTTATCAAATGGATTTAAAATTAACTGGTGTAATAAATGTGTTTATATTAAAAACACACTTAATGCCTATGTAATTGTATGTCTATATGTTGATGACATGTTAATAATGGGCGTGATCATGATATTATCATGAATACTAAGAAAATGTTAACAAAACATTTCGATATGAAATATATAGGTGTAGCAGATATTATATTAGGGATTAAAATATCTAAAATATATGATGGATTTGTTATATTCCAGTCTCATTATATTGAGACTATACTCAAAAGGTTTAATGTATATAATGAAAGTCCTATAAAACTTCAATTGACTTAAGTTTACACTTAGTCAAAAATAGAGGTGAACCTATGTCTCAGTTAAAATATTCACAGATCATAGGCAGTCTAATGTATATTATGAACTGTACACGTCTAGATATTGCATGTGCTGTAAACAAACTGAATAGATTCACTAGTAATCCAAGTAGTGACCATTGGAAGGCATTAAATAGTGTTCTTAGATATTTAAGATATACCTTGAACTTTGGATTACATTATACTAGACATCCAACAATTTTGGAAAGATAATGTGATGCTAATTGGATATCAGACACGAATGATTCTAAGTCCACTAGTGGTTATGTTTTTATCATTGGTGGTGCAGCCGTATCTTAGAAGTCCTCAAAACAAACATGTATAGCTCGATCTACGATGGAATCTGAGTTTATAGCTTTGGATAAAGCTGGTAAAGAAGCAGAATGGCTTTGTAACTTTTTAGAAGATATTCCGTAGTCGACTAAGCCAGTACATGCTATCAGTATTCATTGTGATAGTCAGTCGGCTATTGGAAGGGCACAAAACAGTATATATAATGGTAAGTCTAGATACATACGTCGTAGACATAATACTATTAAGAAATTGATCTAAAGTGGTGTTATCTCTATTGATTATGTAAAATCAAAGGAGAATCTCATGGATCCACTTACAAAAGGTTTACTAAGAGATCAAGTATATCGATTATCGAAGGGAATGGGCTTAAAAGCCTCATCGTGCATGAATCTTTCTAATGGTAACTCAACTTTGTTGTTGGAGATCCCAAGATCTTGGTTCAATGGGACAACTAATTTATGAAGATTCGCCATAAGCACTTAGGAGTACCCATTCCTATGATAACAAAAGTGCTTTTCTACAGAGTGTGTTAGGTTAAGTTATACTTTTAATGATTCATATAGTTTGGATAAACCAAATGGAGTATGGCGAATGCTCTTAATATGATATCACTTATGTAAGTGCAGTGGGGCCGCTTCTATAAGAATTTTGAGACTGGAATTCTTTAAAACGTTTATGAAACCAAGAGTTGTTTAGGGCCTAAATGAACAAAACTATGAGAACCAAAGAAATGTTAGGAAAAATATTGTGTGTGTGTTATTGTCTTGGTTACATCAACAGCTGAATAATTCAAGACATCTTAGCCAAGTAATTCTGATAGTATTCCACTAAGGCAGGTACAAATCTAGAAGCTACCTCTCCTGATGCAATAACTTTTCGCTTGTACTCTCTTTTAGTGTATGCATTATCATTTGCATTTATTATGGTAATTTTCATTCTGTGGAGAATTGTTGGAAATAGTTGACTAATAATTGATTTTAATCATTTTTTTTGACCAATATTAGAGTGGAGTCCGGATCACCTATTTTAATAAATTATAATAGAACATATTCTACTCCATAAGTAGATGATTATGGTATATTTGGTATTACAAAACTATTTCTCGGATGAATGAGAAATTATTGCCAAATGTTGACACCTTGAAACTTGAATTGTAAAAAGAAGTGGGAAATTTCTATCCCATATTGGAAGATAAAAAGATTTGTGACTACTTTATTATCCATAGTTTGACAATTAGGTTTGGGTCCCAAAGAGTACCAATAGTCTTTGAAAGGGAGAGACCTAGATTCTATTAAATTTAGTCCAAAGGCCCATCAAGCGCGCTGCCGCGCCACCGAGGCGGCCGGGCGGGCTCGGGGTCGAGGTCAATAGATTGGGCTTGGCCCATTATAATCTTTTTGGACAAATAAAATAAAGATTTATTTATTTTAGTTTAAATCTTCCGAATTTAATTAATTATTTCATTCGTTCAAAATGTATACATGCTTGAATTAAAGACATATCTTTTCTGACTTGTCTGTTCAAATTATAACTGTTGAGGTTAAACCGACATGACCCAACAGCTTGTGTCCATTCAATTGAAGCTTTTGATATATTATAAATTAGTCCCTCCAGTTTGCATAACATTCATTTTACTTTTAAAACTTTTGCATTCAAGTTAAAATACTTTTGTTTCTTCCCTGCATAAAAAAAGAGAGTACTAAAACATTTCCAGTTCGCTGTTTCTTATGATTTGAAGTGCTGTCATCACAAGAAGGGATCATTGTACCTTGAGAGACTATTGTCATCAACCCGTGAGCACCATAGCGGGACAAATTCGTCTTAAAGGCATAAAGTCGAACTCTAGCCTCGATCCACCATTTCTCGTCTTTGCAAATTTCTAAATTTGTTTTTTCATCAACAAGCAAGTGTATAATATAATCTACACTATTAATATTTAAACAACAGAAACTGATCTTGTAACCGAAATGTGAGAATCAATGCCCAGATCATCTTTGACTTTAGACCTTACTCTAACTTCCTCGAGCCCATCCATGATCGTATTTTCAACAAATGAGATTAATTGTTCGAATTGCAACTTCAAATTGCATTGGTCGGATGCTAATTTTTCGTGGGTCTCTTGAATGAGATCAAGTCATTTAATTAATGATTCATTCGATCAATGGAAATCCTACACAATCGTATGGGGATTAATACACATATCAAATTGTTAATGGTGTTTTGACAAAAGACATAATTAACAAACCATCTTTTATTTGCCTTTCGCTAAAATCTGGCAACTAATGCGAGTGTTTGGATATTGGTCCATTGCCTGGGGCAGTTCACCCCAATTACATATCGTTACTAGTGGAATATATATCGAAATCATCCTCGCTAACTACTTGATGGGATAAAGTTACAGGTTTGTCTCCAAAAGCCACATGTACATCATTCAATCTAGAAATGTAAGGTTCAAACTCTCTTCTTTGTTCATCACAATCTTTGTAACTTGAAGCTAAAGCAAAAACAAGATTCAAAGCTAGAAACTAAGATAAGGTTTCAAAATGTCAATGTGTGAAATTTGTAATAAACATGAAACGCCTGGATTTTCCGAACCCGATTTACTAAAATAATCTTTAAATAATATTTAACGACTCGAAATATGTTTTTTCGTACCCTTAAATGGTTTTTAAAATGTAACTATTGTAAAAAATAACAAGTGTGGTGTGCATGGAAAAAAAAATTAACTTCTAAAAGCTAATTAAGGTTTTTACCTAAATTGCGATAGGTGACACCACAAATTATTTGACCACCCAAATATACTCCAAAAATTTCAATATTTGAACTGTAAAAACTTGAGAATACATACTACAACATGATAAAATTTCAAATCTTAACTATGTCGTTTGGCATGTGAAAAACATTACCAAATTTGCTTGAAAACTGTCTTGGGTGTATTATGGCAATTTGCTAAAATGTTCATAATAAATTCATACAACGTGATTTTTGAGTGATTCTAATTGATACTATTAGAAAACATATAAGATTATCCCCATCTACAGATTTTACTTAAAAATTTCAAATTTACGGAGAATTATGATTTTTCAAAGTTGGAACAGAAAGTTGAAAATTCAGAAAGGAACTATGCAACTTCTTCTTTAATTTTCCAACCAGCAACTCGTTTTTTCTATTCGGTTTACATGATTAAACAAAGTAAATTGATAAGTGTGGTTTTACACTTATCTGAACTATCAAAAGTGGATGATTGTAAGTACTTTTAAGTTATTTTCTACTTAATTGTGTGTTGATTTAATTGTTTTAGGTCCAAACCTGAGTTCGAATGGAATTGGAGAAAAATAAAACAAAATAGGCAAAAAAAAAAAAAAAAGGACTGAAGTTGTACGAAGACTTGGATATGGGGATCAACTTGTAAACATTCAAAAGTTGAAGGACTTGGATTGTAAATAAAAGAGGACTAAATTGAAATGAAAAAAGAAATTAGAGGACTGAAGAAGATAAAATTCAAAGTTGAAGGACTTGGGCTGCAAATAAGATGACTAAAGAAGAGAAAAATGACAAATTATGAACAAGGGACCAAATAAAATACACGTCAAATCTTGGAGGACCAAGTGTGCAAATATGGATTGGAACCAATTTTGGCCATTTTCTTCTCATTTATCGCGGACCATGGCTCGATCATTACTGACAATCTGTTGTGTTCGGCGTCTTTTTGGCTTATTTTTAATTCCAGTCAGGGCCTTTTTCATCTTTTCATATACATGAGTTGTTAAATTAGTAAAACACTATATAAAGACCTAACCTATGTCAAAATAAGGGTTGTGAATTCTTTGGAGAACACAAAAGAAGACGGAGAAAAGAACGGCGGAGAAAACGAAGAACAACCAAGATCAAGAAGATTAGAACGTGAAGATCAAGATATCTTGGTGCAAGATAATCAACATCTTTTCATCTTTTCTTCAGAACTCGGTTATGTATTCAAATCTTCTAATGTTTTCTTCTTCTCGAATCATGAGTAGTTAAATTCATAGTTTGAATGAACGATGTAGCCTAGTTTTAATTCTTTAATTTCGAATATCAAGTTTTGACTTATAAATTAATTAAGTATTTGATTTTGCTTTTACTCTTAATGCTTGGAATAACTGGCCATTATTTCATTGATCTTGTAGATTGTAATGAACTCGATAATCAAATTATTAATCTAGACCACGTAGTAAAGTCCGACAATTGGATAAAAGGTAGAGATATATTTTTATTATTCATGCGATGCGAATTGAATTCTTAGGAGAATTAATGCATCTAATTATGGACCATTCTGACTGCCTAAGTTGACTTAATTAGATAGGACTAATTTGAACTCGAGAGAGGTAAATTAGGTTAAATTCGTGAATTCGACCGAATACAACTTTAGGAACAAATCTTGAGAGGATGAATTAGAGATGAAATCTAGGTGAATTCGTTTGTCCGGACACTTTAACTATCATTCTTCTCTAAATTGTTGATTTTCGCTTTCAAATAAGTTATTGCATTATTTTTCTTATTTTGGAAAATCTAAATTTCTATTTTAAAATCTCTCAAAGCTGTTTATTTTATAGTGCATTCTACAGATTAATCACTAAAGATTAATTGATCTAATACATAAGTAAGATAGTCTTCATGGGAACGATAATCCGGACTCAATAGGTCCACTTTATTACTTTTGTGCGATATTGTACACTTGGAATCACAATATTTTTACAACATAAATCCTACATTAAATTGAAGTTTTTACATCATAACTGACTCGATCATCTCGACGCCAACTTATATAAACATAACGTTAATCCAACTTCTTACATAACGTTAATCCAACTTCAAGATCACTTGCCTACGCCATCGAGCCAATGCTAACAATCTCAATCTAAAAATTTATTTATCTTGGAATGATATTTCATAAGAAACACTCAGTAGAGAATATACTAACATGCGAGAAAATTATACGGAATATAAATACGACATCTCATTACTTTAAACATAGAACAAGAACATCATAATTCGGTGGCCGGCACTACATAGATTCATAAGTGATTTCCTTCAATCACAACTTTCACAAATGATTATCTTCAATCACAACTTTCATAAGTGATTACCTTCAATCACTATATAAAGTCCCTTCATAAATATATAGCATGGCATTGAATTCTCGTAATAATTTTTCCAAAATATAATTTGTAAAACATAGCAAATGTAGTAATAAAACCTACCTTGCAAAAATAGGATTTCTGTTGAGTTAAACTAGCAGGTAAAAGTTGGTTGGACCTTTCCTCAAATTAATTATGTGCCTTTTCCTTTTCGATCTCCAATTTATAGTATTATTGCGCAGGGCATAAGAACCAAAAAAGGAAGGAAATTCTAGCCGAAAAAGGGTGAACCAAAGAACTTAGTTGCTGGAAAATAAATGGGAATTACAATGACTGGAAAAGAAGGGTGTAATATATGCCAAACTGAAGCAAAAAAAAGGGTGGTTGTCACTGCAATGTTGTGGCCGAAATTCTAGACAAAAACAGCTGAAGAAGAAAGGCTTTATTGCTGGAATTTTAGGGACGAGAATGTGGAGATAAAAAGGAGAACAAAGGAAGCTAACAACTTCCTTCTCGAGAGTGGACGAACTTATGAGAAATGGGCAGATTGCTGTATTGTTTTAGTGCTTGAAGTGGAGAAAAATATCAAGGATTTAAGGTACTGAAATCTGGAGAGAAAAGTGTAATAAACTAGAGTGTGAGATGGCAAAAAAAAAAAAACAAAGAAAATGCTTAAGATGGGGTGAGATTTTAGTGGCTGCTAGGCAGGTTCTAACAGATTTCAGGGGGCACTTTTGCTATAAATTAAGTGGGTTAAAATATGGTGAAATTGGTAAGATGGTGGGCAGTTTTTATAGGATAAGTGGGGGGCAATTTAGCTGATAAAAGAGTGGGTTAAAGAGGTGGTGAAAATGCTGAAAATGGGAGAGGGGGGAAAGATGGATAATGGGGCTATTATTATCAATATGTGGAGCGTTTCTCTATCTTCAGAAAAAGGGATAGGTTGAACGTTTTTGTAAGCTAAAAGGAAGTAATTTTAGCTTAAATAAATGGGTAAATGTGTGGTGAAAATGTGAGGAAAATTTGTTAAAAAATGGGCTGAAAGGTTGGGAGAACATGGGTGGTTATTTCTTGTGTTTTAGGGGCTGTTTGAGAGCTCATTTCCGGTAGGGATTAATTTTTCTAGTAGTTAGGTGGAGTGGATTTTGGGCTAAAATACGGGAGAATAAATGGACTGAAATTGGACCGAAACTAAAGTAAATAATTGGATTGAAATTGAGTTGAGAAAATATTTAAATTTTTGCTTGGTTTCAATTTGAAGGGTTGGCCTAAAATTATCCAAGAAATAACTCGAGAAAAATTTATCCAATGTAAGAAAATTTAAAGAGGTTCGGTGTAAGAAAATTTAAAGAGGTTCAGTGATATTTAATATTTCATATTCGTCAAAAAAGAATCTTAAGGCAAACACGTGTAACATTTAACGCAACTAAAATATTTTAAAATGTACTAGGAGGTTCGTAGCGACAGTCGGAAGTTAAAATTTTATTTTTTTTGAATTTAAAGGCTGAAATTTTGTTCGATCACTACAAAACATATACAAATTAAACATATTTAAAGAAGGTGATAAATAGGGGAAGAAAAACACAAACTTTGGCCGACTGAATATGTCATTGCCCACGTTGAGATTGGAACATTGGGTATGGACATTGGAGTTCCAATTCATAATACGAGGACGCCGAGAAGCGTGGTATCGGTACATATCTTTCCTCCTAGTACCGAGACAACCTCATAAATCCATACTTAAAATGAGATTAGAAATCCATTTATCGTATAGGGCACGCGAACGGTTTACCTCCAACCTCAATGCTAAGTGATTTGTTCCTCAATGCAATCTTGAAAGATAGAAGAGTGGTCTGCAGATAATTTCTTTACCCATGCAAATGAGTTGATGTCACTAGAGTCGATGAGAACCATTAAAGATTCTTGGACGAGACTTTTGTAAGAAGTTGTATACATCAAGTGTGAAAGTTCTAAAACCTAGATTAATTAAATTAAACACAATTTTAATTTTAATTAAATAAGCGATTGATGAATGTAGTCGAACTGGAAAGATATAGAGATAATGAGCCTCGACTCGCTTTAGCTTGTGTTCGTTTCATAATCTTGTCTAGTGCGTAAATTAAAGGATTAAATACGAACACAAGATGTAACGTGGTAAACCCTAAGAAAAAACATCCACGGGCCCCCATGCGTGGGTAGAAACAATCCACTAATAATCTTGTTCAAAAATACAATAGTATCGGTTTTTGTAATTTCGCAAAATTAACAAAATAACAATCAAAAGAAAACATATCAACTCCCGCGTGATACTTCTTCTTCGACTTGTTGATGAAGTGGAATCAAACCCACCGGTCTTGACTTTATCGCCACTTCCTATTGTACTTGACCGCAACCACCACTTGGATTAAGAACCCCGTTCTTAACTTCACGCCAAGTAGCTTGAGCAAGATATGGAATTGTTCGTTGAGTACCAATTAGTTCTTGATTCTTCAATGAGTTTGAAGAAAACCTTTTGCTTTGAAAGTTGAATCAATGAAGCGCCACGCCTTGTTCACCTTGAATGTATTCGATCGGTTTCACGCTTATGGAACAAGAACACAAAAATTATTTTCAAAGCCGTAATTCCTTATTGATTTCCACTCTTACTTATAGTTAAAGTAGAAATCAATTTAGAAATTATTTCTTACCTAAGAATATGCAACAAAGATGGTAAGAGAATTAGTAGGAAAGAATATAGAAAGATTTTCTTAGATTTGTAGTAGGAAAGAATATAGAAAGATTTTCTTAGATTTGTAGTAGGAAAGAATTTAGGAAACTAAATATTTCCTTCCTAAACAAATCTAAAAGAATAAGAAAAAATCTTTAACCTACAAAAGGAGTCATCTCATTAATATTCATGAAATCGAATATATCAAATATAGAAACAGAATAAAATCGCAGCTTTTGGCGATCCGGAAAAATGATTAAGCCTATCAAGCCGCCTCGATCAGAATCGGCGTTAATCGACCAATCGAAAACACAAATGTTGACCTGCTCTTTTATCATTAAAAATCGATTATATTTATTAAGATAGCCAAGATATAAAAAGTGAAAAATATGACACATATTTTTCCAACAAAGTGTGTAACCAAATACAACATGCCAAGAACATAAACATCCTGGTTGCTCAAATTAGACATCTTCAAGAAAGTATCACGGACATCGGATCTTGATATGCTAGGTAGGTGACTAAAATACGCATGCTTGGCGACAATATCTAGAATTGTACTTTTCTTTTTTATCATCGTCGGTGCATCGTAATCCAATAATAAGACAAAATTTCTCAATAGAAAATCTCACATTATTATCGCCAAATTTGAATCACATCTTATGTGATTTCGGCTGCTTCACCTCCCTCAATAGAACTTGGTGAATTAATTGCTGGTTTATGGAAATAGTCATACCACTACACATCGTACGTGGAATGAGATGATGTCATTACAATTGTTTGTTAAATAGCTGTCACACGTAACATAGTCATAACTAACAAGCATTATAGAATAACACCTTAGGGCGATACAAAATTTTCGACATAGTAATCCCCGCGGCATTTGGAAGGCAACATTTCTTGTTGAAAGGCAACATTTAATGTTGGAAGGCAACAACTATGTTGGAAGACAATGGTCCACAGGGAAGAGAACCGTCGAATGTCCGACCCACGTGTGTATAAACTATGACAGTATCCAGATTTACTTGGGTAGCGAACCAGGGAGAAGACCGCCACTCTTCATAATTAGTCAGGCGAAGCTTGGAACCCGAGTTATAAAAAAAAAAAAAAAAAAAAAATCGACAAAGTGTTTGGAAGGAATTTTAGGTAGCATATGGAGTGGTAGCAATTGCAGTATCCAACAATATTCTAGGATTTAGCAACCCCGTATTAACAGATGATTATGGTGGTAGCACATGTCAACAAAAAAAAATAAGTAAAAGATAACAATTTTATGAACCAGAAAAGTGGTGTGATAGCCCTGTATTAGCCAACTATGTAGGGATTTAGTAATTTGAAATACTAAAATAAGTACCATGATAGTACTTGTCATCCACATGATGGGAGAGGTAGCAATATTAAGCAACAAAAATTGCGGTAGAACTTGTCAACCACCGCATGAGTGGGGGTAGCAACATGAAGTACCAAAAATAGCTTGATATGGAAAAAATAGCAATATCAATTACTAGAAAAACATATTTCATTACTATGATAACAAAAAAAAGTATATTGATCCATAACAATCACACCACATTATGATCATCTTTTTCATAAAAATTATATGTTGGATATTTACAAATATTTCGTAGAATGCAAAAAATAAAATAAATTAATGATATAAGGTTGATATGGAAAATTAAATAGACAAAATATGGGGAAAAACTAAACAAAAAATTAGGTTTCCAACAAACAACATAGTCCTCTAAAACATTATATACTCATATGAATGCACGTGTACGAAATAAGTGAAAACAATGTAAAAAAAATTGACAATGTTAAATAGAGAAAACTTGTTTCGTTCAAGAACTAGAATCGGCATATCATTCTTCTGTGGTTTATTTCGAAGTTTATCGTTGACTCTATTTTTCTTCAACATATGTGTTCATGCGACTAGTGGTGCTTGTGTGAACGCCACTTGCCACCACTTCGAGTAATCTTGCTACCATTTTGAGTAATTGCCTAAAAAGAAACAAAAAAGTTTTTCAATATAATAGTAGGCAGATAGGGTTTAGAGATGAGAAATAAGGAAACATAATATGGCATAGACATTCTCAATGGCTTTTCCTTACTTCTTTACACATGTACGCGAATCTACGATGGTTGCAAAATGTCTGGCGACAAGATCCAATGGTTAAAGTATGAACTAAACTTGAGGTGATAATGGAGTTGATGGAAAGTTAAAGTGTAGAAACGAGACTCCGATAGTTGTCTAAAATTATTTGATGTAATAATTAATGAGCGGTAAATTCGGTGTAATTTGAGCATCTTCAATGCTATAATGTCAAGACACGATGTCTAAGACTTTTTTGACAAATGCTCAAAAAGTACTTATGTAGCACGATTAATGCTAGAAGGTGTCTAGAACAATGTCAATGTCCATCATTAATTTAATAATCTCTATCCAATCAATACATTTTTCTCTCTTTCTTTTTTCTAAAAAGTTAATAATAATTTGCCACATTTGCACAATAAACATTGTTGCATTGTAGAAGTTTTTTGATATAATATCAATATCTTTTGATACATATATACATAGTAGACATTGTTGCATTAGAAATGCTCATAAGATTAGGATTGGTAATGTAAGATTATGATTATCTCTTAATTTGGAAATTAAATCGGTAATTAAAGGATATGATTAATTTAAAAGTCTTAATGGTATAGTAATTATCATTATAATTTGTATGGGTTGGGTAATCTACCGAGTTTCAAATAGACCAATATATTTCATTAAAAAATTAAAAGAAGTGGTCCTAATTTTCTCATAAAATATTTATATTAATTATTATCCCTTATTGCTTTATTTAAACTGTGAATGGATGTCGTTAAATAACATGTTAAACATTTGTTTGTATTCGAATATGATTATTTACTTAAATTATCAAACAAATAATATTAAAATTTACTATAATAGATAACTTGCTTTATTTGTCTCAAGTTTTTGAAACATATTAAACAATTCATAAAAGACTTCTAAATCTAGGATGGCAATGGGCCAAGTCGGGCCGGTTCGGCCCGTGCCATAAAGGGTCATGCTCGGCCCTTGTGACTGTCCCAAAAACTGGGTTCGGATCGGCCCGTGGTCCGCGGGCCACACGGGCCGATCCGCAGACCCACCAATTTTTTTTTTTTTTGTGAAGTTATAAAAAATAAGAAATAAGTTATGATAAAATTTAAAATTCAAATCCTCCTCTTTTTTTCAGGCTTGGGACCGGCTACTATTAGCGTATGCAGAGTTAAAATTATACAAAAACAAGTTGTTACGTGTACAATTTTTTGTAAATTTAAATATCAACAATTAAAAGTTAAAATGAATAAAAATGAAATTAATTTATACAAAATATACTTACATTTTATGTATTCAGTTCGTCCATCTCTTCGGCCAATATCAAGCTTACTTTATCTTAGATTCGAAGTTCTGCATCCTCCCAATCTTTCAAACGCATTAAACTCATTAATATGTCTGGTTTAAGTTTTGACCTCAAATCATTAAGAATCCTACCACCAGTACTAAAAGTAAACTCCAATGTTATACATGAGGTGTTAGTATATCACGTGCTATAATAGAAACAATTGGATATTAACACTGTTTTGTCTCCACTACCTAAATGTATCGAAATTATTCCTCTCATCTTCATCTAACAGATTAAGCATATCGTGACCAAAATATCTAGCTAATTCTAATGGTACGTCTCTAATATAAGTTTCTACATTTGTGGCACGAAAAAGCGAAGAAGAAGAAGAAGAAGAACTGGCGTTTTGAGTTCCCTTAAAAATAAGTAAACTCAATAATCTTTAGGATTATGGTTATTTGAAGAAGAAGAAGAAGGGTTTGGTGCATGTGATCTTCTAACGTTCGTACTAATTTTTTCCGCATAAAATTCATACATTTCACATAAAGATTTTTCTAAATTACCGTAAGTTAATGGATTATCGTAACTTAAATTATTATAAATTTTAGAAATAGTATGTTTAGTAACTTGTAAATTTACTCTATGGTCCATAATTGACATTAACGAAAACCACGTAGGCAGGTCTTCTCAATATTTTCTAAACTTCATTTCTATTGCTTCAACAATATCAGAAAAAAATGCGACGTCTTATATCTATTAAAATTATTTGCAATAAAATAAAAATAATTTAAAAATAATGGACTAGTAGGGTAGTATACACCACCACATACATTTGTGGCGTCGTAAAATACTTTCAAAAATTTTCGAACATGAAATACAATTTGTCAATCATATGGTTACAAATCGTATTGTGGACCGTGTGAATGTCGGCCAGTATAATAAGCGGTTACACAATGTTCATAACCTTCACATGATTCAAATATTAAATAAGTAGAGTTCTACTTATTACGTATGTCTGTACATATATATTTTGTTGAAAGGGAATTTTCTACGCATAATTCATCAAATACTTGTTTTGTAGCAGGTGAAGCGGTAATATAGTTTAAGGCATATCTAATTTTTTCTAATTGTGTATACTTTAAACTATCTTGGACAATTAAATTAAAAATATGGCATACACATTTAATATGAAACAAAATTCCACCGAAATCCAGATGTAATTCTTCAATTAATTTCTCTATTACAATATTGTTAGGCGGATCATTGTCAAATGTGATACTGCGAATTCTAGATTCGCAATTAAATTCTCTAATAATTGTCATTAAATAATTAAAAATTTGTATGCCACTATGAAGGCAATCAATTATTTTAAAAGTAATTATTTTTATGCATAATCCATAGTTTATCAATATAATGTAAAGTAGCCACAATATATCCTTTATGATTTAGACCAAACCATAAGTCCGAAGTGAATGATACAACACCAAAGATATTTACTTAAATCATTTTTTATATTTTGTTTTCTTTTATTATATGCGAGAATAGTATCGAACAAAAAGTGTTTCTAGTAAAGGACAAATACCTTGGTTGAAGATACCTTTATACAAACCATGTAAAGTGGGGCTTTCACTATGCTAAGCGGGAACTCACCACTGGCCACCAACCGACACATGCCTTCCTGCATAGAGTCTTGTGAATAAATCCAATTATTAAGATTGGGAGAAGAACTATTAGATCCACCCGCAGATCCGAAATGTAGTTGAGCTTGGTTGGTATCAACTCCTCCGTGCTTTTGGATACACTTAGAAAATATTAGTTTAGATGGCTCGTTTCACCACCTTTTTGCCATGCAAACTATTGTTTACAATTTTTACAAACTACTTTGAAGATTGGTTGCCCATTTGTGGTTGCAATGCGATCTCGCACTATCTTGAAATGATTCCCAACACCGAGCCTTTTTTATTTTGGCGGCTCTTTGTTTAGTAGTCGATTGAGTAGTGTTGGTCGTTTCTAACTCTTCGTCGATATCATCTAAGTCGATATTTGGATCAGTGTTCCCAACAAATCAGCACCAAAATCGAGAATTGGAACATTATTTAAACCACTAAAATCATCTTGAATATGGTTTTCGACAAACTCAACACTTCCTTGAAAATTGTATTGATCCATGAAAAATTGTAGATAATAGAAACGTAGAAGTAGAAAATAGAAATGTAGAATGTAGAATACTAGAATGTATATAACTAAAATTGTAGGAATGTAGAAGATTAGAAATGTGAAAATTTAACAATAAATTGTACAATAAAAGAGCTTATATTGAAAATATAATTGTTTCGGATTGTTGTATGAATGTAAGTTTAGAGATTTGTGAATTTGTGAAGAATATAGAAAGTTTATGGGGTATTTATAGGAAAAAAAATTATAGCCGTTGGAAAATAAAATAAAATTGGGGAACCAATTTGCAACGGTCTGAAATATGATGGTCATATTTCTAACTATTGCTAATTGCAACTTTGGTCCCCATCTTAAAGCTGGGGGACCAATTTGGTCCCATTTGGACCATGGACCACGGACCATGAGATGGATGTATCCATTTGAGCGATACCTAATGAAACTTAAGAACTACGTTAGAAATTGAACTCACCAAGAAGGTTCAATAGTTGAATGGTATGTTGTTGACGAGACGTTGAATTTTGTTCTAGGTATTTTGAGGACAACCGGTTGTAGAGAAACGAGGATCTAAGTGTTCCACGAAGATAACTTTCTATTTTTCAGTAGCAAGATTGCCTAATTGGAAAGAAGACACCAACGATGCTTCGTGCTGATGTTCAAAATCAGGCGATGTTTTACATCCTCAACAGCTGTATTGAAATTGAGACACACTTGCATTAAGACCTCGTTGTTAAATATTATTCAATTCCCTTCATCACTTTGTAATTTTAAACAAACTAATTAGTTGATCTTATATGCCTTTTAAAGATAACACAGGCTGGAGCTATTGTGCAATGGCTGCCCAAACATCAACCAGGTGCATAGAAGAGACTTTTACAGTTGGTTTTACATAAAGGTGAACGAACAACGATCAATCTCATTTAAAAATATATGCACATTTTTCTTTTTTGTAACATTTACTAAAACCAACTTCTACTTCATCCAGGTATATGTTCTGTGCCAAAGCAATGTCCCTCAAGTTTCTCATGAGTTTTTTTCATTGGCTAGTGGATGTTATAGGCAGGCTATGTCTTACACGGCCTGTGATGTAAATAGAGTTCGCTTCCTAACATATGGTCGTGATGTTCGAAAGAAAATGCAGAATAGTGGTGTGTTTGTCCCAGGGATTGGGGTGAAACTTACTATAGGTAGCTGCAAGAGATACTGGAGTTACAGTTCGGATCAGAACTTTCAATTATTATGTTCTGATGTAAATGGTTTAGGTGTGATAGTAGACGGAGGATAACTGAGAATAACGTTACCAGTATTGACATCAATTCAAAGGCGTACAAAAATGATCAGTTCATACTTGTTACCCAAGTACAACAAATATTCTACGTTGAATATCCTTCTCATGGTCCAAAATTGCGAGTTGTACAAGAAGTCCATCAACGGAGCACGTGAGATATTATGGGATCTCTAACATTACTGAGATAAACCTGTTAGACAATAACAACTCTTCTCATTTTTCTCTGATCGTTGATCTTGGAAACTTAGAGCATATTTCCTTGCACCGACGGTGACAAAGTCGATGAGATAGAGCACCGCTTATCATAAAGACAGCATCGTCTCGATATTGCATAAGATATATCGCTTCATTAACGATTTAAGATTTAGAAAACGATACGCATAAAGAATACGTGAATGGAGAAACATGCGTTGAAAGTAATGAGGAGGACGTTGATCGGACGAGGATCGATATATCATGATAGTGACTCAAATTGAATGTTGTTGTTCGTCACTAAAGTTTATGAAAGAAAATAAAAAAAAAAAAATCGTTTTAATTTTGATATGTGTGGTTGTACACTAATCTATACCATCAAAGAGTGGACGATTGTAAGTACTCTTAAGTTAGTTTCTACTTCATTGTGTGTCGAATTGATTGCTTTAGGTCAAAACCTGAGTTCAGATAGAATTAGAAATTTTTTAAAGCAAAATAGACAACAACAAAAAAAGGACTGAAAGTGTACAAAAACTTGGAAATGGGAACATACATGTAACCTCGTAAAAGTTGAAGGACATGTATTGCAAATAAAAGAGGATGATATTGAAATGAAAGAGGAAATAGAAGGACCAAAGTGAATAAGATCGAAAGATGAGGGACCAAACTGCAAATAACGAATGTTTGGACTGCGGTCCAACCGCAGTATGCAAACTGTGGTTAGCCGCGGCAAACAGAATCCCCAGCCCTACCGCGGGGCCAAGATATTTTTTTAAAAAAAAAAAAAAAAAAAATTACCCTACAACGACGACACGTGTCCACATATAGCAACGTCATGTCGTCGTTATACTATACGTGATAAATTTTGGAAGAAAATTAGTGGCACGTTTTAAGCGCGTGAACCAAAAAAAATTTTTAAAAAATCGTTGCTATAAAGTTAACCCTTTTTTAAATCTGCAATTCGACCTCTTCTTCTCCATTTCTGCTGTCGTTTGTGTCTTTTCCGTCTTCCGTCCCAACGAGCATTCCATTTCAACAACCAAGCATATCCAGGTAAAATTTAAAAGTTTTCTCTGGATTCTATTGGCAATATGTAATGATAAGGCTTTCGGTTAGCTTAAAACTCAAATAAAGGAGTCCCACTTATTCATGGCTTGTTTTTTGACGATTATAATAATTGTGGTGGTGATGGATGGATTCTGTTATAATATTTGTGGTGGATGATTATGATTAAAAACATGGTTCCCAATATTGAAGGAATTATGGCACAGAAGGATGGGTAAGGGGATAAGAAATTATATCTTGTGTGTTTATTGTTACTTGCTGCCTTTGTTTCATTGTTCATCTTGCCTTCTTGTCTACATTTTGTCAATGGAAGCAAGTGTCTAACCTACCTTGTCTACCCTGCCTTGTTTCATTGTGCATTCGACCTTTGTGTCTTCCTTTTGTCGAGGAAAGCAAGTGTGTCAATGGCCAAATAGGCAGCTTAAGCAGCATACATCATACATATGCACGCAATAGCACTTACTTCAACATGCTACTTGCAGTTGAAGGAATTGGAATTACCTTAGACAATATAATGTTGCTAGAACTATAGTTGGGATTGCACGAAGTAGACTATCCATTCCCGTGCATTATAGACTTGTTTGCATTGTCTATTTTCTTATTTATTTTTATTATCTTCTTCCTGCTATTTGTATTTGATTATTATCGTCATAATTCTTCATGTTCTATGTTCTCTTCTCATATGATTGTGATTGAGGGAATGACTGTTGGATTATAAAATATTCTCTATTGGTTCTACCCGTTTATTGCTTAGAGTTATATGCTGGGAACTTCTGAGGAACTGGTTGTCGTTGAACTCTCTTGATCCGTATATGTTGTCTATGTGACGTGCATTCGTGAGTTGAGGTTTCATAAATTGAGGATAAAAGAGTATTACTATGTGAACATGCAATACGGTGGATTCTGTAGCGTGATAAAGTGATTAGAGTGCTTACAAATTATTCCATCAAGAAAAAATGACTTACTAGCTGTGATGGAGATTTTTTTTTTAAATTCTTTTTGAACTAGAGTGCATGTAATGACTGAATGAAGAGTATGACTAGTTGGAATGACTAATTAGGCCAAAACTCAAATGAATGACAGCAGTGCTAAAATAACGACCTACCATGCATATTACTAGCTTGGCTAATAATTATTGAGCATCTAATGTTTGAGCATGGTTATGGTCTTGCATCACTGTCGTCATACTGATGAAAATTATTTTAGGGATTGGAATTTTAAGGTGGTGTTACAAGGTGCGTTTGAGCCAAGTGTTTTGAGCCAATTCATTTTGTATTTTGTGTTTTGAGTGTTTGTTTTGAGATTTTTGAAAATGCGTTCTTTTTGTGTTTTCGAAAATTGTTTCAAAATAAAAAACTCAAAACGCTACTTGAATTTTTTGAGAAATTTGGACTTGGAATTAAAAACAATTTAAACTTGAAATTTAAAACACTTATTATTTAAAAATAATTTAAACTTGGAATTAAAAACATGTAAATACAATTAAAATTATTTAATTATGGAATTAAAAACATTTAAAAACAATTAAAATATTTAAAAGAATTAAAAATATTTAATTATGGAATTAAAAACTTTTAAAACAATTAAAAATATTTAAACACAATTAAAAACATTTAATTATAGAATTAAAAACATTTAAAACAATTAAAATATTTAATTATGGAATGAAACATTTAAAAACAATTAAAACATTTAAAACAATTAAAAGCGATCTCAAAATAATTATTGTTTGAATTAAAAACATTTCAAAAATTTGGAATTATTTAGAATTCAAAACAATTCAAAATAATTAAAAACAATTATTTGGAATTAAAAACATTGTTTTAAACAATTAAATATATTTAAAAAAATTATTGTTGGAATTAAAAATATTTAAGTTCAATTAAAATATTTAAAAACACACTAAAAATATTTAAAAACATTGAAAAACAATTATTGTTGGAATTAAAAATATTTAAAAACAATTACAAATAATTAATAACAATTAAAAACTTGGAATTAATTAGAATTACAAATAATTATTATTTAAAAACAATTAAAAATATTATGTTTGGATTTAAAAACAATTAAAAACAATTAAATTAATTCAAAGCAAAAACAAAGAAGCCACGCATTTGGAGAGTTGAACCCCTGACCTCCTTGTTGGAATTTGTGCATGCTAACCATTTTGGCAAGGAACAACTCTTTGTTAAGAAAAACACGGAAATTGGTTATATTATAATTATTTTTTCAGCGTAAAATGAAAAAAAAATAAATAAAATGCCGGCTGCTAGACTCGAACCGCGTACCTCCTTATTGAAAACGCGCGTTTTCAACCGTTTTGGAAAACAGCCATTTGTTGTACACAAAACGCAAAATGATGAAAATATCATTTTCCATTTCCTTTGAAATTTTTTGAGTGTTTTGGAAAATGCATTTTCAAAAATGGCAAAAGAACATGTTTTCTCTATTTTCAAAAATACAAAATGGAAAATGGGTTCAAAACACTAAAGAGAACAGGCCCTAATTGATCTCAAATAAATTTTTTTTTTTCAATTAGTGATGAAGAAATAATAGTAGATAGAAATGTGGAATTGGTATGAGTTCTGCACGAGCTACTCAAACTCAACTAAATAATGGTGAACTGACTTGTAAATTGACTAATATTTTCTTTTGTTAGTTGCTATTATGGTTGACGCCATGTTGCACGGAGGTGATGGTGCAAGATATCTTCCTCATCAACCACCCCACCTACCGCATTCGGCCCCACGAGTCCAATAAGAATTTTTGTTTTGATATTAATTTTTTTACATCACTTCATTATCGTTGAATTTCTGATTAAATATATCGTATTTTTTCTTTTTCATTGCCGCCGTCTAAGCGACGGAGTATCTCTCAAGGCATTAACCTTGAGAAAGTTTGGTAGGCGAACAAGAAGATGTCACTTCCCATCGCGTTCGACAATGTCGAATGCATAATGCACCGATTGAGAATAATGCGAAGAACTTTACGTGCTTGGTTGGGAACCAAGTGAGGTTTACCGTGTCCCCTTGCTACCCTTCTTGGACAGAGGTTCTAGAGAAGCAGCGAGCACGATTACGTAGCATCATCGAAGTAATATATATAATATTTTTTTATTAGCGCATTTTCTAAATACACTTGCTCCATATAATATGGATTAATGAATGTTGTTTCGATGTTGCGCGAGCTACTTCGATCTTCACGGTGATCGGTAGCCCGACAAGTACTGGACGGTTTGTGCTGTTGTATATCGCCTAGTGGTTGATCGTTATCGCGATTACAAACTAAAGGCACACAATCACTTGAAGGAGCACGGGCCGAGCCATCCATACGGCGAGCTATTTACCGAGGAATGGCAGAAGTGCATTGACTTCTTCACAAGTCCTAATTTCGTGGTACATACTATCATTTAGTTTTTTAAATTTTATGTTAATATTTCTATAAACCTCATAGTTACATAATCAATTAATTTTTATGTCTCTAGGAACGGTCAACAAAGAATAAGATCAATTGAGGTAAGGCTAAATATTCGAGTGTGCAGTGGTCAAGAGCTTCTCTACCACGCTGCTACGATCATGTACAAGAGACCCCGAGACCCAAAGAATAGCCGAGCATTATTGACTCGTTCAGGATTTTTTACACCTTTCGGGATGACAATTGGGTGAATTCGGAGGTGGCTGGTAACTACGTGAGGAAAATTTACATTTAAATGTTGTTAATTTTATTTCACATTTCAATATTATTAATTATTTGTTTTTTCTCACTAAAGAGCATAAACTTGTTGAGGTGATCAAGACTCAACAGACCCAAGTCGCCTCCAGTAGCGCGTTGGTTGACGAGCGTGCTATTGCAAGGGAAGTTCTCGGAGAACAATGAGGAAACACCCGTAGGGTTGGACAGGTTTCGAAGGGCATATCTCCCTCTCTGGATTCGACCACGGCATCGAATGCCCCACGAGGAACATCCAACCAGTTTTTTGAGGATGCCCAAAACGATGATCCTCGATTTGCAATGTATGAGGCCCAACTCCGTCGAATGGAGAGGACAATTGCACGTCTTACATCAAATCTATAGTAAAGATTACAGGGGAATTGTGCTAGAGGATGATGAGGAGGTTGCCGATGACAAGAACGGCGGTGGGGGTTTGGGATATTCGTAGGATTTATGTACTATTGAATTGTTTATATTCTTAAAAAAAAAATTAAAATATTTATGACGGTGACAATATCGTCGCTAAAAAGAACGATGGGCCACATCTTTTAGCGACGCGTTGCCGTCGGTATAGATTAAAATGCATGTAGACATGTAGATTAAAAAGAACGATGGGCCACATCGTTGCGCTAGATTAAAATACTAATTACCTAGAGGTACTAATATATTGAGACGATCTACAATGACGACAATGTCGTCATTATAAATAAAAAACACTTAATACTCATATTGTAGCAGCGACATTTGTCGTCGCTATAACCCTCCTTTCCTGTAGTGTAAGGGACAAAGGATCCATCAACGTGGAAAGCACATTGAGCGAAAGTATCGCCTTCTCCAAGAGATTGTCTAGCGCAAAGATATAGTGGTGTGCAAGATATCATCTTCAAAGAACATCACGGACCATTTTATTAAAAGCCGACTAGAAGTTTCGAAGGTCACATAGATAATGGAAATACTTAATATGTCTCATATACTCCAAGTCAAGTGAGAGAATTGTTGAGATATATGCCCTAGTGTATATTTTGATTCTATTTATTGAATATATAAAATATTGATTTATCTTGTTTAAATAATTAATCTTGAGAAAGCAATAGAAGGTAGCTTGATCGTGGTTATTATTATAAATTGAGCACTTAAATCATGAAGTGCATAAAATTTCAATTTATAAAGTGATCAAAATTAATTGTTTGCAACCACTAAATTAAGTTGAAAACTTTTTATCCCTATTAAAGTTTATCTTGACTTTAGTAATTGAAGTGATAATACACTTAATGTGTACTAGAGATGACCACGTAATATTTAATCTACTTTGACAATCACTCGTGATTAAATGTTATTCTACTATCGATGAGTGCCTAATCCTTACGTGGGTTATGAACGTTAATTATAAGTCCGAGTTCTTTGAAATAATAAAGGGTGAGATTAATTACATATTCAATACCTTGTTGCTTTGGGAGTTATGATGAACTAATTAACAAACATAAACTACAACACGGAATCCTTCTCCAATTTAATAGGGACGATCATTATCACAAGTATTTTTCTAACAAGCAATTTCATGTGAGTTCAAGAAGTCGATAATAAGATCGTTGAACACCGATTTTTGTGATGCGATTACAATAAAGTGCAAAGTGAAATATGAGGACTCAGAGAATTGCATAAATAATTAAAGTAACCGATTGGTCAAATGAGTCATTTATAATTATTTAAAGATCAACGGACGACTTATTAGAACGACATGTCCGGGGATTTA
Source organism: Forsythia suspensa (assembly GCA_023638005.1). Lineage (NCBI taxonomy): Eukaryota > Viridiplantae > Streptophyta > Magnoliopsida > Lamiales > Oleaceae > Forsythia > Forsythia suspensa. The sequence goes on along the minus strand of JALRMA010000409.1, from coordinate 236,788 downwards.
ATTATTGTTAAGAAATTAAGCTTCAAAATTTCAATTGATTAAAAAGTACAATTTCGAACGGTAGTAGAAAAAATCGAGATTGGTTAATTAAGCTTGAATGGTCAAGAGTTGATTATTACAAGAATTAATCAATTAGATCTTAAAATAATTGTATCCGATTAAGTCAATGATTTCAATCTAGGAAATTGAATTAAGTGTAAATGATACAATTAATTAATTAATTATCATTGCTACAATTAATTAATTGTGGAAATTGTAGTTGCACATAAATATTTTTAACTTAAAAAGGTTTTACGCTAAAATAAATCAATGAAAAAAAAGGAAAGAATCATCGGCTATTCATGCCTAGAAAATCGTGCACCATAGATGTGACATGGTGGTACAAAGATTTTAATTGATATTTGATTGGAGTGAGAGGAGGAAAATAATAGTCATTTTTGTTCTCTCAATTCTAAACATAAATGACTTGTGAATTTGATATGTAAAGCTCACATGCTAGAGATGTTGCTGCCTCGTCTAACAATTATTAGACTTGCTATGCTTTACACATTCATGTGTCTTCATTTTTAGAAGTTCATTTTATGAATTTTTTTTTTAACAATTAATAATTGTTACGTAAAGTTGCCTTTTATTCTATAAAATTTTATTACAATGCGTAGTTTTATTAGTAATTAACTTGATATTGCCTTAAATAGAACATGAGTTGGATTTATAATTGGATAATTATATTTACACTACAGCTTCTTATTATCTACACTATATTTTAATTGCAATTAAAGTCCTCTAACTTTTGATATTTTAACACTTATATTCCCAACTTCTTTTCGTCTCAATTTTATCATTAATTTTCACAACTTGTCTTTGATGAGAATTTTTGTCTAAATATTCTGCAAATGTACATTGAAATGAAGGAAAAATATTTTGTCAAACTTTTGTATTTGTTATTTATTTTGTTTATTTAAAAATATGAGAGGCAAAACAATATTTTTACGCCATCTTAATTTACTCTTTTGGACGTAAAGTATCATCTAACACAAAGATAAGATAAAGATAAGATGTACAAATTAATAGATTATTTTAATTAATTTGTAATGAGATTGACAAGAATTTCACGTCCAATACAAATCAAAAGACTTTTCATTTCATGTACTTATTATAAGGAGTCTCCTATTTATGTTTTCTTCATCCCAATTTGCGAGATTGTCATGAAGTATCGTAATGCTAAGACTTAAGAATCTTGAGTAATATTAATCGATTTACATATTGTGGCTTGTACTCAAGATTTTGGAGTGTGAGTGATTTTAATGTAGTGTTTAAATCTCTGTCTTTTGCAATATCATAATTTTTCTTCGATTTTAAACCTTTCATGTAATTCTTTATTTATTGTCATTATTATTATTTTCTATTTTTATTTATGTATTTATCTTAATATAATTCTTTTTGTCAATCGGAAAATAGTCCCAAATTCCTATAATATTCATTGTTTTAGCCCTTGTTAGGCGTCTATTTTTTAAAACTCATTTTTAATTACACATTCAATAGAATATATAACTTTTCAACTACATATTTCATTATATTTTATTAAAATCTCTTAAAAATCTAATTTTTATCACTTCATATACTTAGTATCAAAACCTTTGATATTTGTCAACCATGTACATTATTTGCATCGAAGACTAAAGCATAACATTAACTTTCAACTAATCATAATGTAGATAACTAATTCACTCAAGAGACACAATCATTTCTTTTCAGAAAACCCTACCTCATGAGGGACAAGTGACCACAATAACAGTGTCCATCAAAAGGACAAATCCATCACTTCAAATTCTCTTCTAGAAGCTTATGATAATTCAACTCAAATTATCACTACATAACCTAAATTAATTCAAACTTAATCTACAATCTGTCCCCCTTAGTTATTATATAATATGCATATAAGTCAAACAAAACCTAAAAAAATAAAAATAAATAAAACCTAAACAATTTGCAACCTTAACTTCGTCGTATTACTATTACCTAAAGCTAGGAAGGAGAGTGTAACGAACGAGAGTTGTTGAAACTAGAAAATTCATCTGCCCAAAAATTATGAACGACTACAATAATTGTAAGTCAGACTGAATCTCTAACCTTCATTAACAAATTCATTTTCAGTGTTTCCTGATCAAACTAGAAGTTACCCTTATGTGTGATTAATCACAAGCCGAAGAATTTAAGATTCTTCTCACAGGGGGAAAAAAAGGAAGAAAATAATTAGTTTCAACTGTGATACATAGAACAAATTTCTGATAACAAAAACACATGAAAAATTAATAGGAACATAAATCCCTAGATTCAGACAAATCCTATTAATACAAACAACCAAAAAATCTGAAAATCTGGAAGAAAAATCAAACCCTAGATTCAGACAAATCTAATTAATACAAGCATCCAATACATACACCCAAATAGAACAACATTTATTCTTTACATGCTTATATAAACTCACCTTCTAAAAGCTTTCACAAATTTATACCAACATAGTTTTGGATCCAACAACCAGCAAAAGAAACCCTAGTAATGATGATTCTAGAGAGAGAGAGAGAGAGAGAGAGGTCATGAATTTATTTTCAAACGAGAAAAAGAGAAAAAATCACATGATATGGAATGATCATACCATGTTCTTCAATCACCATATCCAAAGCAAAGCAAAGCAAAACAAACTATTTGAAATTCCTTGAAGTAGATGGAAATTTACCAAAGATTCTTCCCATTGAGTGCACAAGTGAAGAATCTTGAATTACTTGTAGATAGACAGATATTAATTTGCTTGATCTAGCAAAATATCGGACCAATACGCTTCGATTCCCCGGAGAGAGAAGAAGAAGAAATAGGAGGAGACTGATCACTCAAAGAAGATCAGAAACAGAAAGTAGGGTTTCTTCTTCTTCAATGAACCCATCTTCAACATCTACAGTTTTCTCTCTCTTTTCTTCCTTTTTCTTGCTCCGATCTTTGAGTTTGTAGATGGGGTTTGTTGATGGCGAAAGAATGTCTTGTGGTGATGATGAAAGTGTGGGACTAATGATGAAATACAAAGTTTAGAGGACATGATGATTGCTGCAGGTGTTTTGCTTTGAAATAAGGGGAAAATTCAAAGCAAATATTAAGGTATATAACTGCAGATAAAATCTTGATCTTCCCCTACATGCTACAGCTGAAGAGAGAGAAAGAGAGTGAGACCTTAATCTTATCTTTCTTTATCTTTATGTAGTTTTATATGTTGTCCTAATTATATTTTCTTTAGATGTTTGGAAAAGAATATGATTTACTTTATATTAATTATTTCTTAGTATAATTTTTTCTCTCGCTTTTATACTTTAATTTCCTCGAGAGAATGGACCTAGATAAAGCTCCCTCTAGAGTGAAAAAAAGGAAAGAAATCCAACAAAGTTTTATATTGGATAGGTATATTGTCACCACAGTTTTTATTTGTTATACTAATTTTTAATTGTAATTAAAGTTTTCAATCTTCGTTTTTTATTGTACTTATATTCACATTTTTTGTCATATTATTATCTTCATTCTTCTATTAATTAGTACATCTAGTCTCTAATAATACTTTCTGCCAAATATTCTATTAGTATACTTTAAAATGAATGATAAATAATATGTCATACTTTTGTATTTTTTACTAGGGCCAAATAATTATTTTTACGCCTCATTAATAGATTTTTTAGATATAAAGAGTAATTATATTCGCATTATATTTTTGTTAACATGTTTATCTTATTTTTCTTGCATGACACCCTTCGGTATTGTCACTCATTAGTCTAATTTACTAAACATGTAAACGTTGTTTGGCAAGCTTGCGATCATGTTGATTCAAGATTTCAAGGATGATCACATTGATTAAATTAATTTGAGGCATTTTATCAAGTAAGAGAAATCAAAGAGTGATGAATTACAAATGAAACAATAAACACAAAACTCAAAATTGTTTGCAATTTTATTTCTATTCATAAGATCACTACCTAGAATTTCATGTCAGACATCATTTTTTAAATCTTATTTAACTATTTTCTAATATCTGATCTTTTTGTATCATTAAAAGTTTATTACTATTAGCAGATTAAATTTAAATTGTTTTCACCACAGCCCGTCACATGTAATTTGAATTAATTTTTTTCATCAAAGGCCGAAAACATTTTCTTAAATGGTGACAACTACTGATGCAAACTCAGAAGCTTTAATTGCTTGTTCAAGTACCTTATTGAATTACCCCGTTAATTACAAGTTTAAAACTTTAATGAAGGGATAAATTTATTTATTTATTTAAATTTTATATTCAATATTTATAATTAACCAATTACCATTGAATATTTCTTCATAAATTTACTATTTGTCATGATAATGTGTAAAAAGTGTACTTGACTTGAGATTAATTCAAAAAATCACTATTTGCTTACTTTTTATTTGACTCTAAAAAAGTTACCACTTTATAATTATTGCATCTTATCATGCAATTTTCTTTCCCTTTGTTCTAGCTAGCTAGGGTACAATAAATTTAAAATCAATTAGGGTTTGTACCATTGTGGTGTCAACTCATTTCTTATTGCAATGATTATGGTTTCTTATATTGGGGGCAATTGTAGGGGCAATCAGAATTCATAAACTTCAGAATGAATTACTACTTCAGTTTACATGGGAAGCATAATAGCCAAATGCCACCCGGTTAGCCGGCCCTACTGCATTTACTCATTCTCCTAGCGGTCTCAAACAGGTTGAATCAAGGTACGATAATTGACGGTACAATACCTGGTTGGTTTGCTTTTGTAGTCGGTACGTGATAAAGAGAAAATATAATTTTAACATTTAAAAAGAATTTTTTAGTTTTATTTATAGTTTGTACAAAGAATAGAATATTGTGAGTATGGTAAAGTCTAGATAATTAATTTTCTTATGATATTCGTGGGTTTTGGTTAGCGAAAAATTATAGATGATAATAACAATTTTTTATATGGCGAAAATTTTTTATCTTTGACAAAATATCCATCTATTTATTTTGTTTTTGTTCTTTTAATATTTTATCTATACGAAAATCCTATGAACAAATCAAGAAGTAGGTTTCAATTTACTTGTGCAACAATACTGAAATATAGAATATCAGAATAGTCCTTCTTGAAGATTTGGAAACAAACTTGTTATAGAAGACATAATTTAGGAACCAATGATTTCGACTTTTTTTTTTTTTTTAAATAAAAGTCTTGTCATGTATTTATCAAGATATTGAATCACTGGAAATAATTATAAGCAATCTACTCACACACACACACACATACATATATAGATTACAGTTGGTATCCTATTAAGTAATGATAATACAACAATTATTCTAGTCTATCACTAATAATAATACAACAAGTCTTGGTGATTAATATTTTACAACATTATCTCTAACATACCCTGCAAGATAGTGATCCACCATAGACACCTATCTTGGAACAAAGGAGTTGTATACGTCACGGTGGTTAAGGGTTTGGTAAGCGCATTACTTAGTTGTTCTGTGAAGCGAAATGAGAAACACAAATGTCACCATTTTGAACTTTATCACGAACAAAGTGAATGTCAATTTCAATGTGTTTCATTCGAGAGTGAGAAGATTAGAGCAGAGATATGAGTGCTGATATTATTACATTAATAATTAGAGTTGCGAGGACACGTTTTCCTAGATTGTGAAGTAGAGATCGAATCCATAGGACTCATATGCAGTAACAACAATAGCTTGGTTCTCAACCTCAGGAAAAGATCAGGCAATAAACCATTGTTTTTGCGAAGCCCAAACAATAGGGTTCTGTCCAAGAAATAAAACATGAGCAATAGTAAAGGTGCAATCATCGACATTACCAGCCTAGTCAAAATCAGAGAAAGCATGTAGAGAAATTGGTGATTGGTGATGAAGAAAGAAACCATAATAAAGAGTACCACATAGATGTCGTAAAAAGACGCTTAATTGATAGCCAATGTTGAGAAGTGGTACTGTGCATAAATTGAGAAGGTTTGTTAACTTTGTAAGCAATGTCCAAACGAGTGAGTAATAAATGTCAAAGACTGCCTGCAACTTGACGAACTCAATAGCATCCTATAAGGTAGTTCCATCAGTCAGCATAAGATTAGTTGTTGTGCACATTGTGTCTCAACCGATTTGGAACAATGTTATTTGTTCTATGAAGAAAGTTACATAGATAGTGGTGTTGAGACGTAAATAGGCTGCAGAAGTGGAAATCACAAAGAACACTAAGAAAGAAATAAGGGACCCCAATCCTTTACAGAGAATTGATGGCTGACTTGGGTGATGAAAGAACAGCTCTAGAATTTCATTAGCATTCACACACGATCTAAACATGCATCATATCTCTAATTACACAAAGTACTACAGAAATAATGTAAAGAGAAGATCAAGAACACAAGATTTGATTTGTCGATTAGGCATGCAGTTCGACAGATGTCTACTCTGCCTTTGAGGCTCCCAAATAGGATTATGATCTCTCTGCACTAAAAGAAAGAAACCAGTGTACAATATACAACAGAGATCACCACTCAAACAAAACCCCAAACTTCACCCACAACAATTTCAACCCTAACTTTACCACAGAACAACCCCAAGTTACTGTTCACCTTTTTGAACACAATACCGTCTTTCCACACATTTTTCATTTAGAGAAAACTAAAGAAAAGAATAAGGAGATGGAGGAGAAGAATCAGAGAGAACAGCCAAAAACAGAGAGCAACAGTATTCAGTTATGCCTTGGAAACAAAAAAGAAGGGCTCTTATATACACACAATCAACGGCTCACTTGTGATCCAACAGTCCAGCAAAGAGTCAGCATTGTTGAAAGTGTAAGCTGAGAAAAAAACACATTTCCAAAATGCAATTTCATTTGATATGCAAAAAAATATCAACAATTTCTACCATTTTTGTATATCACAGCTTCAAGTATCAATTTTGCAGAGAAGATAATCATCCATAGTTCATTGCCTCCGATTACTGTAGTAAATAATGTTTAACCTTTGTCAATATTCAACAAACTCAAACAGCTTTGTAAATTTATTCAATGAAAGTAACTTAGTTACCATAACAACAGATTGACATAGTATGAATCTTATCAAGTTGTATCACATTATTGGCAACTATATCACAAATGAAGTGTAATTTTATATCGATGTGCTTTGTGCGTTCATGAAACATAGGATTTTTATATAGATGAATTGCACTTTGAGAATCGGAAAAGAGAGTAGAAGGTTGATTTAAATATTCAATTTCATTTAACAACCCTTGAAGCTATATTGCTTCCTTGACTACTTCATAGAACAACAATATATTTATGATTCAAAGAGTTGATAATACAACAATGGACCTGTAATTGAGACTTCCAACTTATGCAAGAATCACATAAGGTAAACATATAGCGGTGTAGTGGATCTTCTTTTTACCTATCACTAGCAAAGTTAGCATCAACGAATCCCCTAAGTCGTATGCCTTCATGACTTTTACTGAAAGTTATGTCTAACTCTCTAGATCCCTTTAGATATATTATTAGCCATTTTAGAGCTTTCCAGTGTTCTAACCCAGGGTTAGATATATATCTGCTTAAGGAGCTAATAGCATGAGCAACATTAGACCTCGTACACACTATAGTGTACATAACAAATCCTACTCTTGCATTAGAGTAGGGGACATTTTTCATTTCGACTTCTTCTTCATCACAAGAAGGACAAAGATTTTACTAAGTTTAAAATGATTTCCTAAGGGAATAGAAATTACTTTAGCATCTCTCAAACCAAACTTATCTACAATCCTATCAATATAATCAATCTGCTTTAGAGATAAAGTGTGTGCTCTTCTATTTCTAATGATATTCATACCAATAATTTTCTTAGCATTTTCCAGATCCTTCATTTCAAATTTAGAATTTAAAGCATTTTTAATTCTATCATTATCTTCAAACGAATGGCCACACAGTAACATATCATCAACATATAAAAGCAAATATACAGGCAAGGAGTTTAAACTTTGTAATCTGAAATACATACAATGATCATAATCACTTCTTTTGAAACCTAGAGTTAAAACAAATTAATCAAATTTCTTATACCATTGTCTGGGAGCCTATTTTAAACCATAAAGAGATTTCTTTAATAAGCACACCATATCAGATTATGTGTTTCAATGAAACCTTCAGGCTGACACATATAAATAGTCTCTTCAAAATCACCATGAAGAAAAGCTGTTTTTACATCTAATTATTCTAATTCCAGCCTAAATGAGTAGTGAGGACAAGCATAACTCTAATGGTAGTATATTTCACTACTGGGGAGAAGATTTCATGATAATCAACTCTTTCTCTTTGAGTGAAACCCCTTGCAACAAGTCTGGCCTTATATCTGGCTTGTTCATTTGAAGTAATTCCATGTTTTACTTTGAACAACTACTTACAGTCAACTAAGAACATGTTGTCAACTTTTGGAACTAATTCCCAATTATTATTCTTATATAGATAGGCTATCTCATCCTTCATTGCACTAATCCACTTCTCAGAATGCTCACTTTCTATAAACTCTTGATAAGATTTTGGCTTATTATCAAGAAGTTCATGCATGGATAACAAGGCAGTAGAAACACACTCAAAATAGCCTAATCTATTTGGAGGTCTTATTTGTCTTCTATTTTTATCTCTAGTAAGTTGGTAATCAACTAAAGGATGAGGGTCAGCATCATTATTGTTTTCAAGGTTATTTATCATCAGGTTGTATTTCCTGAGGCTCAGTCTCATCTAAGTTCTGATCAGGCTCCACCTGATCATGAATAACATCATTCCTGGCAGTAACAATAGGTGAAACAAGCTCCACCTGATCACTGTTATTGTTTGAATTAAATTTTTCAGCCTGAGAAGAGATGTTTTTGTTTAAACATGGCATGTCATCTTCATTAAAAATGACATCTCTACCAATAACAACTTTGAAACCATAATCATCTTCAACCCAAAGCCTATAACTCTTAACCCCATCAGCATATCCTAAGAAGACACACTTCTTAGACCTAGGTTCTAACTTTCCTATATTTTGATGAGCAAAAGCAGCACATTCAAACACCTTTAAAGTGTCATAGTTAGCAACCTTACCAGACATTTTCTCAATAGGAGTTTTTCTATCAATGGCGGATGAGAGATCTATTTATCGAGATAACAAGCTATCATAACAGCTTTTACCCGAACATTTGAGTCAAACCAGGCTGAATAACATAAATCGACTCTTTCAAGGAGGGTTCTATTCATCCTTTCAAAGAACTCCATTTTGTTGGAGTGTGTGCCTAACTATTTTGTGTCTTAAAATACCATTTTCACTTCAAAATTGATCAAATTTAGTATTACAATATTCTAGACCATTGTCAGTCCTAGAGACCTTAACCTTACTTCCAATTTGATTTTCTATTAAGACTTTCTAGTTTTTAAAATTCTGAAAAGCTTCAAACTTGGGTTTTAATAAGAAAATCCAAACCATCATAGAATAGTCATCCACAATAGACATGAAATATCTATTTCTCATAAGAGTGGGCTTGCTTACAGGTCCCCATAAATTAGAGTCTAAATATTCCAAAGGAGCCTTTGACTAATGAATTCTAGTACCAAATTTTAACCTATGTTGTTTTCCTATAAGGCAATGATCACTGAAGAGAATAGGATTTATGTGATCATTTCCAAAAATGCCTTGAGACTCAAGAATTTGAAGACCGTTCGAACTTATGTGTCCTAACCTTGTATGCCATAAGTTGATGTTATCAATACTTGGCATTGTAATAGTAGCCCCAGTACCTAAGACTAGTTCTACATTGATAACATAAAGGCCATTTTTAATGAAACCTTTCATGTGCATTAAAGAACCCTTAAACATTTTCATATGTTCCCCAATCAAACTTACCAGACCATCCATATTTGGCTAAAGAAGCAACAGAAAGAAGATTTCTAGTTAGGCTATGGACACACCTAATTTTCTCAAAATTGTAAACTATTCCAAAGATTCTAATTTTAGAATAATACTTCCTATTTACAGGACATACTATTTTTTGTAAGAACTTGACTCATATCTTTTTCTTCTAGAGTGTTAAAGCACTCTTCTTTATGTGTCATATGGAAAGTACACCCTGGATCTAATATCCACTCTTGTGGATAATCACTTGTAAAAGTCACATACACTTCTAAAAGATTTTCAGAAACTTCAGCAACATTTTCCTGTTCTGAAGCTTTTTCTTTTAACTCATTTTTCTTTTGTAACAATCTTTTATGAAATGACTCAATTTAACACATCCATAACACTTTCTACCCTTTTCCCTGGACTTGGACTTATATATATCATTTTACTAGACTTATCTTGTTGATAATCCCTAGTGTTATTCCTCCCTTTGACAGTTAACCCCTCACCATCAATTTTTGTGGACTTTAACTCTAACTCTCTACTCTTAAGATAATTAAAAACTATATCAGGAGTTAGAACATCTCTTCCATATTTGATAACATTTTTTATCTCTCTATCAGATTTAAGAAGAGAATTTAGGAGAATAATGGCTCTGTAATCATCAGGAGCTTTATCCCCAGTGTTTTCATATCTTGGACAATCTTATTGAACATATCAAGACTCTCATCAAGATCCTTTGAAAGATCAATTTTATAACAAAATAATTGTTCTAAAAGAAACATTTTATTTGGTAGAGACTTGATCAAATAAAGTTCAATAAGTTTGTCCCATAGAGCTTTAGCGAAAATAATTTTCCTAGATTTCTAAGCACAAAGTCAGAAATGTGTAAAATAATAGATGTATATACAAGTTCATCAGCTTCATCTTTTGATCCTCAAGATAAGAAACAAAATATTTTCCATCTAAAGCTCTGGAAACTTTCTGTTGCACTAATATGGCATCCATTTTTTGTTGCCAAATTGGAAAGTCACATTTTTCATTAAAAAGTTCCAATTGAAATTTTGTGAAAGTCATATTTGTGTGACAAGAAAAATCAAGAAAACAAGATAATATAACTTAACACTATAGTCAAGAAAGTTTTCACATTATCAAACAAAAAAGGAAAGAACCATATGCAATGAATGAAGATGAATGAACCACCCAAGGACAATTGTGCACTCCAAGATTCAGGCCCTTCAAGAGAGCACGGACATGAAAGTTCAGCAATTTCCTCATAAATCTATAGAATAAGAACCAGACCCCAGATGCAGATGCTTGAGAAGTAATAGACAGATTATTCACACGATTTAGTCAAAAAAACTTTACTGATAATTTCACAAATAGTGCATGCAACCACAAAAGAGTACAAACACTGAAACATATCTAAACCAAGAAATCAAACATCACAAAGATTTGTATATATTGTGAAAACTGAGTTTAAACATAATATCATAAGTTCTTTTAGCGAAATAGAGACACGACTAATTTTTCCTAGGGTTTTTTCCAGAGCTCTAATACCACTATTAAGTGTTCACACACAGATCTAAACATGCATCATATTTCTAATCACACAAAGTAATACAGAAATAATGTAAAGAGAAGAATAAGAACACAAGATTTGATTTACCGGGTTAAGTAGGCGTTCAACAAATGTCTACTCGCCTTTGAGACTCCCAAATGGGATTACGGCCTCTCACACTAAAATAAAGAAACCAAAGGTACAATATACAACGAAAATCAACACTCAACCACAACTCCTAACTTTACCTACAACAATTTCATCCCTAACTTCACTACAGAACAACCCCAAGTTACTATTCACCTATCTGAATAAAATACCATCTTTCCACACTTCTTCCACTCAGAGAAAACTAAAGAAAAGAAGAAGGAGATGAATGAGAAGAATCAGAGAGCACAACTGAAAATAGAGAGCAACAGTATTCAGATATGCCCAAGAAATAGAAGAGAATGGCGCTTATATACTCACAATCAACGGATCAAATTTATAACTTGTGATCCAACGGTCCAAAGATAAGTCGAAGATTGTTGAAAGTGTAAGTTGAGAAAAAAATGCATTTCCAAAATGCAACTTCAGTTGATAACAAAAAATATCAATAATTTCCTATAACAATTATGTCATCCATATATATAAGAACGAAAGTGTGACATGGATTAGACGTATAAATGAATAATAAAGTGTTAGTTTTGTAGTTGCTAAAGCCATTTGCATCTAGAAAAGTTCGCACATCGTTAATTATACCATGCTCGAGTGGCTTGCTTAAGATCATAAATGACCTTGCACAGATGAGATATAGTCACGATGTATATAGCCAGAGACATATTGACATCTTCAGTCAGTTAGAGAGCCATGAATAAACGCATTGTTAATATCTAGTTGTTGGAGTTCCCAACCATGAGCAATGGCAAGACTTAAAATGAGATGAATGGTGGTCGGTTTAATAACCGAGCTGAAGGTCTCATTGAAGTCAATGCTAGGGCACTGGTAAAATCCCTTCGTAATAAGACGAGCCTTGAATTGGTCAATGGAGTCGTTGGGCTTTCGTTTAAGGCAAAAACCCCATTTACTTTCTACCATATTTTGGGACTAAAGGGGAGGAACAAGTTCTCAAGTGCAATTATGGATCAATGCATCAAATTCATGTGACATGGCTTGGCGCCAAAAAGGGTGTTTAAGGACAAAGACATGTAAAGTTGGTTAATGGGTTCGGGTTCTAAAGATGTGGTGAGGTTGAGCTTTTGTGTAGGCTTACGGGTGTTATTTTTACCATGAGTAACCATGGAATGGGCGTTGGTTGATAAAGGTGCGATTTTATTTGAGGGCAAGGTGATGGATACTAGATTGGAATTAGTGGTTACTAGAGGTAGGTCAACCGTTTGATTAGAGGGGACAGATTGGGATGAGATGGTAGAAGACATGTAAAGTTGGTGACATGGCTTGGCGCCAAAGAGGGTGTTTAAGGACAAAGACAAGTAAAGTTGGTTCATAGGTTTGGGTTCTACAGATGTGGTGAGTTTGAGCTTTTGTGTAAGCTTACAAGTGTTATTTTTACCATGAGTAACCATGGAATGGGTGTTGGTGGATAAAGGTGCAATTTTATTTGAGAACAAGGTGATGGATAGTAGATTGGAATTAGTGGTACTAGAGGTAGGTCAACGGATTGATTAGAGGGGACAGATTAGGATGGGATGGTAAAAGGAGAGACCCTTCTTCGCACTCATGTTGGCCATGGGTTGGAGAAGAAATGGCAATAGGTAGAGAGACAGTAGTCGAGGCTAAAGGAGAAGGTGATGAATTAGTGGTAGTGGACATGGCAAGATAGTAGGCTGACTGAGTCGGAGAGGTGCTGAAAGGTGGTAGTTGGACAATACACAAATAAGGGCACCATAATGGAAGGACCAAAAATTGGTGGACATAAAAGAGATCGAGTAGGAGTCATTGTTTCGACAAACTCAACATGGCGCGAGACAAAGATTTTTTCAATACCAAAGTTGTAGCAATAATAAGCATTTTTGGTTAGGAAATGTCCTACAAAGACAACCAAAGGTGCGTGGTTCGGAAAATTTTGAGGTTTGTGAAACAATGTTTCAAATTGAGAGGGCATGGAAAGATATATACTAGGTAAGAGATTTATTAAATAGATATCCATTAAAAAGTAAATGGCTCCAAAAAGACAAGGACGTGGAAGCATGATGGAGCAGAGAGATCGGTTTCAACAATGTGACAGCGATGAAGCTCTACAAAACCATTGTCCGAGGACATATGAGGAGGTATTGTGAGATGACTAATGCCATTGTTGGCATGATAAGTGGAAAAAGAAAGATATTCACCGCTATTGTCCATGTAGAGTGAGACAATAAAGTGATTAAAAACTTTTCAACTAATGGTTTAAAATTTCTAAACATATTGAGAACGTCAAATTTTCGTTTAAGAGGATAAAGCCAAATATATTTAGAAAAGCGATCAATAAAAGCAACGTAATATTTATTGTCATCTATTAAATAAAGGTAAGACATCCAAATATCACTTCTAGTGGCCTAGTACTAGAAATAGAGACGAATGGAAAGATAATATATGACTCTTTGTGCACTTCACCAATTACGCACTCGAATATATCTGAATTAAGAGATAAAATATTACACGAAACAAAAAATTTGAAGACATTGTCGAAAAAGTGTCCCAATTAGTTGTGCTAATTCATGGAGATCGAACAATGGAAAAAACAAGAAGATGTTCTTTTAATGGGATGGTTTCGCCATTCATAGATATTGTCTTTAAGTGGACCGTACAATAGATATGCCTCGCTCGAAATAGAAACTAAATTGTGCTTCATAGAGGTGGATGATAAGTGCATTTTATGCACTTATTTTGGCCTTTAATTAATCATTTATGTCGTCATATAGTTTCTTTTCTACTTAATCTAGTGTATTATTGTTTTATTTCGGTTTTGGACTTGTTGGTGAACAATTGGAGAAGTTTGGGCAAAAGAGCAATGATTTAGAAGATATCTCATAAGTTCGAGGACTCAATTGCACTCAACCCAAAGTTGAGGACCAAACCGGAGATAATGTAAAGTTGAAGGACCAAATGGGATGTTATGAATAGTTGGAGGACTGAAATGACCAAGTCCCAAAGTTGAAGGACCAATGTGGTATTGTTGAAACAAAAGGGACCGGATTGCAAATTAACATAAATAACAAAAGTGGGCACTTCCGCCCGGTTGTCTTGCGAGCGCGTGACACTTAAAACCAAAGCGAGAACCCAAACGCGGCTGCACAGGCGATCGCCAGGGGAATAACTGAAGCGATCGCCTGTGCCATTTTCTACTACAGATTTTGTTTTTATTTTCTTTCCTTGTTTGAGTCCCAATTCCACTAGGAAACGTTTTGGACGATTTTTTTAGGTCATCTTGGGATATTTTGGGGCACAACTAGGGTATTATATATAAGAGATACATTCTCATAAGAAGGGGAGGATTTTTGGGAGCCGAATGAAGGGAAGACGGAAGAAAACAAAAGAAGACAACTGACTGACAATCAAGAGTTTTTGAAGATTTCTTCTCCTTCAATCCATGCCGGGTTCTATCAATTCGTGTATTTTTAATTTAATTATGTTCTTCTAATTTTCTTTATCCAAGGTAGACGATGAAACCTTGTTTTAATTAAGTAATTATTTCATTATTCGTTTAATTCCTTTTTAGGGCTTTAACGTTCATGGTTCGTTCTTAACTAGATTAATTAAACATAATTTTTTTCATCTTAAATATCATGTATTTTTGATAGTTAGATATTGGTTTAATTAATCCATGCTTGATGCTTAAATAGATTCTATTAATTTCTTTTGATTTTTCATCTTCTTTTTATTCGTATTGGGATACATGGAATGCTTAGGTAATCTTTGATTCTTTGTCTTCTTTCAATGGAATTTGATATGAAAAATGCTTAAGTAATTTATGTTTGAAGCATAAGGGAGCCTATATTTGATTTTCTTCTTTTGGACTTAATTGATAAATCTTTAGGGACGACAATAGATTGATTTCGGGTTGTCGTCGTTATGTTTTCTTTGGGAATTAATGAATGATTAGATGATTACTAAGTTAGACAATGGTGGATTCCGAAACCTTGGTGTTTTACACTTCTTGATTATTCAATCTCATTATTTTCGCATAATTAGTTAGTCTTTAAATTAAATAATTTCAACAAAACTCTTTTCGACTCAACTAGCTAGAATAACGATTAATTGGGATTAAATTACACATTCCTCATAGCGCCTCACGTGGGATCGACCTCGCTTTTGCTTATCTATATTCCGGTAGATTACGTACACTTGCGAGTTAATTAAAATTTGACATCAAGTTTTTGGCGCCACATTCGGACCTGCGCGTCTGAAGGTTAATCTAATCTTAGTTAATTTTATTCTCGACTAGTTATAATTTAGGATTTTATTTAATTTATTTAATTTTCGTTTTTATTTTTTAATTTTTAATTTTTTTTAAAAAAAAAAAAAAATTTAAAAAATCAAAAATCTTCATTGTGCATGCTTGGTCGTAAATCTCTGGAAATTAAGCTAGAACCACTAGATAGTGAGATTGAAAGAACTTTTGACCAGAGAAAACGACCTACTAATTTAGATAAGATTGGAGGAACCGAAGCAATAGTAGTTATGGGTGATGAAATTGTTGAGAGACCTTTTAGGGACTATTTTAGTCCATTGGCTAATTTGAGCACCTCATGCATACAATACCCACAAGTAACTGCTAGAAATTTTGAGCTAAAACCGAGTGTACTTAATTGTCTTCCATCTTTCTATGGTTTAGATAGTGAAGAACCCTATAATCATCATCTGACTTTTTATCTTTGTATGTGAGACATTTAAATATGAGAATGTTTCTCCCGATAATGTTAAACTTAAATGCATTTTCTTTTTCTCTGAAAGATAGATCTAGATCATGGTTTAATACGTTGCCTGCAAATAGTATTACATCTTGGGAACAAATGGTTGCTAAGTTTTTGAATAAATATTTTCCTGTTCACAAAACTAATGCTATTCGCAGGGAAATTTCAGAGTTTGTGCAGAGAGACGAAGAACCATTCTATGAAGCTTGGGAGAGATTCAATGGGCTTCTTATGAAATGTCCACATCACGGTTATGAAAAATGGCACTTATGCCAATATTTTTTGGAGGGTCTACTATCACATATTCAAGAGTGGTTGATGGCCACAAGTGGTGGAGAGCTGATGTCTAAAAATGCTACGAGATTTGGAGCTTCTTTCAAAAGCGGTGACAATTCACAACAATGGAGCGAGATCCTCTAGAACCGAGCCAAAGAAAAGGGGTATCTATGAGATTCGCAGCAGTGAGCCTAGCTCAGAAATCAAATGTATGATAGAAGACATTTCTCGCAAATTGACCTCATTGACAGCCAATAGTCCTACAGAGCCAGAAGCATGTACTGATCAAGCTAATGCCCTCAACATGATGAGGAAACAGCCTTACAATCCGTATTCAAACACATACAACCCGGGATGGAGGGACCATCCCAATTTTTCTTGGTCACAAGGTGTTCAACAGGATAGTACTGCAAGTCAAACCCCCAGCAGCTGCTCAACAATTCGATCACAATTTTTCACAGCCACAACCATGGGAGGAGGCAATTCAAAACTTGACAAAAGCTACACAAGCTGCATTAGGCGCCGAACCACACAATTCTTGAGTTTAAGAATGAAATACGCGCCCGACCCGAACTCTCGTGCACAATCCATCTCCAATCTTGAAAACATGATGGGACAACTTGCTTCATCATCCAACGATTTGGCAACAACCATTGAGAAAGGAAGGTTCCCAGTCGACCATTTCCTAATCCTAAAAGAGTGCAACATGAAGAGGCAAAATCAATCATGACTTTGCGGCGTGGAAAACTGTTTGACAACAAAGTGGACATCTCAAAACAAACCACTTCTCAACCACTTTCTCCGTCTTGCTCCAACCGATGATTCAATCCAAGAAGCTCCCAAAGAGGACAATGAGCCATCTTACATTCCAAAGCCCCATATCCTCGGAGGCTCACAAAGGTAAAGCAAGGTAATTCTATCAATGACATGATGGACATCTTCAAGCGTGTAAGCATAAATATTCCTTTACTTGATGCTATTAAGCAAGTTCCCGCCTATGCTAAATTTTTGAAAGATCTATGTACAACAAAGAGACAACTACATATGCATGAAAGGCATTTTTAATCGAACAAGTTAGCTCTATAATTCAAAGCAACACTCCTCCGAAATTTAAAGATCCGGGTTGTCCTACTATCTCTTGTATCTTAGGAAACCATAAAATTGAGCGAGCTTTGCTAGATTTAGGAGCTAGTGTTAATCTTCTTCCTTATTACGTGTATATGCAACTTGGACTAGGCGAGTTAAAACCAACATCTATGATTTTACAACTTGGCGATAGATCTATGAAAGTACCCCGAGGAATTGTAGAGGATGTTTTGATCTGAGTTGACAAGTTTTATTTTCTGTTGATTTTGTTGTACTTGACACTCAACCATGACGAGACTCTACAAAACATATTCACAGTATTTTTGGTCGTCCTTTTACGGCAACATCTAATGCTATCATTAATTGCGAGGAATGGAGTTATGCAACTATCCTTTGGCAACATGACGGTAGAACTAAATATTTTTAATGTCAACATGCTACCACATGATAATGAGGATGTTCTTTTGATGTGGACATGATAGAAGCATTAGATGATGATTGTCTTGCTTATACTAATTGTGATGATCGTTAAACATGTGCTTAACTCATTTGGGTTCTTATTTTGATATTGATAGTGCTATAAAAGAAGTTAATGTTTTGCTTGAATCAAAGACCGTCATAGGTACAACTAAATGGAAACAAAAAATGAGCCACTTCCAACGAATGCCAAAGTCAATAGGTGCAAGAAAAGCGGGTCCTCCAAAGCATTATTCGTGAGTGCCGTAAGGCAATCGGACAATAAGTCAAGCTAATGACTATAAATAAGCGTTTAATGGGAGGCAACCCATTTTCTTACCCTTTATTTACTTGCTTTATATGTAGTAGTTTTAGATAGTTTAAATAATTTATTAGTTTTATTTTATTGCACTTATCAAACTTATTAGGTCTCACCTTGTCACGCGCAGGATGCCCCACTTTGCGAGCCGCTTGGATATTATGTAGGCAATCATCTTCTGACCAAGGGTCCCGGCACTACTTCTGAGTCCACTACATACTAGGCAGACCCTTCTTCTCCACATCTCTCTCTGGGGAGTAACTGATCTTTTCCCTACTTCTCTTTGCTTTATTTTATGCTTACATTGAGGACAATGTAAGGTTTTTGTTTGGGGGTGGGTTATAAAGTATCATGTTACTTTAGTACTTTTGAATTTGTTTATCACTCTTGTCTCCATAACTGAAATACTTTTTGGAAAAAAAAAAAAAAAAAAAAAAATTCTAGTTACTGTTGAATATCTTGCCGCCAATGATGATATATGTTCAAAATTGAGTACATTTTTAGTAGACTATTAGACAACACTTGAACTCGTTCTTTTATCGTATACTTATCCATGTTAGACACGATTATGGAAGCACATAGCCACTATTGACTTATCGTTTATTGGAGACATGACTTGAGTGTTAGTGTTGATATTGTTGACTGAGTATCATGATAAAAATTCCGTTCCTACATTCTTAGAGCTAGTGACTAAACCATTTTGAGAACAGTTTGGGGTGTTAAAGTTACTACTTTTGTTCTAAGACTTTTGATGGTTTGGGTTTTCTAGGTCTCATCTTTGGTTGAATGGGTTATAGTCAAGGAATCTAAACTGAGCACTACTGCGGTGATAAAATTAAATGAAATATCGACTCGAGCAATTAAGCACGTAAGGGTATCTTAAAACACAGTGCCCTATGGTCATCGACTTGGGAGTCATCGACCCAAAGCTCGCTACATGAGTCCCGTATCTAAAACAAGAAAAAGAAAAAAAAAAAAAAAAAAGAGCGATATTTATAAATTTACATCTTCACTTCTCTATTAGCACATGGGACTCGAGCAATTAAGTCTGCTAGGGTATTTTCAAACTGGTGCCCTATGGTCATCGACTTGGGAGTCACCGACCCTAAAGCTCGCTACAAGGTCACACGAAAGCTAGTGAAAGAAAAGTCTTGCACAGGATGTAAGGCATTAAACATGAGTTGAATAAATAAAAAGAGTAGAAGTGCTCGAGAAAGGATTGCTAGATTAGAACTTTGGAGGCCAAGATGAAAATTTAGAAATCTCTAACCATCCTAATTCTCGAGAATACAAGTGCTAAGTTTTACCACTTTTGTTGAAAAGAAAGAGCATTGTGATGATCAATAGAAGCCAACTTCTAGAACACCTCGGGATTTGAGAGAAGAGCTTTAGAAGTGTGATAACTTACGAGAGGTGTAAGGAATAAATGACTACAAAGGGTTCGGGATTGCTAAAATATCAACAACACAATATTGGTCATGGTCTAATACGTGTATAAGTTTAATTTTTGGCTATTCACACACTCACACGAGGTCGAGCATCGGATAAGTGAAAATTTTTGTGCTGTTGTTTAATATCCTTTTAATAGTGTTGCTTTATTTTGAACTTGAGGCATATGGTAAGGAGTTTAACATTGACTAATTTTCCATGATTCTGTTAGCGTAGTTTTAATTTATATTTTAGTTTTGTTTTGTTCGAGGGGCGAACAAAGGTTTAGTTTGGGTGTTTGATAAGTGCATTTTATGCACTTATTTTGGCCTTTAATTAATCATTTATGTCGTCATATAGTTTCTTTTCTACTTAATCTAGTGTATTATTGTTTTATTTCAGTTTTGGACTTGTTGGTGAACAATTGGAGAAGTTTGGGCAAAAAGAGCAATGATTTAGAAGATATCTCATAAGTTCGAGGACTCAATTGCACTCAACCCAAAGTTGAGGGACCAAACTGGAGATAATGTAAAGTTGAAGGACCAAATGGGATGTTATGAATAGTTGGAGGACTGAAATGACCAAGTCCCAAAGTTGAAGGACCAATGTGGTGACTGTTGAAACAAAAGGGACCGGATTGCAAATTAACATAAATAACAAAGTGGGGCACTTTCATGATTTGTCTTGGCGTAGCGCCCAACACTTAAAACCAAAAGCGAGAACCAAACGCGGCCGCTCACAGGCGATCGCTTGGGAATAGCTTCAAGCGATCGCCCGTGCCATTTTCTATTCTGCATTTTGTTTTATTTTCTTTCCTTGTTTGAGTCCCAATTCCACTAGGAAGCGTTTTGGACGATTTTTTTAGGTCATCTTGGGATATTTTGGGGCACAACTAGGGCATTATATATAGGAGATACATTCTCATAAGAAGGGAGGATTTTTGGGAGCCGAATGAAGGGAAGACGGAAGAAAACAAGAAGACAACCGGATCGACAATCAAGAGTTTTTGAAGATTTCTTCTCCTTCAATCCATGCCGAGTTCTATCAATTCGTGTATTTTTAATTTAATTATGTTCTTCTAATTTTCTTTATCCAAGGTGAGCGATGAAACCTTGTTTTAATTAAGTAATTATTTCATTATTCGTTTAATTCCTTTTTAGGGCTTTAACGTTCATGGTTCGTTCTTAACTAGATTAATTAAACATAATTTCTTTCATCTTAAATATCATGTATTTTTGATAGTTAGATATTGGTTTAATTAATCCATGCTTGATGCTTAAATAGATTCTATTAATTTCTTTTGATTTTTCATCTTCTTTTATTCGTATTGGGATACATGGAATGCTTAGGTAATCTTTGATTCTTTGTCTTCTTTCAATGGAATTTGATATGAAAAATGCTTAAGTAATTTATGTTTGAAGCATAAGGGGAGCCTATATTTGATTTTCTTCTTTTGGACTTAATTGATAAATCTTTAGGGACGACAATAGATTGATTTCGGTTGTCGTATGTTTTCTTTGAGAATTAATGAATGATTAGATGATTGCTAAGTTAGACAATGGTGGATTCCGAAACCTTGGTGTTTTACACTTCTTGATTATTCAATCTCATTATTTTCGCATAATTAGTTAGTCTTTAAATTAAATAATTTCAACAAAACTCTTTTCGACTCAACTAGCTAGAATAACAGTTAATTGGGATTAAATTACACATTCCTCATAGCAGTCTCTGTGGGATCGACCTCGTTTTTGCTTATCTATATTCCAGTAGATTCGTACACTTGCGAGTTAATTAAAATTTGACATCAATGA
This sequence comes from Forsythia suspensa, assembly GCA_023638005.1. Lineage (NCBI taxonomy): Eukaryota > Viridiplantae > Streptophyta > Magnoliopsida > Lamiales > Oleaceae > Forsythia > Forsythia suspensa. Next base: position 215,008 of record JALRMA010000409.1, on the reverse strand, counting down.
CGCAAAGAACATTCGATAAATTGAAGGTACAAGATGGATATGAAAGTGAAGTAGTGTATCGGAATGAGTAAATAGACAATTTATTACCATCACATGATGTCTTTGTCGATATCTGAGATGGAGGAAAAGGTTGTCCAAGTCTAATGTGATGAGAGGCTCCATAAGAAACCAAGTTGGAGATGGTGGCACGTCTGGGATAATGTAATGAGTAGACAGTGAGGAAGAAGAGGTAGTGGAAGTAAGGACAGACTGCATAGGACGAGGTTGCTGGAAATAGGACCATGGCATAAGCAATTGTGGAGATGGAGGCCATGGTTGAGATTGTTGAGTGGAGAGGTTGCGGTGGTCGAAAATGGGAGGAGAGATCAATTGGCCAACAAAGCGACACCGGCGTGAGTGGTATTACTGGACTCTACACAATTGGCGTGACCATTTGTAAGGACATCGTTGATTTTGACCACCATAAGAGGCGGCAAATTGAGAGGAACATGAGTTCGAGTTGCAGGTTTGGTTTGGGAAAAAAACATGATTGGCAACATGAGCTGAAGCAGGAATGTTAAGTTGTTTGGTAGGTAGAATTTGTAAATGGGCTTCGAAATTGATGAGCTTTTCATGAAGCTCATCAAACAAGATGGGAGTTTCACGAACTTGGACTGCAAGAGAAAATATCATCGTAGTCACTTGGAAGACCTTCAAGAAATTTTAAAGTGAGACTCCATTAATGAAAGTTCATCAACATTAGATTTGGTGATTGATTGAGATATTTAATGATAGTTGAGTGCCCTTTGTGAGATTAGAGAAATGAGATTTGAGTGATCGTGGGATGGTCTAACATATGTTGAAATAAGAATGAGTGAGTTTAATAGAAACATCTAAGTGGAGCGAACTCGAAAATAGAAACTAAATTGTGCTTCATAGAGGTGACGCAAAGAACATTCGATAAATTGAAGGTACAAGATGGATATGAAAGTGAAGTAGTGTATCGGAATGAGTAAATAGACAATTTATTACCATCACATGATGTCTTGTCGGTTATCTGATTGGAGGAAAAGGTTGTCCAAGTCTAATGTGATGAGAGGCTCCATAAGAAACCAAGTTGGAGATGGTGGCACGTCTGGGATAATGTAATGAGTAGACAAGGAGGAAGAAGAGGTAGTGGAAGTGAGAGACGGGCGCATAGGGGCGAGGTTCTTTGGAAATAGGACCATGGCATAAGCAATTGTGGAGATGGAGGCCATGGTTGAGATTGTTGAGTGGAGAGGTTGCGGTGGTCGAAAATGGGAGGAGAGATCAATTGGCCAACAAGCGACACCCATGAGCGAGTGGCCCCTGACTCTCTACACAATTGGCGTGCCATTGTAAGGACATCGTTGATTTTGACCACCATAAGAGCGGCAAATTGAGAGGAACATGAGTTCGAGTTGCGAGGTTTGGTTTGGGAAAAAAACATGATTGGCAACATGAGTCAAGAGAATGTTAAGTTGTTTGGTAGGTAGAATTTGTAAATGGGCTTCGAAATTGATGAGCTTTTCATGAAGCTCATCAAACAAGATGGGAGTTTCACGAACTTGGACTGCAAGAGAAAATATCATCGTAGTCACTTGGAAGACCTTCAAGAAATTTTAAAGTGAGACTCCATTAATGAAAGTTCATCAACATTAGATTTGACTGATTGGAGATATTTAATGATAGTTGAGTGCCCTTTGTGAGATTAGAGAAATGAGATTTGAGTGATCGTGGGATGGTCTAACATATGTTGAAATAAGAATGAGTGAGTTTAATAGAAACATCTAAGTGGAGCAGAACTCAGAAATAGAAACTAAATTGTGCTTCATAGAGGTGACGCAAAGAACATTCGATAAATTGAAGGTACAAGATGGATATGAAAGTGAAGTAGTGTATCGGAATGAGTAAATAGACAATTTATTACCATCACATGATGTACTGTCGGTATACAGAGATTGGAGGAAAAGGTTGTCCAAGTCTAATGTGATGAGAGGCTCCATAAGAAACCAAGTTGGAGATGGTGGCACGTCTGGGATAATGTAATGAGTAGACAGTGAGGAAGAAGAGGTAGTGGAAGTAAGGACAGACTGCATAGGACGAGGTTGCTGGAAATAGGACCATGGCATAAGCAATTGTGGAGATGGAGGCCATGGTTGAGATTGTTGAGTGGAGAGGTTGCCAGTGGTCGAAAATGGGAGGAGAGATCAATTGGCCAACAAGCGACACCGGCGAGCAGAGTGGCCCTGGACTCTACACAATTGGCAGCGGCCATTGTAAGGACATCGTTGATTTTGACCACCATAAGAGGCGGCAAATTGAGAGGAACATGAGTTCGAGTTGCAGGTTTGGTTTGGGAAAAAAACATGATTGGCAACATGAGCTGAAGCAGGAATGTTAAGTTGTTTGGTAGGTAGAATTTGTAAATGGGCTTCGAAATTGATGAGCTTTTCATGAAGCTCATCAAACAAGATAAGAGTTTCACGAACTTGGTACGCAAGAGAAAATATCATCGTAGTCACTTGGAAGACCTTCAAGAAATTTTAAAGTGAGACTCCATTAATGAAAGTTCATCAACATTAGATTTGGTGATTGGAGATATTTAATGATAGTTGAGTGCCCTTTGTGAGATTAGAGAAATGAGATTTGAGTGATCGTGGGATGGTCTAACATATGTTGAAATAAGAATGAGTGAGTTTAATAGAAACATCTAAGTGGAGCAGAACTCGAAAATAGAAACTAAATTGTGCTTCATAGAGGTGGCCTTAAAGAACATTCGATAAATTGAAGGTACAAGATGGATATGAAAGTGAAGTAGTGTATCGGAATGAGTAAATAGACAATTTATTACCATCACATGATGTCTTTGTCGGTATCTGATTGGAGGAAAAGGTTGTCCAAGTCTAATGTGATGAGAGGCTCCATAAGAAACCAAGTTGGAGATGGTGGCACGTCTGGGATAATGTAAGAGTGAGCGGTGAGGAAGAAGAGGTAGTGGAAGTGAGACGAGGGCGCATAGGACGAGGTTCTTTGGAAATAGGACCATGGCATAAGCAATTGTGGAGATGGAGGCCATGGTTGAGATTGTTGAGTGGAGAGGTTGCCGGTGGTCGAAAATGGGAGGAGAGATCAATTGGCCAACAAAGCGACACCGTGACAGTATTACTGGACTCTACACAATTAGCGTGACCATTGTAAGGACATCGTTGATTTTGACCACCATAGAGGCGGCAAATTGAGAGGAACATGAGTTCGAGTTGCGAGTTTGGTTTGGGAAAAAACATGATTGGCAACATGAAATTTGAAGCAGAATGTTAAGTTGTTTGGTAGGTAGAATTTGTAAATGGGCTTGAAATTGATGAGCTTTTCATGAAGCTCATCAAACAAGATAGGAGTTTCACGAACTTGGTACGCAAGAGAAAATATCATCGTAGTCACTTGGAAGACCTTCAAGAAATTTTAAAGTGAGACTCCATTAATGAAAGTTCATCAACATTAGATTTGACTGATTGGAGATATTTAATGATAGTTGAGTGCCCTTTGTGAGATTAGAGAAATGAGATTTGAGTGATCGTGGGATGGTCTAACATATGTTGTGGCCAGTGTATACCAGGCATCACGTGAAGTTTTTGATGAAACAATAAAAGGGATAATAGTTGGGGATAAGACCTGGTGATGTCATTGATGGGAAGTTGGTCTTGTTGGATCCACAAGGCAAATGAGGGATTCAATGATGGAGTATTATTGACTCAAATAGTAGGAGGACGTGAAATGGATCCATCGACAAAAGTCATAACCAATGAGTAGAGTATGGAATTGAATATGCCAAGATGGATAGTTGGCAGGAGTTAGTTTTAGAGGGAAGAGCCACAAGAATGGAAGAGGTCGGCGGGAGGTGTAGCTGTTTCCACATGCATCGCCATCCATGGTGCTACTGGCTATGGGACTGAGTAGGAAGTCTTCGTTTGAGTAGTACTTTGATATCATGTTGAAATAAGATCTTGAGAATAATTATAAGCTATATATCCAATCGGTATATATATATAGAGAGAGAGAGAGAGAGAGAGAGAGAGAGAGAGAGAGAGAGAGAGAGAGAGAGATTACCATTGGTATCCTATTAGAACTAAGCTACTACAATTCTAGTTTATCACTAACTGTTATAATGTATCAATAATAAAAAAATACAACAAGTCTTAGAGCATCTTTAATGCACTCCGTCTATTGTTTTTAGACGTGTCACATAAGCATAGATAGACATAACTATAAAAAATTATCTCCGGTGCATGCTAACGAGGACTCCATCCAGCTAATGTAGCATACCAAAAAATAGACTCCGTCTAAATTTAGATGAACTTCTAGATAGAGTGACTCAACAAATTTAAATCCAACTCCGCATTTTATAAAAAAAAAAGTTGGACAAGAAAATAAAAATTAAAGACCTACCAATTTAAAAAAATTAATGTCACATAAACAGTAATATTAGTTTTAGACGGAACCCATTGGAGTTGAATTTTTAATTTGACCATCTATTCAATAGACGTAATGCCACATAAACTGAAAATCCGTCTATTTTACCTACCACGTAGACTACAATAGACGGAGTGAAAGCATCTCAATGCATTCCGTCTATTTTGTTAGACGAAGTTATAAAAATCCTCAAATGCATGCTAACGAGGACTCCATCTAACTGATGCGGCACACTAAAATATAGACTTCGTTTAGAAGTCCGTCTAAATTTAGATAGACTTCTAGACAAGTGACTCAGCAAATTTAAATCCAACTTAGCATTTTATTAAAAAAAATCGAACGAGAAAAATAAAAATTGAATACCCGCCAATTTTTTTTTAAAAAAAATTAATGCCACATAAGTGGTAATATTTGTTTTAAACGAGTTTATTAAGGATGAATTTTTTAATTTGACCGTATATTCTATTGAAAATGCTCTTATGATATAATAGTTGTGATTATTTTACAATTCTCTCTCTCTCTCTCTCTCTCTCTCTCTCTAAGAATAATGGTACCCAAAACCTCTTTTGCTTTTAATATTTTAGATCAACATCGAGTCATAAAGTTTATAGATTCTTTTTTTTTTTATAGGAAAGGGTCGGTGAGGGTCTTCAAAGTTGGGGTTCAACTCTTTCTTATAGATTCTTTTTATTCATTATGCTAAATTCTATTCTGGACATTTAATTTTCTTCTACCGTGTGATCAAAATTTATAATGGGTCAATGTCACCATTGCATGGACTACAAGAGAAGTCCATATAGGAGGAAAATGTAAAATGAACAAAAAAAAATTTGAAGATGAAAGAAAGAGAACATATTCTTTCGTTCTATAGGAAAACTCATTTCGCCATTTAACATTGCACGATAGCATTATTAGCTATTGCTCCTTAGTAATAGAATTACATGTTGTCAACGGGGAATGATAAAAATCTTAAAAATGAAAATTTAAAATCCTTAATTTTATTCTTGTCTTTAACTTGTAAACTGGTCTCAAATGTTATAATTTAATTAGTCCACAAAAGGATTAAGTGCAAGTTTAGTGGAGCTTAAAAATAATTTTTTAAGAATTTTTGAAAAATGTTGATGAAATATATTGTTGAAAAGTTGATAAAAATTTTGGGTTCTATAAAATATATAGTTGAAAAGCGAGTTTAAAAAAGTTTATAAAAAATTATATGAGCTTATATGAATTATATAATGTAATAATTTTGCTACATACTTAATTTTTATTAAAATTCTATAATTATTTTTAATATTTTAAACTCCAAAATAACAAATTAAACAGGATTATTTGCACAAATGGTCTCGACTTTTGCACTTATCGCGGGTTGAGGATCTATCGTTTCTTTTTGGCGGTTTGACCCCTATTTCAAATATTTTTGACAATGATCCTTTTCATCATTTTCCATCCAAATCTCTGTGAAAGTTGACGGTGGAAAATTTTTTATTTAAAAAGTAAATGAAAATTTGCAACAAAAGTCCCTAATCTTTCAGAAAGTATTGAAAAGTCTCATAACTTTCTAATCCTAACACATATGACCCCAAACCTTTTTGACAATTTAACCCCCAACTTAAATAAATTAAAAATAACTCATAAACCTTTTAAAAAATACAAATAAGTCTTAAATCTTTTATTTTTTACATATTTACATAAAATAATAAAAGTGTGTCATCAAGTCCCAAAATTTTAATTTTGTTCACCAAAATAACATTTAAATTGTGTTTGATTAAAATCGATTTTTAGTAAAAGTTGTTGAAATGTGTGGTTGAAAAGTTGTGGGACCACAAAATATGTGGTTAAAATTAATTGTTGACTTTGATCTTAGCTTTTTATCAAAATCAAAATTGAAAACAAACGGGCTCTTAGAGTCTCTACAGATTTTGTCCAATGGTCCATTAATTAACAAAAAAATTATACTCATGATCAAAATTTGACTAATTTAAAATTTTAATTGGTAGAGCTGGCAAATAGGCCAGATGAACTAGCCCAACCCGAAATTGGACGGACAACATAAAAATTGGATTGAACTAGTCCTGACCTAATTTTACATGGGTTGGTATTTGCTGGGCCAAGCCAGCTCGATTTTGGGCCAATAAGCCACTCAACTTACATTTTAACTTATTTTTATAAAATAATTACTTATAATAAAAAAAATTCACCATCTTCCTCCACTACCCCACCTCCGACCCCATCCCACTCCACTTCACCCCACCCCATCCCTGAAAATTCAACCACGAAAAGGGGGGATTTCTCCCCATTTGTTTCGGCGGTCCGGCCGAAAACAAAGATAAATCCTCCTCGTCACAACAAATAGGGGAGATTTCTCCCACCTTGGTCATTGGAAAATCCGGCGACCGGAAAAATCCCCTTCCCGTCGTAACAAATAGGAGGGATTTCTCCCTCCTTGTTTCGGACTGTCTCCACCCTTTTCGCGGTGAAATCGGGAGAAATCTCCCTGGTTTCGCGACCAGTGAGAGGAGATTTCTCTCCCTGGTCGTCGTCGAAATCCGGCGACCAAGGAAGAAAAATCCTCCCCTCTGGGTCGGATTTTCGGTCGGGTGGGGTTGGGGTCGAGGTCGGGGGTCGGGTAGTGGAGGAAGATGGTGAATTTTGATTTTTTTATTATAAGTAATTATTTTGAAAAATATGTTAATAATGTAAGTTGGGCGACTCATTGGCCCAAAATTGAGATGGGTTGGCCTAGCAAACTACCGACCCATGTAAATCGGGTCGGGACTAGTCCAATCCAATTTTATGTGGTCCGTCCAATTTCGGGTTAAGCTGGGTTCATCGGCCTGTTTGCCGACTCTCTACCGATTAAAATTTTAAATTAGTCAAATTTTGATCATGAATATAATTTTTTTATTAATTAATGGACCACCTGGACAAAATCTGTAGAGACTAAGAAATCCGCTTGTTTTCAATTTTGATTTTGATAAAAAACTAAGGTCAAAGTCAACAATTAATTTTAACCACACATTTTATAGTCCCACAACTTTTCAACCACACATTTCAACAACTTTTAATAAAAAAGCTTATTTTAATCAAACACAATTTAAATGTCATTTTGGTGAACAAAATTAAAATCTTGGGATTTGATGACATTTTTATTATTTTAAGTGTAATCAGTGAAAAAATAAAAAAGATTTAAGACTTATTTGTATTTTTTTAAAAGGTTTATGAGTTATTTTAATTTATTTAAGTTGAGGTTAAATTGTCAAAAGGTTTGGGGTCATATGTGTTAGGATTAGAAAGTTATGGGGCTTTTCAATATTTTCTGAAAGATTAGGGACTTTTGCTGCAAATTTTCATTTACTTTTTAAATAAAAAATTTTCCACCGTCAACTTTCACAGGGATTTGGACGGAAAATGATGAAAATGACCATTGCTGCCAAAAATATTTGAAATGTGGTCAAACTGCCAAAAATGAAACGATAGGTCCTTAATCCACAGTAAATACAAAAGTCAAGGACCATTTGTGCAAATAAGCCAATTAAACACATATTTTTTATAAGAAATAAACAAACGTAACAAATGTAACAAGTGTTATAAAAATAAAAAAATTAAATAATATTTTTAAATTATTTTATATTTTGTGATATATGGTGAAATTATTCTTATATAATTTCCAATTAGAATGTGCACTTTAAACATTTAAGGTTGACCCCATCCTTGTATGGGCTGATATGAATTATATCTCAAATTTACAAATGTAACACTAATTGAGTTTCAAAAATGATTGGAATGGTTTTCCTTCCAATTTTCACCTTTAACATCACATTTGGATAATTTTACTATTTTATAAATGAATAATATTTTTCACTCTATACCACCCTATTACTGTGTCAAGGGGCATATGTTTTAGGTCAACCTTTAGTTGTTGGACACACATCAAAGTGTTGACAAACGAGTTATATAATCACTTATACAATACTAAGTATTCTATCAAAAATATATTTAATATTTAATTTTTCGATAATGCTTATCACACAAAATAAAGTTTAGTCATAACTTGTCCAAGTTTGAAAGTATAAGTCGAGAGAAATTATATCTCGATTCGTGTAAATGTAGATACTAGTTGGTGATATTTTATTTACTTTTTTTTTTTACTTGGTAAGCATCCAAGATCAAGCCTTTGTCTTTATTTTGTATCTTTTCTAGTAGGTGAAGGAAATTTATTTATGAATCCAAAGTCTTAACAAGGTTAATGGTAAATTTATTCAAATTTTGAAGTAAAAAAGAGCATGTCTTCAACTCAATGGAGTTAGAAAAATTTTGTTGGCGAGATTGAAAAAAAGTTCAAGCGGCAAATTCGAAAAAAAGCGAGTCAAAGATGTTGTCTCGAAATGAATTTAATAATCCTATTTTTATCATCTATTTCTTATTTTGACGTCCTTATTTTTAGATTATGTTTTTCACTCGTTGAAGTAAGTTCTTGATATTGTTTTGGAGTACTCACATAAACTTTGCAAGGTATCTTTTGAATTTGAAAATTGTTAAACAATGAATTTAAAATAACAATAAGGAAGACTATAGAATAGATATAATAATTCGATTTTTTATCTTTTAATTGACATTTCTTTTGGCTTATTTTTTGCTATGTTTCTTCAATCATCGAAGTATGTTCTTGCTACCATTTAGAAGTATTCGTGGAAAATTTCGTAATGCATTTTCCAAATTTAAAAAAAAAAAAAAAAAAAAATTGGTAAACGGAAATTTCAAAATAATATGTCAAAGATGATTGCTATAATTGAATTTAATAATCCGATTTTCAATTTTAATCCTCATTTTGGCACAACTTCTTTTGACTATTTTTAGGCTATATTTTTTTACCAGTTGGGATATGTTCTTTATTCTTAGTATTGTTTCAAAGTATTCATAGCAAATTTCGCGACATATCTTTTGGTATGAAAAATTGTTAAATAACGAGTTCAAAATAATAAGTCAAGGATAAATGCTAGAATTAAATTTAATATTATTATTTTATTTTCGTTTTTGGATGTCAATTTAGTTGAAATTGTATTTGACGTGAATTTGACTAGTCTAACTTATATAATTGAATATAAAAATATAAAGAAATTTTAAAGTGTTATAAGAGTCTCTAAGTAATCTTTTAATAAAAAATTAAATTCTGAAAAATTGGGGCTCGGGACCGTCTAAGCCCCCATACCTCCGCCAATGCTTCAAATCCTCATATCCAATAAATGAACTTCTTTAAACATCGTTCTCTTTATATTATTTTTATGTTTCATTTATGTGAAAACTTAGAACAATTGATAATTGAATACATAGAAATAGCTTCTGTATCGGAAAAAATCACAAAAGAATTCATTTTGAAATTTGGAAAAAAAGAAGTAGAGTGTGAGGCAACAATTACTAAAGAAAAAATTACAAAACCAACAAAAACAAGTAAAGTCCAATAGCCAATAAAATTCCATGCCTGCAAAATGAACGGACCAAATTGTGGGCCCCATTTACTTCATTCTCATTTCTAGGAGTCAAAACCGGGTTGGTCTCATTGTTATTCGTGCTCGACCCGTATAGCTCCTGGATCCCCATGATATCATCATTAGCCAGCTCCACTTTTCTCATACCCGAAGAAATGGTCGGGTACATAATAGCCTCTTCATCGGAGCTATGACCCAACCCGAGTATATGCCCGATTTCATGAACCGCAACCGACTCCAGATCCACAGCCGAAAGTGGCGAAGCATTGATAAAATCACCGTCTGTCACCCAATTCTCGTCGCCATCCAAATGAAACAGCCCCAGCGGCGGCATAAATGCATGCGCCAACGTCCCCAAAACGCCGTCAAACGCCTCTCCGTCGCCGTGGTCTCCGCTAAAGAATCCGATCTTGATGTCCGCCTTGCCGAACGATGACGTTTCAGTGAATGTCAACGACATTACCTCCGACCAACGTTCGAATGCTCGTCCGAATAGGCTTCTCACATTCTCCGACAGCTGATTCTCCGGCAAGAATGAATATGTTAATTCAGTCTTACTCGCCGGCCAGCTCGGTTTTCCAGGGAAAAACGAGTAATGGGCCACTGTATGAATCGTAGAATTCGTACTGTGTGAACTCCTTTTACCAGAATTCATCGTTGAAGTGCCATTGACGATATCGGGATTCCCACATCGAGGTAGTACAATGTGCTTCAACGTTTGTGCATCGAGTTCACCAGTGCTTTTCAGATTGAAGTTAATCTGGTACAATTTGACTGCCGATTCAAGAATTTCATCAAAATCATCTGTAAAATTTTCTGATGAAGAAGAATTGATATAGCCAAATCGTTGAAAGTATTTCTTGAGTTTTGCTAATCCGTTTACTTTCTGGCCTTTGTGGGATCCCAGAAACTGATTAAAACCATCCCATAGTGTAGTATTTGGGATCAAAGAACTTGGGATTGAAGTAATATTGGAGAAGAAATGGGCTGAAATTGGAGTAACTGTAAAGAGTAATACAATAATTGTTGGGATAAATAAATGGAGTTTCATCTCGTTTGAGAGAGAGAGAGAGAGAGATGAGAGAGAGATGATGATGATGGTTTGAATGTATGTGGGATTTGTGGGTATTTGAAGGGGGAGTTGTGATGATTTTAATTTGCAGAAACAATAATTGAATAGGGTGAAGTGGCCGGCATTATTGGTTCCATCGAGGTTTTCATATACTACGTAGACCTGACTTTTGTTGAGAATTGAGATGAATGAATCAATCATCTGTTTCTACGCTATTTCCTCCGTAAATTTTCTTGTCTGTTTTTAGGTTGTTTTTATGTCAATAGTTTTCTAGGTTAAATAACACTGGTGGTCCAGACTTTTGACTCTTGTGCCGATAGAATTTTAAACATTTGATGTTTTGTAATTGAGTTTTAAACTTTTTAAACATTTTTACATGAAGTTATTTTGTGATGAAAAACATTAGTTAGACTTTTTTATTGATCAATTTTTTATTGAAATGTCAGTTTTACTATTATTTTAATTTATGATAAATAGTACTGAGAGTTTTTAACCATTGAAATTTGTGACAGTGAGGTCCTCGAATCTTTGATTTCTAGCACCCGAGATTCCAAACATATCAAACATCTTCGATGAGGTCTTTTTATGATAGAAAATGTTAGTTTAATCATTAAAATATCAAAATTTGAGTCAAATGATTAATGTATCCATATATAATTTTGAACTAAATAAAATAAAATGAAAATGAAAAAACAAAGGCAAAAGGAAAATAAAAAAAATAATCGTCTTTTCTACTGCGACAGGTGTTATGTAGAAATTTGGAAAATGGGTTTGTGATGGGCCATTTCATTTCATGAGGCAGTCATCACACATGAAACTATAGGCTAGAAATATCTTGTAATTAGTCCAAATTAGTACCAACTTGGTCTTAATTTTCTTTTTTTTAAATAAATATTTTATACAATCTAATACATTCATCAAATACAATCTTAGATAAATTTAGACTATATATTTTGAGATTTTAAATAGATTAATTTATAAAATTGAGGCCATCATGTATTAGTCAATAGATAAACGTCAATTTTCTTTTAAAATAATAATTTTTTTTTTGTTAATTATAAACTATTTGTAGACACTTTTTAAAAAAAATACAAATATAAAAAGTATGGTAGTCTTATTGCTTTGAGATATAAGCATGTTTGGCTTAAATTAAAAAGTTTACTTATAAGTAAATTTAAAATAAATAGTTTACTTGTCACACCAAATATATTTTAGATTGAAACTTAAATTAAACTAAATTTTAATTAAATCTAAACAATTTTATGTAGGATCTTGAGATTTTTGGACTAATGTTTATTGGTAATTTGGGCTTAGATCATTTTAGATTGATATTATTTGGATTATATATTGGGGCTATTAACAAAATGAGTGATTAGTGTTAAGGAGTAAAAACAAAATATCCAAAAAAAAAAAAAAAAATAAAATTGGGCTAGCCCAACTAGCCCATGAGCTAGATGGGCCAGGCCATATTGGCCCGATTTTATTTGAGCCAGGCACACCAACCCAAAAATCCCAAGTTAGGCCGGCCCAATTTTGCCACCTCTAGTGTTATATCATGATAATTGATTTGTGTTTCTAAATTTTTAGATGAAATTATTGGTTTGATGGGGTGAGGTGATTATTTCTTTTTCTATTGTCTTTATCTTTTCTTTTAATAGTCAATCTACATTTTTCGTCATAAAAGACCTCAAGTGTAGACATTTGAATGGTTTGAGATCCTATTGTGCTAAAAAATCAAATATCCGAACTTCGTTGTTACAAAGTTTAAAGGTTAGGGACTCCTAGTGCTATTTACCCCTACAGAAAAATAATGGTAAAATTTTCATTTTAATAAAATTTGACTATTTAATCATCAAACCGACGTTTTTAAATCACAAAAAAGACCTCTAGCGCAAATGTCTAAAATGTTTGGGATCCGGGTGCTAGAAATCAAAAGTTCGAAACCCCATCGTTACATGGTTCAAAAGTTCAGAACTTTCAGTAATATTTACCCATTTTTTAACCCCTTGATAAGTTTGGACTATTTGTTACTATCTCATTTTTCTGAAATTCTGTCATAAGTCAAAAGATTGATCGAGCTACGAGTTCTGAGATATTTTGGACATTTTTGTGAGTCAAACTAGATATGATTGAATAATTATTAATTAAAAAAAATTCCAAAAGGGTAAATAGCACTAGAAGTCTCAAATTTTTGATTTCTAGTACACGGAATTCCAAACCTTTCAAACATCTGCGAATAAGATCTTTTGGTGATGGGAAACTTTTGTTTGACCGTTAAAAGGTCAAATTTTTATTAAAATGACAGTTTTACCTTTATTTTAATTTAGGGTAAAATAGTATTGAGAATTTCTAACTTTTAAACTTTGTGACAATGAAGTCATGAATCCTTGATTTTTAGCAATCGGGATCCAAAAATATTCAAACGTTTGCACATGAGGTCTTTTTGTGATGAAAAATGTCAATTTGAGCGTTAAAAAAAAAAAAAAAGAAAAAAAATCACTCCCCACCCATTCAAATCGATAATTTCATCGACAATTTGGAAATACAAACAAATTATCATGATATACCGATGCTGTTGGAGGTGGAGGTGGTTTGGAATTGAGGAAGATGCTTATTTCTTTTTGTTTTTTGTTTTGCTTTTGTTTCTTGATTTTATTTTTATTTTTATTTAATTCAAAATTAATACATGGATACACTAATCATTTTACTCAAATTTTGATCTTTATCTCATCAAACTAATGTTTTTTATCACAAAAGATATCAAGCACGAGACGTTTGAAAAGTTTGAAATCTCGAGTGCTAGAAATCAAAGATTCGAACCTCATTGTCACAAAGTTTAATGGTTAGAGACTTATAGTGCTATTTACCCTAAATTAAAATAAGGGTAGAACTGTCATATCAATAACAATTTGACAATTAAATAGTCAAATTGACGTTTTCGTTCACAAAAAGACATCGGTGCAGACGTTTGAAAGGTTTGGAATTCCGGTTGCAACAAAGCAAAGATTTGAGATCTTATTGTCACAAGATTCAAAAGTTCAGGACATATGCGGATACAGGGCACTCCTGTGTTGTATTTCTCATTGGCCCAAAACTTTTTTTTTTTTTTGGTATAGAAAAAAAATTGTTTATATGAATTTTTTTTTTCATATATTAGCTCGATCAAAAAAAATTTTGTGCTCTTGTCTAGATCCGCTCTTACTTTTGCTGTTATTTTTTATAAAAAGAAAATAAATTTCAAGAAATACATCATTTTTCCTTCACTCTCTCTTTTCTAAACTAACAGTAAATGTTTTCACCATTTTATTTTCTTCCCCCTAGTTTCTCTTTCCCTTTTAATGCCAAATACACTATCAAGATAACGTACTCATTTTAGAGAACGTAAGACTGTAATGCAACTAGAGGTGGCAAATTAGCACAGTCTCTATTTTTATGTCGAGTTGGGCGAGCACAATGTATATACTGATTGGTTTTAACATTTTAAAAATACCGACTAGTCTATAAATTTCATTGACAATTAGTGGAACTGTAACTGCCACATTAGTCTAAATAGTTTCAGTTGTCACATTAACTACGAGATCAAAGGGACAAGCAACATGAAATGCCTTAAATCAAACAACCAACCTATAGGAAGGTTTAATTCCATTAGTATTGAAAATCCTAATAAAAATAAAAATTGTTTCACTAGTATCGCCAATACAAATCTCTCAATGTTCTACTTCACAAAAGCTATGGTATTTCCGATTTCTACACATTTGAAAGTGATTATTACAAAAATGGATTCGCAATATAGCCTGAAACTCGAGTTTTTACCGACGATCAAAATCTGTTCATGTTGATTATTCCTCAGAGGATGCTGCAAAGTCCAAGCAATTTGTGAGATTGAGGAGCCACAGAATGTTCTCATGCGTCACTTATGCATAAAATTTTATTACCTTTCTTAATTATCTATTTTATTTGCAAGTTTTGTTTTAAAAATTAATTTAAAATTGTTGTCTTAAAAAAAGAAGAAGGTAATAATATGTATTGATATGCAATGGCGAGAGTTTTAGCAATGAGTACGGACTAGTGGTGGTGTGGACGGTGGTAGAGGTCAAATGGTGTCTAAAAATACTTGTTAGTGCACTTTGTTACTATAGTAGTTACATCTTATTGTTACTAATAATTTGAAAAAAAAATTTTAAAGTTAAACTTATTACTATAATTTATTATTGTTCATGTTTCAAACAACAAGTTGTCTTGCTTTTTAAAACTTCATTTGCTACCATATTTTGTTATTGCATATTGTTGAAATAATTTGTTCTTTATGAGTTCTTTTTATCGCTAAAATAATTGGTAGAACTAGGTGCAATTTTTTTCGTGGAATGAAGATTTTTGATTCATCGATTTTAAATTTTGATTGGATTGAATGTGTATATTGTGGAGAGATAATATAGTTTGGAAGAGAGAAAATGATATAAAAAAATTATTTATTTATTTTTTTACGTAATTATTATATACATTAGCTATGATCAATACGTGATTAACAGTATTTTTTAATAAAACATTTAAATTTATAAATATTTTTCATTTAATACATACTACTCAATATTTTTCAATTTCTATTTTCATTCTAGTGTGTATATGTAAATTACGTGCAAAAAAATGCAAGGCTCACTTCAGCACGTAGATATGCAAGTCATTGAGTCAACTAGTGAGGTTCATGAGGCAGCCAACTGTGGCTTTCTTGTTGTTGCCTTAGAGCATTTCCAAAAGACTCTTTAAACATAAGACAATTTCTATTTTAGAGAGTCAACCCTTAAAATTATATTCCGAGAAACTTTCTAAATTAAGATTTTAAAATAGAGTGTGGTTTTGGCTCTTCAAATTTGGAGAGCCAAACCCATTCTCTATAATTAAATACATTCAAACGATTTTAATTTTTAATACTCATATGTTGACTAAATTAAATAGTATATACAAAATAAAATTGAGAAAAATCATATACTAATTCGGAGGGAAACGTGTTTAAAATAAAAATATAGAAAATAATAATAAATACTTATTGAGAAAAGTAAAATGAAGAGTTAAAAATAAAGAGGTTGTTGAATGATAATTAAATGTTTTTTCCTACTCCGAGCGCGGCGGCAGCAGTGGCAGCGGTAACGGTGGTGGAGACCTGCAAAATGTGGTGGAGCTTTTTCCCCCATTTCCACTGCGGTGTATTAATTAGTATGGGATTAACTCAAAAATGTAGAATAAAAATATTGAGTATGTGTGTTCTATTTTTACCTGGAGGGTTGATCTCTATTTATAGGGATGATTAGCAGCTGTAGCTTTCAATGGTCATTGATGACAGGTGCCTTTTCATCTTCCTCATTATTAGGAATTAATGAAGGATGTTTCGTCTTTTCAACTGCTGGCATTTCATATTCCCAATGGACGAGGGTAACTGTCATTCTGTAGATCGCCTATCTGGTTGATTTGATGGCAGCAAGGTTATGGTTGTCTATCTGCCGGAGGTGGGCCTATGAGAACAGTGAAGAGGGCGGTCCAACGAGGCGAGCGAACACTTAAGGCAGGCGTCCCAAGGAGAGCAGCAGTCATCTACCAAAGTGTAACTATATTTATCATCATAAGCCCTCTACTTTTTATGGATCATTGTTCATGAGAAGTAGAAATATTGTTCTTTGAATATATATTCTCGACCAAAAAAATCGAAAAACAATATATGAAATAAATAATTATTTATTTACTATATATATATATATATATATATATATATATATATATATATATATATATGATGATTTCACCGTATAGCTAGCCAAATATAGACTAGATACTTTGTGCCTAATTTAGGCTTGATATGGGCTTAAATCCCAAATTTCATTGAGGAGGAATTTTTTTTTATATATAAGAGGTAAAGGAACATTATTTGTAGTGTTCCCACATTTTCTCGCTTGATTGGAATTCTTTTCGATCGAACTCCTATTTCCTTTCTGAATTATAGAGGTTTTTTCTTCTTTCAACGTCTATGGTAATCTTTTCACTCTTGTTCTTCTTTAAATTTTTTGGCCTTCTTCTTTTTTCTTCTTAGATGTATAAGACGGTGATTACTTCTAGTGGTAGCTCTTCAACCAATAAATCTGACTGCAGTCTTAGAGATCCATCTTATCATACCTTATCTATAGGAATAGATGACAATCTCCCACCGGTTGAAGAATGGACCTTTGTTAGTTCTTTAGGATGTGGTGGACCCCGATGTTTGAATGAACCCGTTGATGAAAGTGATTTAGGATTGGACGAAGGAGATTCATCCATAGCTCAAAACCATCCGATTTGGAACGAAAACAGGGGTGACCAAGCCTCCCCTCTGGGGCGGACGGCCACGTCCGCTCCCTACTAGGACGAGCGGCCATGCCCGCCTCCTATTAGCCCCCGCTAGGTTAGGCGGCTTCGCGTCCCTTTATCTTGAGTGGGCAAAGCGAGTCCTTCACGTGTTAGTCCGCCTTTGGTTGATGTTGATCCATTGTTTGAACTTTTGCCCTTATTAAGTTTGGAGATTACGACGCCAATTCTTCTACGGTATCCCATCCGCTCAATGTTCAAACCGGACGTTCTCCAAGTGGTAATTTGATAGAGTTAGATCTACCAAAGGATGCTTGTGTTTACAGTTCTAAAAATTTCATGAAATTATTGAAAAATGTGAATTACCTCCCGGTCACTTATATCGAGTCCCCCATCCTAGTGAGCGAATTCCAAGATCGAGACCACTAGGGAGGTGGTAGTTTCTGGTAAAGACATGACAAATGGGTTTGAGATTTCCTCTTCATCCTTTGTTCGTTTCTTTCTTCAACGAATTTCATGTTACTCCTGGTCAATTAACTCCTAACTCTTGGCGTATATCAACTTATTTCTTATACTTGTGCCTTACAAATAATATTGAGTCATTCCTGGAGTTTTTTGGGAGTGTGTTTGATATATATCTTGTGCTCGGGAGTAACTGTTATGCATATATTCAACTTAAAGTGGGATTGTTATTACCCCACTTCCCCAGTTCAAATAGCGGTTGGAGGAGACGTTTCTTTTTTGTTCGGCCTGAGGTAGGACAGTTTCCTTTTAAAACTTGTTGGAGAACTCCTTTTGCAAGAATTTTAACGAGCTCCACGGATCTTGATCATGAGTTGAAGCGCACGTTTAGATAAGCTTTTGTGCTTGACACCTCCGGGGTTGCATATGAGCGAGGTGCTATCTAATGAGAACTTACTGGCGGGTTCACATTGGATCATCTGAGCGTAGGCTACTTTTACGTCTTTGTTCCTCTTTTTGACTTTTTATTTTGCATGTATTTGTTGTATCAACTTCTATTTTTCTCTTTCGGTATGGATAATTTTATTTTGGATGCGTGATGGATGTGGTTTGGATTAGCATCGATCTTTGAAGACCCGCCTTTATCTCTCATTAAACAATAAAAAGACAGTGATAAAAGAAAAACCATCACTTGAGATAACATTTGTCCCTCGCTCACTGCGCGTACTACTAGGGGTACTGATGCTCATGCTTTCAAGGAGTTTGGATTTCCTCCTGTTGATTCAACAGATTAAAGCCGAGATCATGTTGGGTGCGTGAATGAAAAACTTATTGAGAATTTAAAAAGTAAAGAAGCAGCTGCCATGCGACGTATTATGTATACCAACCACCGCAGGGTAAGTTGTTGCATTCGACAATGCCCTATTACTTTCTTATTTATCCTTTATTTAATTTCAACTTCTTTTTGTACATATGCTGGTTATGGTGGAGAAAGTACTACGTGATTTGGAGAAATTCGATAAACGTGCAATCGAGAAAGATAACGACAAGAAAAAAGCCGTAGCGGAAGTGCAATCTTTATTAGACAAGGCAATAGCTGCATCTAAGAAAAAAGATAGCGAGATCAATCAACTTCATAAAGAGGTTGACCAGCTTTGCAAAAAGTTGGAGACTGCAGATGATGAAGCCGTAGCAAGATACAAGACGTCTGTCGAGTATAAGAGCAACTTGTACATGTATCGTGCAAAATACTTGAAGGCTGCTATCAAAATGACTAAGGAGTGGGTAGTTGACGATCATTCGGAGATAAACTCGGATAAATTTTATCAGTATTTGAAGAAACGCCGGGTTGCTGATTTAGCTACTCAGAAGGCCAAAATGACCGACCACGGGAAAGTTGGATCTCACCCCGATAACTCTCTTGATAGTTAAATAGTTGTTTACATTTTGTTGCTTTTTCTTATTTATTCTAGTTTCATGACGGTTGTCCCATTTAATTATGAAAACTATGATAGTCAGTTTGTTTTATTTCGAATATTGTTGAATACTACCAATTTCAGTTTTGTATGTTTGGCGTGAAACATACATCTTTATTTTAATTAAAATAAATTGTTCTTCACTTTTTCACTTTGTAATTGTTAGTAATATTTCACTTTTTGTATTTGTTGTATATGTATATGACGGTATATCCCCGACCAATATAGCAAAGTGAAGAAAATAAATAAAATAAGGATCGGGCGACAAACAACCCAGGGGCAGCCTGTCCACAGCAAGGCCGGGCACACCCACCCCCTCGATTGGGGGCGGGCCTCCCTCGCCCCAACAAGGCGGATGCACCCGCCTAATTGGGGGGTGGTGTGCCCCTGCCCTGCTTGGGGCGCTTCATTTTTTTTTTTTTTTTTTTTGGAGTACCACCTTATATTAAGTAAAGGCTTGTCACTCTTTATTGAATGAAGGCTAGTGTACTAGAATGCTTATTGCCTTAATTTTTGAGACATAGGCTCATCGCCTTAATTTTTTGATTAAGGCTCATCACTTTAATTTTTGATACATAGGCTCATTGCCTTAATTTTTGAGACATAAGCTCAACGCCTTGATGTTTTGATTAAGGCTCTTCACCTTAATTTTTGAGGCATAGGCTCATCGCTTTACTGTTTTGATTAAGGCTCATCACCTTAATTTTTGAGATATAGGCTCATCGCCTTGATGTTTTGATTAAGGCTTATTACCTTGATTGTTGAGACATGGGCTCATCGCCTTCTTGGTTTGATTGTAGTAGTGGTTGGAGAGATGTTCGTATTGCTCGATAAAACTTTAATAGAGACTATATCAAGTAACAAATGGTTGTCAGTAGGTCGAGTTCATGAGGTGCACTAGGACTTCCCACTAGGCCGATCCTTCCTAGCACCCTCATCATTCATCAAATGTAGGAGTACTTATTTAATACAACTACATATACTTGTTTCTAAAGAAAAGAAAAGCGATAAACTATCGATAATATTTCTTCAAAACCCGACCTTCACTATCACCACTTCCTCGAATGAGTTCCAACAGTTCGATTAGTCCTTTAGGCTATTCGATATCAAGCATCATTACCGTATTTTTGAGATGTATCTGTCTCACATAACACCTTCTTGATGCCTGCTTTGGTCATCTCTTACACATCTTACTCCACGATTAGTGGAGAACTTCATCACACGGTGGTGCGTGAAAACCACGGCCATAGTCGCATTCAAAAGTGGGCGACCATATATCGCATTGTAGGCCATAGGAGCTTTTACCAACAAGAAGCTAGTCATTATCACCACACTAGTTGGGTAAGTACCCAAAGTCACCGGTAATTCAATTGTTCCATCTGGTATAACGGTGGCTCCTCCAAACCCATAGAGTGGAGTGGTGACATGTATGATCTTGCTAGGTGATATCTTCAATCCTAGGAAAACTCTTCAGGATATAACGTCACCGCACTACCATTATCCACCAACACCCTCTTCACAACAAAATCTATAATGTCAGCCATTATTACTACTAAAGTATCATCATGTGGCCAGGTAACATATTTCAAATCCTCATCATTGAAAGTGATATTCAGCTAAACCTTTCATTTTTATCTCTTGAAGTAGATCCACCGCCCGGGCAAAATTCTTCCGTCTTTGAATTAGAGTCACCTCTTGTGGCAATACCACCCACTATGACATTTATAACACCATCGGGATGAGGTGGTTGCTGTTGATATTCAACCTCTTTTCCCTTTTTTTTATCTGTTTTCACAAATTTTGATAGGTATCCTCTTTTTATAAGTCTTTCTATTTCCTCCTTCAGCTACTGACAATCCTCCGAATCATGTCCATGATCTCGATAGAATTTACTATTGACCTATGGTTAACTTTAAAATTTAATGTTTTGATTATAACAAACAAATTGGTTATGTTTACTAACAATCTATTTTCAAGTAATATTCAAAGCACTACAAATCGAACTCCCATGCAATGTCAAGATCAAGTCAAACTCAATACAAGAGTTCAAGTATCGCGAGATCCGAAATTCAAGATTCGAATATCAAGATTGAAGAATAGACTTCTAGATAAAATTGTAAAGGTATTAACTCTTTAATCCTTAGCAATTAAATGAACGAAAGCTCAAAAATAATTTTTATCACTTGCATAAAAATATTTTGATCAAAGCCAAAAATCAATTTTTCAAAACTGTGGAAACGGACAATCCGTTTGGTAATCTGGTTGAACCGGTCGACCATTTGAATGTCACCCTCCAAAAAGTGTCCGTTCTGATTTTTTGTAGTTCAACGGCTAGTTCTGACCAATCTGACCGGTCAACAATTTGGTCATCCGTTTGAACAGAAGTGACGAAAATTCATCTCTATAAATACCAATTCATTTATTATCATTTGACAACACTTACAAGAGCATTTATAGAGAGAATCATATTGAAAAACTTCATTCAAAGCTTCATTGCATTTATATCTTCAATATCTCTTATTGAAAAATTTTGTTTGATTAAACCAAACTTTTGATTCATCCTTCTCAACAAAGTTTTCTTCTTAACACTTGAGCTTTCCTCATCTATTACTATTCATTAAAGTGTTAGTCTCTCTTAGAACTAAACTTGTATCTATCATTCATCTAGAGAGAAATACTCAAATCAATCTCTTTATATTTTTGGGTCATATTGAGGTCCCTTGAAAAGTTCAATATTGTATAATGACCGATTTTCCTTGTTTGTAAGTCACCGGATACATTGTAAGGGTTTAGATTGCACCATAAGTCAATCAAAATAGTGAAAAGGCTGTGCTCGTGTTGGCGAGCTTGGTAACGGGGAACGTAGATCATTAGTTAGATCGAACCTCCATAAAAATATCGTTTACACTCTCTCTTCCTTTTTATTTACTTATATTGTGCTTATATTTTTGTAGATTAATTTTATTTTCTTAAATATCACTTTTGAGAATATTTTTTGAAAAAGTTTGAGAAAATCAATTTACCCCCCTCTTGGTTAGTTATTCTTGGGCTATCAATTGGTATCAGAGCAAGGTGCTCATTTTTTTGAAGATTATACAATCTTGAGTAATGGCTAACCAAAATATTCAAAACTTTGAGGGTCACTCTACAAATCGTCCTCCATTCTTTAATGGCACCCATTACAATTATTGGAAAACTAGAATGATAATTTATGCTCAATCAATTGATGACAACATTTGGGAAGTCATCGAGTTTGGTCCAATGTGCCTACAAAAATTATTAAAGTTGATGATAAACCGGAACAAACTATTTCTAAGCCTAGAAAAGAATATGATGAAGATGATAAAAGAAAATTGTCTTTGAATGCTAGAGCCAAAAATTTACATTATTGTGCTTTAGATAAAAATGAGTTTAATCGTATTAGCACATGTGATTCCGCATATGATATTTGGCATGCATTAGAGATAACTCACTCAGGTACCAACAAGGTTAAAGAAACTAAAATAAATTTATTGACAAAAGATTTTGAAAATTTCTTTATGAAGCAAGATGAACCTATTGTTGATATGATTACTCGTTTTACCGATATTATTAATGGCCTTAAGGGCTTTGATCGAAAGTTTACTAATGGTGAACTTGTAAGCAAAATGCTTAGGTCTCTCTCAGAAGATTGGAACTCCTTGAGGATGTTGATAGAGAACACAAAGGATGTCAACACTTATCCATTGGAGGAGCTATATGGAACATTGATGACGTATGAGCTCAACAATGTCGAAACAAAGGAGAAAACAAGGAGAAGCAAAGAAGAGATGAAGGAGCCTCCCAAGAAGCAAATTGCATTGAAATCAACAAGCGATGAAGGATCCTCCAACACAAACATGAGTGATGAAGAACTTGATGACTTAGTTCTTCTTGTCAAGAAATGGAGAGGATTTCAAACAATAGGCGATTTCAAAAGAAGGATGATAAAGGTGAAGAGAAAATAAAAGATCATATGCTATGATTGTGACAAACCCGGTCATAAGAGGACCGAATGCCCGAACAAAAGAAGTTCACCAAAAGAAAGCTCTTCAAGCTACATGGGATGATAGTGATGAAGATGATCTTGAAGAAGATGAAGTTTAAGAAGAAATTGCCAACATGTGCTTCATGGCCATTGAGGATGAGGTAAGTACAAACAACAATGACTCTTACATTGACTTATCTACCTCTTATGATGAAATTCTTGAAGAATTTGAGAAACTTATTTTAAAATACTCTATTCTTAACAATAAACACTCATTATTGAAAAAGGTAGTCAAGAAACTCTTTATTGCACAAAAGGACTTTGAAAAAGAAAAAGATGATCATAAGTCCTTAATTAAAGAAAATGTTTCATTGAAAGAAAAACTGGTTGATTTAACAAGCATTATTCATAAATTTATCCAAGGAAAGAAAAATTTTGAATTAATGCTTGGTAAGCAAAAATGTGTGTTTAACAAAGGGAGAATTGGATACAAACCTCTTTTGAAACAAAAATCCCTTGAAACCATTTTTGTAAAATCATCAAATTTCTCTCAACAAAACATCACATGTAGTTTTTGCCAAAAAGTTGGTCATGTTGCTTATAATTGTTCAACTAAAAAGAGACTATACTTTGAAAGGAAACACAAGTGGATAAAAGAATCCACAAACACTAACTATCAAGGACCCAAACTTATGTGGGTACCAAAAATTAAAAATCAAAATTATTTTTTTAGGTACCACAAAAAGTCAAGAGCAATTGGTTCTTGGATAGTGGTTATTCAAAACACATGACGGGAGATCGATCTTTACTATCAAATCTCAAAAGAAAAGATGGAGGTCATATAACTTTTGGAGACAATGCCAAAGAAAAATTATAGGCATTGGAAATATTGGTAATCGTTCTTCTCCTCTATTGAAAATGTTTTATTAGTTGATAACCTTAAACATAACTTGCTTAGTATAAGTCAATTATGTGATAAAGGTTATCTCATTAAATTTGATTCTTTCAAATGTTTCATTGAGGATGCGATATCTAAAGAGGTATTGTTCATGGAGAACCGAAGTAAGGATGTCTACATCATATCTATTGAATTTGAACTTGAAAAGAAATGAAATGTCTTTCAAGTATAAAAGATGATTCTTGGTTATGGCATAGGAGATTAGGTCATGTTAGTTTGGACTTACTTTCAAAAATCTCCAAAAATAACTTTGTAAAAGGATTGCCAAATATGAAGTTTGAAAAAGATAAAATTTGGGATGCTTGTCAATTTGGAAAACAAGTAAAGAGTTCTTTCAAACTTAAACAACACTCTTCTACTTCAAGACCTTTACAACTTCTCTACATGGACTTATTTGGACCCTCTGGAACCGCTAGTTTAAGTGGAAACATTATGCATTTGTTATTGTTGATAATTTTTCAAGATTTACTTGGGTCATTTCTTGAATTTAAAAGATAAAGCTTTAAATGTATTTAAACATTTTTGCAAAAGAGTCCAAAATAAAAAGGGATACACCATTACCACAATTAGGAGTGATCATGGTAGAGAATTTGAAAATATAGCTTTTGATGAGTTTTGCAAATCAAATGGATATGAACACAATTTTTCGGCTCCTAGAACTCCTCAACAAAATAGTGTAGTAGAAAGGAAGAATCGAACATTACAAGAAATGGCTCGGACCATATTGAATGAAAATAATTTACCAAAATACTTTTGGGCCGAAGACGTAAATACTTCATGTTATATTTTAAATAGAGTTTTGGTTAGTCGAAAGAAAACCAAAACTCCGTATGAGCTTTGGAAAAATAGAATTCCTAATATTGGATATTTTAAAAATTTTGGTTGCAAGTGCTTTATCTTAAATACAAAAGAAAATTTGGAAAAATTTGATCCAAAATTCGATATTGGAATTTTTCTTGGATATTCATCTACTAATAAAGCTTTTAGAGTTTTTAACAAGAGAACTTTAGTAGTTGAAGAATCTATGCATGTTGTTTTTGATGAAACTAACTCCATTGAACAAGAAAAAGTCATTGATGATGAAGATTTGAAAATCCCATTTAAACAACTCAGTGTTCAAAATCAAGACAAAGAGAATCCAAATAACATTGAAATTCAACATGAGGAGGAAACAAATGTGCAACAAAATGAAGAAGAACCTCATGAAGATCTCAACACTTCATCATTACCAAAAGAATGGAGGTTTGTCCCCTCTCACCCAAAAGATCTCATCATTGGTGATCCATCAAAATGGGTAAGTACAAGAAATTCATCTAGAAATTTTCATAATAATTGTGCATTTCTTTCACAAATCGAGCCAAAGAATTTTAAAGAAGCCGAGTTTGATGAATTTTGGATTCTAGCTATGCAAGAAGAACTAAATCAATTTGAAAGAAATCATGTTTGGGATTTAGTTGCTAGACCAACTTTACAAACCGTAATTGGCAAAAATGGGTTTTTCGAAACAAACGAGATGAAAATGGTATAATTGTGTGTAACAAAGCTAGATTAGTGGCTCAAGGTTACAATCAAGAAGAAGGCATTGATTTTGAAGAAACTTTTGCACCGGTTGCTAGATTAGAGTCAATTCGCATGCTTCTTGCTTTTGCTTGTCATAAGAATTTTATTCTATTTCAAATGGATGTCAAAAGTGTATTCTTGAATGGAGTCATTCAAAAAGAAGTTTTGTTGAGCAACCACCGGTTTTAAAAATCATAAGTATCCGGACAAAGTTTTCAAACTTAGAAAAGCCCTTTACGGATTAAAACAAGCTCCTAGAGTGTGGTATAAGAGATTAAATAAATTTCTCTTATCAAATGGCTTTTTAATAGGTAAAGCGAATACAACACTATTTATTAAAACAAAAAGAATGATATGATTGTTGTCCAAATTTATGTTGATGATATTATTTTGGTGCTACTAATATTTTCCTATGTGAAGAATTTTCTAAGTGCATGAGTAGGAAATTTGAGATGAGCATGATGGGTGAACTCAAGCTCTTTCTTGGACTTCAAATCAAACAAACTAATGATGGAATATTTATTAGTCAAACCAAGTATATCTTGGATATGCTCAAAAAGTTCGAAATGGAAGAATTAAAGCCAATGAACACTCCAATGAGCTCATCAATCAAACTAGATAAAGATGAGCAAGGTACTTCCGTTGATACAACAAAATATCGAGGTATGATCGGATCCTTCTTTATTTAACCGCTAGTAGGTCCGATATTATGTTTAGTGTATGCTTATGTGCTAGATATCAATCTAATTCTAAGAATTCCCATCTTAGTGCCGTAAAACGTATTTTCCGTTATCTTAGTGGAACTAGATCGTTAGGTCTTTGGTATCCCAAAGAAACTCATTTTGATTTACTTAGTTATTCGGATGCCGATTAGGCCGGTTGCACAATTGATCGTAAAAGTACAAGTGGAACGTGTCATTTTCTAGGCTTTGCTTTAGTTTCTTGATTTAGTAAGAAACAAAATTCCGTTGTCTTGTCAACCGCCGAAGCTGAGTATATCTCCGCCGCTAGTTGTTGTGCTCAAATCCTATGGATGAAACAAACTCTAAATGATTATCACATTTCCTTTGAAAAAGTTCCTATTATGTATGATAACACTAGTGCCATCAACTTATCTAAAAATCCCATTTTGCATTCTCGTACCAAACACATCGAGATTAGACATCACTTTTTACGAGACCATGCACAAAAGAGAGATATAACCTTAGAGTTTGTAAACACCGAAAAACAATTGGCCGATATTCTCACAAAACCATTAGCACTCGAAAGATTTTCATACATTCGACGAAATTTAGGTATAATTGATGAATGTGAAATTTGTAGCTAATGATTTATGTTTCCTATAATTGATTGCATTTCTTGTAATAAAAGTGTTTTAAAGTTATTATCAAAGGACCAAATCATTGAAAAATGCATGATTTTTCAGAAAAACCGTTGAAACGGACGACCATATCCTTAAACAGACGTCCGTCTGAAATCAAACGGATGACACTTTGTTCATCCGGTTCATCATCCGTCTAAGCAGAGACTTTTGCCAAAATTAAAAAGTTTAAACGGTTGACCGTTTCACTTAAACGGACGTCCGTATTATTTTAAACAGACGATCGCAACATCATCCGTCTGATCATCCGTCTGAACAGAGAGTTCAATTTCAAAAATTCAATTCAAACGGTCGACCGTCGATGTTTTCCTGCGTCGTCTGTCTCAGCGGAAATCGGGGTTTTAAGTTGGAAAATTTTCAAATTTCTTCATTTCAACTTCAGCGCGAACCCACGTTTTCACTCCCAATCTCTTCCCATTCATCAAATCTCTGTAAAATTCTTCAAATTTGTGCTTAAAATCAAAAACCCATATCAAATCCACGCTCAAAATCACGTAATCCCCATTTTCTATCCACGTAATCGTGAAAAATCACTCAAGCGGACGAACTCTAACCCTAGCCTCCAAATCGGTTTCAAACACAATGCCTCGGGTTAAAATGCCAACCAAGCGTCCTAAGAGGAAAGGCTACCTTCTTCTCCATCATCCTCCAAGAAGATCCTCACACAAAGCGAATCGATCGGTGTCCTGCTCTCATAGGTAAGAACGTCGACCTTGCCTTCTTCACACAC
Source organism: Forsythia suspensa (assembly GCA_023638005.1). NCBI lineage: Eukaryota > Viridiplantae > Streptophyta > Magnoliopsida > Lamiales > Oleaceae > Forsythia > Forsythia suspensa. The sequence goes on along the minus strand of JALRMA010000409.1, from coordinate 187,078 downwards.
GATGCACCCTCCTTCAATATAGAAAATCTTTTTATGGATATGGGTTGGGTTCCTCTTCTTGCCCTAAATGATAAGGTTTACCCCTCCCCCCCCAAATTGTTAAAGAATTTTACACAAATATAGTTTTCTCTCCGGGTCGGGTATTTCATGCTTTCTTAGGAACAAACGATAAAGATCACTCAAGACCTTATTCGTTCCATTCTTCACCTTGAGGATGGTGGTATGCGTCTCTATACCACCAAAACAATTTCTCACACTACCAAATATGATCCGGTCGAAGCTTGTTGTCACGTCACCGGCAAACGTTTTGAGGCTGCCGTACGTCTTAGCACAAATCAACTCACTCTTCCGTGTCGTGTCCTCCATAACATCATTGCCCACATTATTGTCCCTCGAAAGGGTCATTTGGATGAGGTTATCTCGTCAACTGAATGTTCTAGCTTTCCTTTATGTATCTTTGAACTATGATTGTTTTTAGGTTTCAATTTTATCAATGAATGGCATATTACAACTTTTGACAATCATTGTTTTTACCTTAATGTTTCGATTATATCTTTTTGTTTATTCCAAAAGGAGGAAAATATGTGATGTGAGATTGAAATAAATGTGATGTGATGAATTTGATGAATATGATGATATATATATATATAAAAAGACACACACATATATATATGATGAAAATTTGATAATATTTGACAATCAACTTGGACATTTGATGTATGATGAAATTGGCAAATCAAATGAAAATGGTATCATGTAATACAAATTCATCAAACCATGTTTACTTGAAAAAGAAAGGGAGAATATATATGCTTTATTTTATCTCACTATTCTATATTCTCACATTGTTTGTCATAATCAAAAATAGAGAAATTGTTGACCTATGATTAACTTTAAACCTTAATGTTTTGATTATAACAAACAAATTGGTTATGTTTACTAACAATCTATTTTCAAGTAATATTCAAAACACTACAAATCGAACTCCCATGCAATGTCAAGATCAAGTCAAAATCAATATAAGAGTTCAAGTATCTCGAGATCCGAAATTCAAGATTCGAAGATCAAGATGGAAATATAGACTTCTAGATAAAATTGTAAAAGTATTAACTCTTTAATCCTTAGCAATTAAATGAACGAAAGCTCAAAAATAATTTTTATCACTTGCATAAAAATATTTTGATCAAAGATAAAAATCAATTTTTCAAAACTATGAAAACGGACAATCCGTTTGGTAATCCGGTTGAACCGGTCGACCGTTTGAACTGAACCGGTCAACCGTTTGAATGTCATCCTCCCAAAAGTGTCCGTTCTGATTTTTTGTAGTTCAACGACTAGTTCTAACCAATCTAACCAGTCGACCGTTTGGTCATCTGTTTAAACAGAAAGTGACGAAAATTCATCTCTATAAATACCACTTCATTTATTATCATTTGACAACACTTACAAGAGCATTTATAGAGAGAATCATATTGAAAAAATTCATTCAAAGCTTCATTGTATTTATATCTTCAATAATTCTTATTGATAAACTTTGTTTGATTAAATAAACTTTTGATTCATCCTTCTCAACAAAGTTTTCTTCTAACACTTGAGCTTTCCTCATCTATTGCTATTCATTAAAGTGTTAGTCTCTCTTAGAACTAAACTTGTATCTATCATTCATCTAGAGAGAAATACTCAAATCAATCTGTTTACATTTTTGGGTCATATTGAGGTCCTTTGAAAAGTTCAATATTGTATAAGGATCGGTTCTCCTTGTTTGTAAGTCACCGGATACATTATAAGGGTTTGGATTGCACCATAAGTCAATCAAAATAGTGAAAAGGCGTTGCTCGTGTTGGAAAGCTTGGTAACGGAGGACGTAGATCATTGGTTGGATCGAACCTCCATAAAAATATCGTTTGCACTCTCTCTTCCCTTTTATTTACTTATATTGTGCTTATATTTTTGTAGATTAATTTTATTTTCTTAAACATCACTTTTGAAAATATTTTTCGAAAAAGTTTGAGAAAACCAATTCACCCCCCTCTTGGTTAGTTATTCTTGGGCTATCATTTACAATACTTGGTCTCATCTCTCCTATGTGGTGGCGCCCACATCTTTTTGAACCATACGAGCTCTTTCATATTTCGGATTTCCATGAAGACATTAGTCCTGGAGGTGTGCAGCGGTGTACTATACGACTCAATTCCAGTACTAGGCCGATTAGATCTTGGATGGATCATTTTTTGCTTGCCTTTGTGTTCTAGGGCTTTGGTTCTGTCTCGGGTCTTTCTTTTGTTAGACTCGGGTTCTTTTCGATCCTTCATGCCTTTAGTAATGAAAAAACCTCTTCGCATCCACATATTTATCCCTCTCCTTAGCAACTCATGTATTGTATCGTGGGTTTTTAGAGAGTGACATTTTGAAAGGATGATCATGAGTTTCATTCATCATAGCGGTGAACAACGAGATCTCAGAGATCCTTAATTCTCAAAGTGGCCCTATTGAATTAGGCAATGTAATCTTTCAACAAGTCATCTTTGTCCCGGTTCAATTGTAACAGACGATAGCGATTTTCTTTGCACATTTGCTACCGGCAAAGTATGCGACAAACTTATTGAAAAATCATCAAATGTACGAATTGATTTTGGGAGAAGTGTGGCTACCCAATCCCTGGCCTCGCGCCTGCACATAATTACATCAGGGGTGGCTCGCAACCTCATCAAATCGAAAAAGCCTTGAGGTGATCGACAGGATCAGAAGATCCGTCGTACTTCTCTAGGCAAGGGGACTGCCATAACTTCTAGGGAAAAAAGATCTTCTTCCAACACCATAGATTGCTGCCTACTATTTTTTTAGACATAGCCTTAGCTATTTTGCGACACATCAAGTCCTCTAGTCGAGTTCTAGGCTTCACATGGGTGTCTCAACCAGCGTAGGCATGGGCACTCATGATGGTTGCCCCCAATGTGGATTTGGACCAGATGCTAATGAATTGAAGTGTGATGTGGAAGGTGGCGCCAACGAAACTGGAGCCAGCGGTGGAGCTGCCGTTGGCGGTGTTTCCATCGCTAGAAAGTTAGGAGCATGGGGATGAGCTCCTAGCGATGAGGGGCCTACAAGTGTAGGGTTAGGATTTTGGGCAAAATATTCACAATAAAGGTCCTACCGGTGGAGGGCTAGGACCTTGCGGTGGCTGAGAAACCGTAGCATTCCTATCTTGGAGTAAAGCCGTTAAGGCTGCCACCTGAACTTGCAATGCCGTAAGTTGAGCAGCAGAAGCAAATTCTTGTTGTGGGTGATTAGTGGTGGCGTTAGACTTGGTGTCTACATCCCGCACGGAGTCAAGTCAAGTAAGCGATTGCCTTCTTAGTCCTTCTAGTTTGAGCCATGACTTCAAGTTCGATTTCTCACGATGGCACCAATTGATAATTAAATATTTTCTCCTACTCCGAGCGCGCGTCGGCGATGAGTGGTGGAGACCGCAAAATATGGTAGGGCTTTTTCTCCGCTTCCACTCCGGTGATAATTAGTATGGGATTAACTCAAAATGCAGAGTAACAATATTGAGTATGTGTGTTCTATCTTTACCTAAAGGATTGATCTCTATTTATAGGGATGATTAGTAGCTATAGCCTTCAATGGTCATTGATGGCGGTGTCTTTTCATCTTCCTCATTATTATGAATTAATGAAGGACGTTTCATCTTTTCAACTACTGGCATTTCATATTCCCAATGGATGTGGGTAACTGTCATCCTATAGATCGCCTGTCTTGTTGATTTGATGGCAGCTGGGTTATGGTTGTCTATCTGCCGGAGGCGGGCTTATGAGAACAGTGAAGCGGGCGGACCAACGAGGCGAGCGAACACTTAAGGCAGGCATCCCAAGAAGAGCAGCAGTCATCTACCAAAGTGTAACTATATTTATCATCATTGAAGTACTTCAAAAATTTTATTCTCTAAATTTATATATGCTCTCTAAAATATAAAAGCTGCTCTTTATAAATAAATAGTTTTCTGGAGATATTCTTAAGAGACATTGGTAGCTCGGTGAAATGCTGCAAGTCCATCATCCTAGGGTGAAGATTTTAATAAAAAATGTTTAAGGTTCTCCAACTATATTTTACCACTTTGGCTAATTCAAAATTCTCCAACTCTAATGGTAAGGATTTTACTATAGATTGATTAACTTAATTGAATATAAAGTTTTGCCATGAGGATTAAACTAAGGTTAACTCCTACTCTTCCAAATTTCTCATATGTACCCAAGATCGAGGGATATGCTAATTATTGCTCATTCGTAATGGTCGATGCCAGTGAGACCTACATGAACGCACATACCCACCTCTCCAGAAAAGTCATCTCCATTATGGCAGAGTTAGGCATGGTGAAAACAAACATGAATCAGATCCTCCAAACCTGATTAGTCAAATTCATAACTCATTCACTATGGTCAACGTCTTAATAAGGCCTATGTGGATATAACTGATAAGTATAATTTATACACTTATCTCGACTTCTTAATGAAGAATTTTTGTATAGTTGTACGTGTTTTAGAGTCAACTACTGAATTATAGTTCATTTTTTGTGATTGTAGGATGGAATCCTTGAACTCGAGTTACATTGATGAAATCGGCGAGAAAATTAGAAGAAATTGATGTTTTGAAGTGAAGATCAGGAGCCAAATATTGAAGGATGAGAAAGAAAATAAATTAAGAAGTAGTGGTAATGAAGAGTTGAAGTGAATAATTATACAACTGAAAGCCAAGAAGTAAATTGAGAAATCTACGATTAGAGTATGTGAGAAAATTAGAGCACAAAATTTGGTAAAAAAATTTTCACAAGGCAAATAATATACCATAAAAAGATAATTCAATTACGAATCCAATGCATTTTACAGATCTCAATTTGGAATTTTCTACGAAAAGTTATGATCGTTCGAATATCAGTCGTCGATGGACACCATCTCTGTCCGCTCGAGTGGGTCTCAACTAAAAAATCAGCCCCTCTCTGTTCGATGCCCGCTCGAGCGGACGACACAAAGAAAAAGAACTTGAGTTATTTTAGGAATCTTTTAGGGGGGCGTTTTGGAAATCTTGATACGAATTTTTAGTCCTAAATTGACACATATATATACCAAAACTATTGGACTTCATGGGGTTCGAATTTTAGGAGAAAAGAAGAGAAACTACACAAGAATTTCTTCATTCGAGCAAGCTTCTTAGAATTTCAAGCAAGAGAACGTTGGGATTCTTGGGCACCCTATTGAAGACATTCAAATAGGACAAAATTAATCTTCAACCTTCTTGTTGTAATCAAATATTCTAGGTGGTGAATTTTAAATTTATTATGTATATTTGTGACTTAATTATAGTAAGCTAATTCTTCATATGCTAGGGATGATGATGTAAATCGTTAGTTGATTTTTAATTCAAATTCTCATTTTTAGATCTTATTTTATGTTTAATTGATTGATGTCATCGTTTTCATATCCATTTGAATGATTCATCATCATTTGAGTGTGTTTGTGAACTATTTTGTTTCCGAGAGGTTCGAAGTTGGTTTGGCTCATTGTGACCTTCAACACTAAGTCCTATAGAAATTAAGATTAATCTTGTATACTCGGTGCAATCAACTTATATAATCTTGTTGTTAAATGCATTGTTATATATTCGAATATTTGGGCCATATATGAAAATATGTTTAATTATACTCAGAAGAGATTATTAAACAACTTAAGATTATCGATTGTCAATATATTAAGCTAATTCTTCATATGAAAATAGGTCGTATATGAATCTAGTCAGGCATAATCAAACCAATCAAGGATTAAATCGCTTAAAGTTGGGCAGTCAAATTCATACATCTACATGCAACTTGAAAAATTCAATTTTATCTTTTATAGGAGTAGGGGCAGAGGTAGGGGGCGGGATCGGACTACACTATAGTTCAGTCCTGCTCTAGAAAAAAAATCAATTTTTGTATTGTAATTTTTTCTTTTTAAATAGTTGTCTAGTTTTGAAGTGTAATTTTTTTTTTTTTTGAATAGTAGTCACTCTTTAAAAAATCATGGCTATGACCTAAATAGGAGCACCTTGTCATTAAAGAAAAAAAAAAACAATACAAACTAAGCCCCGATATTCTTGGATCAGAAAGGCAGGCCAGCTCATGATGACATGGATCACTAGGACAATGTATATGTGCTTGTAAAATTAAACTATTTGTTCTTCACAACAAATGCAGTCAACGAGGTTGGTGGCCATGTGATATATCTGCTTCGAATATTTGATTTTAAGGACTATTAATTTATTTATTTTTATAGTAACTTAAAATTGGCGCCCTGATTCGATTCGATAGTTTTTATTTAAAATTATCATATATTAAATGATATAATTATTGTAATTAATTTATTTTTTATTTCAAATAAAACTACGCTACGTGACCACTAAATTATTGTTGATACCTGCAAAGTTGAAGAACTGTTACATCTCTGTCAAAATTAGCATTGAAGAAACGAACTTTATCTCAGTTGAGCAACCTAAGTTAAGGTCGAGCAATTTTGATAGAATTACTTGATTAGACTTTGACAATGACTATTTGATTTTTTCTGAAATTGGACGAGTGGAAATAAACTCAACTCAGTTGAGCAATCTCGACTAGGATTGAGTTGGCCAACTAGTCAATTTCGGCATTTCGTCTCATGAGATAGCCTTATAAAATAAAGTTGACAATTAATTGAGCAATTTTGATTAGCGTTTAGTGTTTTAATTAAAATTTTCAACTAAGTCACGATTGGACTAGTTGAGTGTTGTCAAATTGGGCAAATATTCCTCTAAAATAAACCAGGTAGCCTTTTGGATGAGAAGAAATGAACTCAAACCCAGTCCAAAGATCTATAGAATTAAACCATCCATAATTCAAGTGTATTAATGTCACTATTCTCAAGATTCACTCACCAAGGTCAAGACAGGTTGCATACTCCAATTGGTTGAATAGTGGACTCTTTGACCTTACTAGAATAACGTATCAACATTTGCCAACCAGTTTAGGACAAAACTCTCAATCAAAATACAAGTCATTTATGTGTGTGATTCTCTTTGCAAGCACACAACTCATGTTGTCATATAATGATCGAAGACACTTCGTCGCACATTCAATTGAGAAATAATGCAATATTCATACAACAAATGGAATATATAGACAATCAAATTGTCTATCGCATACAATGAAATTACCACTTTTAGACCGTGCTTTGAAAATTGATCCTAGCATTGAACAAAAAAAGACAGAATTAAGAGTCAAAAAGTTCAACCGAATTGAATCGAAAATTAAAAATAACAATTCAAAAATTACCATTTTCAAAATTTAACTCTTCGTTATATGTTCCACCTAGTTTTTTTTTTAATTCCTCTCAACTGTCGTATCACATTTACTTTAATAGTTTGTAAAATTTCTCTATCTTGAATTAGCTCACCCAGACATAAAACTTTGTTATTCTGCATTCCTCTCTCTTAAAAGAACACATACACTACAACTTTCTCTCTTTACCTTTTATCTCTAACTTTCAACTTAATTAAAATAGGTTTTTTACACAAATGATCCCTATCGTTTGCCCTTACTGCGGAATTGAGGACCCAACTTTTTATTTTTGGCAATGGCATCCATTTCCATCCAAGTCCGTCTCATTTTCCGTTGGTGAGTAGCGTGCAATTCACAGTCCATATTTCATAAGGATATTTTGGTCATCTCATTGTATTTGCTCTTTCCTACCTAATTGTTGAAGGTCAAATTATCTTTGTGTATATATATACATATATGTATAGTATAATCTCCTTTTCCATAGCATTGATATGTCAAGAAGCTTCATCTCTTATTGCCATGTGCTCAACATCTACTCCTCTGCTTTTAGTTCCTTATCCCATACCTACATCCATATGCACCAATTCTTCAACTTCGTTACTCTTTCTTGGAATATAAACTCGAAATCCATAGAAAAGTTCAATGGACATGCACACTCAAACACAAACACAAACAACATATATATAAATATTATAAAACTTGCTTTGTAACAGTTTACTGCAATTCACCATGGAATTCTTGTTCTCTATCACTATATAGTAGAATAAAAGCTCCAGATGGACGAGTGTGCCTGGAAAGTTAATTTGCTTTCCTATGGCTTCCTAGGGCAATTGAGCTTGGGCTATACATATCTTCTGAATGTCCCCATAGGCTTGGCATCTTAGTGCCATCTTAACTGCTAATTTCAATCAAACACTAGCCCTTATACAAAGAAAAGCCTAAAAACGAAATGAAAATGAAACCTATGAGAGCTTATGTTTTCTATGCCTTTTGCTTTTTAGAAGGTGTGTTGTAGAAATTATATATTGTTGCAAATGCAGAAAATCGCAAACAAGTAATAAAATAGACCTAATGAGTCCGAATTATCGCTCCAACGAAAACTATTTTATTTAGATATTAGTTCAATTAATCCTAATCTTAATCTATTGAAAACATTTTGAAATAGGATTATTTGAACAATTAACTTCTAACTATTAATTTAAGAAAACAATGTAATAACGTATCTGAACAAAAATATCAATAATTTATCAAATATGATGATTAAAGCGTCGAAATTCACAATTTCACCATAGTTATCATATTCAATCTCTCATTTCAAGTTTTCTTCCTAACGTTGTACTCGGTCGAATTCACGAATTCAACCTAATTTACTTCTCTCGAATTCAAATTAAGTCAACTCACTATATCTCTATATGAAGTCATAATAATCCTTAACTAAATGTATTAAATCTCCTAAGAAATCAAATTAAGACCGCAATAATAACAAAAGTGTATCTCTACCTTTTATCCAATTGTCGACTTTTACTACGTGGTCTAGATTAATAACTTATCTCTCAGTTTGTTACAATCCACAGTTCAATAAAATAATGGCCAATTATTTCAAGCATTAAGAGAAAAAGTAGAAATCAATACATAATCAACATATATTCAAAATTTGAGAATTGAAATTGAATAATCTAAACTAGGTTATATCGTTCATTCCAACTATAATTTAGTTACATATCATAAAATAATAAAAACAAAAGAATAGAATAGAATAAATAACCGGGTTTGAAGCAAAAACAAGAAATAGATGAAGATCTTGCACCAAGAATCTATCTTTTCATTGCAAAGTTTGAAACCCTAGTTCGATTCATATAATTTGCTCTCTAATCTCTTTTAATTATTGTATATTGGTATCTCATTTGTTTAAATCATAATCCCTATTTATATGTCTCAAAAGATCCTAATTTAGTGTAGAAGTTGTGTCCCAAAAGAATTACCAAATTAGAGTTTGATCAAAATAAGGAAACAAAAATTCTGGTCACGAAATATCCTTGCAATCGCAAGGACAAAATAGTTACGATCGCAAAGTTATATTTGATTCAATGCTGTTTTTCTTCTCTTGAACCTTGCTATTGCAAAGTTAATTGCCCTTGCGATGGCAAAGGAAAAACTTCAACTTCCTCCAATTTTTGCAGCTTAAGTCACTGATTTTTTGTACGATAAGTCCTTCATCTTTCTAATGTATCCACTGTAGTCCTTGATTTCTTCTTTCATTTCAATTTCGTCCTCTTGTATTTACAATCAAAGACCTTCAACGTTTGAATGTTTGCAAGTTGATCCCCATATTTATACTTCTATGCCAACTTAGTCTTTTTTGCCAATTTTGCTCAAAACACCACTAAACTCGGATGTTGACATACAATAACAAAATCAACAAATAATTAAGTAAAATTATACTCAAAAGAACTTACAATAAGCCATTTTTATGGTCTAGATAAGTGTAAAAAATACACTTGTCAAGGTGCTAATATTTTGTATTGTAATCTGCCTTTGCTAGATGCAGCCATTATCTATCTCACCAACATATGAATTATGAGGTATCGTTTTGTGTTTGCTTTAATATTCTGTTAGTGAATATCTTGTTGAGAACATTTTCGCTGAAATGAAAAGTTTACAGGGAACATCGATCGGCAGGTAGGGATTGTGGAGGCTCCACTTCATCACGGTCAGACAGCAGTGATTATGATTCCATTGCGAAGTCACATTCTTCACATCGTAACTTCTCAAGTCGCCGTTGCTTTATGTCCAAAGCGATTCACCTTTTATACTTTCCATCAGAAACACCCACAAGAGAAGCTGCTGACAACATGGCTGTTGGGTTTTCAGAATTTGATGCCATTACTCTCCAAAAAGACAAAGGCCATTTGAGCAGTGCTACTGGTATTCTTGACCTCTCAGATATTTCTGAGCCACACTTGAATCTGATTTATCTGGTAGATCTTGTCATCCTCCCGACAATTTCAGATGTGGATCGTGTGAGAGGTTTCTTTCACAGAGATTAACTTGGAGTTCTCGGTGGATTGTTCGAAATGGCCAAATGGGGATATGCCAGTTGCTGCTGTTCTTTCGTTCGTGATGTATTCCATGCAGAGTGCTTGGAGCAAACAAAGCAAAGGTATGCAAAAGTGACCCGCCTTGCCCCATCTGTTTCAAGGTTGAACAGGAAAACTCCCCAGATCAACGGGTGTTTACTAAGTTGAGAAGTAATTTCCGAGAAAACATTTTGGCGAAGATGGACCGTCCAAGCCTGGGGCTGTGCACAAGCAGGAGATTGTGTTGAAGGGGCTTTGCATTCACCTACTCGCAACACTGTCTTAACCGAAATCGATTTAGGAAAAATATTTCCTTGAAGGGCAATTCTGGTAGGGAGTTCCGTGGAAAAGCGGCTCTTATTTGACGCAATTATTTATCGGATCGTCGGATCATGGAGCTGCTGTATCTTCGAAGACAACAGCTGGTTCCAGTTTGAAGTAAAGTTCCAAGTACTGTACATAACTGCAGATTCGCTGTTCCTTAACAAGTGACTTCTTGCTGTAGATCTTATTCTAATCTAAAAGTGAAGATATTTAGTTTGATATTTATGTCATGAAACATGATTGTAAATTTCTGTATTTCTACATTTTTACATTCGAGGTGGCATTTCTACATTTCTCCAATTTTAAGTGAAAATGATTGAATCTTGATTGTTTTGACAGAGCACGATCAGGGCTAGCAGCGACGGCCAAAAAAGGCTCATTTACCTTCAAATTCACTTATTTTTTACTTCGACCAACAAATAGATATGTTTACCCTCGAAATTGGTTCTTTCTTTTCTTACATAATTATTTGAATTGAGGTGCCTTGTTTAATTGCATTAATGAATAGTACATGTTTGGAAGAATACCATTTGTACATGGTTACTCAAAAAAAGTAAAATCTTTTTATTAGGTGGATCAAGTTTATATGTAAAAGGGATGGAGAATTTGCCTTCAACAAAAACATTTCTCCATGAATTTTACAAACTCATTAAAATCAATTACTCCATCTCCATCATCATCAAAAGCTCTGATCATCCTTCTGCATTCTTCCAATTCACATCCTTCCTTTAGGCCAAGGCTACAAAGAACTCTCTGCAGCTCATTAGCATCTATAAAACCATCTTTTTTTTCGTCGAAAACATCAAAAGTTTCCTTAATCTCTTGCAAACCTGGCTCTTCATCAAACAACGTCAAAAACTCGTCTAAACCAAAACTCTTGTCCCCTTCATCTTCTGCACACTCTATACTGAGTCTACTCATCACCATATTCAGCTCCGTAATGTGAAAGTTTTCGTCGTTTGAGGTCTCGGGAATTCTCGATTCTTTGTTTGAATATTGTTCAGCACTATTAGATGGTTTAGTTTTCCTCCAAAGGTTCCATTTGGCAAAAAAAAACTTTGGAAAACTTTGGAGAAAGAAATGGACACTTGAACAAAAATTCTTAATGTCCCAACAAAGAACTCTAAATAGTATAAGGATCAAAGATGAAATGGTGTTTGTTGGTGTGAACTCCATCTTGTTTTTTTTTTTGTGGGGGTAGAGAGTTATCTCAGCATGATATTTATACCAAAAGAATTAGGGATTTTGGGCGCAAATGGTCATTAACGTATGCATTTAGTGCGGTTTGGTCCTTAACCTTTTATTTTTGGCTAGGAGATCCATAACCTATGCATTTGATTGCAAAACTGGTCCCTATGGACGGAATCTGTCCAATTGTGCCGTTAGCTATTAATTTGTTTTGGGATTTTGGCGCAAATGGTCCCTAACCTTTACCCTTAGTGTGAAATTGGTCTCTAACGTTTATTTTTGGCATATATGTCCCTAACCTATGTGTTTTGGTACGAAATTGGTCCTTATGGGATTAAAAAGACAAATATGCCCTTAGTTAATTAGAACAAATTGTATGTGGATTCTTAATCATTATAAAATGTGCAAATAGGTCCAATACTTTTATTTTTTATAAAAAAATTAATGAGTATTTTTTTTTTGAACTAACACTTTAGTAATAAATATGTCAAATAAAAATATTATTTTTATTATTAAGTAATTATATTACTTAAAATTTAAACTTTTATTTTATTGTTGTATAAAAAAATAACTTTGTCACAAATTTGATGTACAACTACTTTTATTTAATTGAGTTATATGTTTATTAACTACAAATATTAGAGATTCAACTATATTCTTTATATTTTAATTTATTGTTTTATTTTCATTCAAAAATAAAACACATAATATGTAAATTAACTTTTATTAGTATTTTTATGTTAAATAAAAATTAAATAAGATTAATTCAAGTTATGTAATAATTTTTATTTAATAAAATGTAATATTTTTTTATTTGACATGTCGTGTATAATTTTCATTTGACATGTCATATGACCTGTGGTATATAATTTTCTATGGAGTGTGTCTTGAGTATTTTTTTTTTTTGAATGCCCAAGTTCCAAATTATTTTATTTACCAAATTTAATAGTTTAATATGATGGCGTTGGTAATGACAGATGAATTAGTATTTTTATTTACTGTGTTTTATTTTATTAGATAACATAAAAGTACTTTTTAATTTATGTGTTTTTTTTTTTAAATTAAAATATGAAAAATATAGTTAGATCTCTAATATTTGTAATTAATAAACATATAACTCGGTTAAATAAAAGTATTTGTACATCGAATTTGTGACAAAGTTATTATTTTATACAACAATAAAATAAAAGTTTAAATTTTAAATAATATAATTACTTAATAATAAAAATAATAATTTTATTTGACATGTTTATTATTAAAGTGTTAATTCAAAAAAAAAACTCATTAATTTTTTTTTAATTTTTTATAAAAAATAAAAGTATTGGTCCTATTTGCACATTTTGTAATGATTAGGAATCCACATACAATTTTTTCTAATTAACTAAGAGCATATTTGTCTTTTTATCCCATAAAGACCAATTTTACACCAAAACACATAGGTTAGGGACATGTATGCCAAAAATAAATGTTAGAGACCAATTCCACACTAAGGGTAGAGGTTAGGGACCATTTGCGCCAAAATCCCAAAACAAATTAATAGCTAACGGCACAATTAATTTGTTAATTAACCAGTTTTGCAACCAAATGCATAGGTTAGGGATCTTCTAACTAAAAATGAAAGGTTAGGAACCAAAACTGCACTAAGTGCATAGGTTAGGGACTATTTGTACCAAAATCCCAAAGAATTAAGGTTATCTAGGAAGGTGTCAAATTGTTACATAAGAAATTTAGTGGTTGGTGTGTGTCTGTGTGAATCATGTAATGGGCAGTTCAGGATCTTATGCCACAAATTTTCTTGGAAGTTTGATGGAACATACAAAAAGGAAAAGGAGATGTAAAGAAGTTTCTATGAAATTTCTAATGCTTTAATCCTACGTATGTTTCGATGACTTCACGTTAAAGTAATAAACCTAGTCAACCCCATCAAGTCCCTTGGAGGGAGGAAAAATCGGTCACTTGTCCACACTTCATCTTTACTGATAAATAAGATGTGAGATAGGAGATATGAACACAACATAAATGATATTGTTATATTGCTATTATGTGAAACACGCACATTAACCTTGGCAATTTTTATTTTATTTTATTTTTTATTTTTGTATAATTTGTTTGGCCTATTAATCAAGCCATGTTTAAGTAGGTATTAATTGCTTTGTCGAACACATTTGACAATAGAAATTGTACTTAGTCCATACATTGTTTTAATTGCATTAAACTTGCTTTGCAACAGTTATCGACACGAATTCGTGTTTTCTACTTTGCTCATTTTCAAATTCTCAACTCACGGAGATATTTGATTAATTAAATTGATCTCACTCATTGGTGAATCAAACAACCATCAAATTAATGAAAAGATATACACAATTTTGTTAAGGGATTGAGATGAAATATTATCCGGTGATCAAGTGGAATTTAATTATTCGCACGATCAGACTATATAATTAAATTCGACACGTGGTTTGTTCAATATACTCTAAGTGTAACTAGTGTCACTATTAAACTATTTCTGCGATAAGGACAAATCGCATACTCAACTGATTAAATAGTCAGTACTACAACTTTTCGGTACAAAGCACCAACCTTCATATATTAGTTGTGAACAATTTTATTCATCATCAATATATAAGTTGTGTCACACTGTGCTTCTCAACGCAAGCACCAAACTTATATTCTCACAAGTGAACATTTGCACTTTGTTTATATGCTCAATATTAAACAAATAAAATAATAATAAATAAAAACAAACCAAAGTTTTATTCAATATAAATTGTCATTTCATCATAGCAAAATTATATTATTTGGACATTTAACTCAATAGTTGATATGATGAGATTCTCATTTAATATTTTGGTCACATATTGCAATTGAAGTTGATTAAGGCCTCGAAGATGCATATATTAATGGGGATTTTTCTTTTTGTAATGTTATCACCAGATTTTGATAAGGCCTCCACGTCAAGAAAAGTCCAATACAGACCCAAGTTGGCCGTCGCTAAGGCCTTACAGGTCCAGCGAAGGCCCTCCGGTTCGTAAAGGCTTCAGACATCAAGTGAAGGCCTCACGAAGGTTCTCAAGGCCCAGCAGCATGTTAGCACTCACAAATTAGAATACAGCGAAGCCCATGACAGGCTTCGAATACCATGACTGATCCAGTAGGCCTGGCCGAGCTTCGAATCCCTCGTCCGCAGGCAACGCAGTGTTCCAGAATGACCAGAGATGCGCTTAAGGAAAGATCATGTTTGATTGGCACACGGATTTTCACAAGGAAACCAAATCACAATCTCCTAAAGATTAGGCAACGTAATTAATTCAAATAAGGACTGTGATCTAGGAGATTGCCTTGACAACCAATCATCCATATCCCATAAAAAAGAAGGATCCGATCAGATATTTAATTGATTGTTTTCCTAAATCAATTAGAACTCTTGTGCTATAAATACAACGTCTCCGGTTATTCTAAGGTATGCTTTTTTTTACACATCGATTTCACCCTTAAACTCTGTTCAAATATCTGACTGCTTGTCCTCCCGCACCCAATTGTTTTTGTTCTCCGTATATTATTCTATATACCAGCAGTTGACTTGATCGTCGGAGTACCAACGATCGCTGGACTCTTTTTCACCAGAGATCTTGGTGTCTGACGATCGTCCTAGTATGCAGGTTACATACATGTTGGCAGAGGAGTGACTAGAGATCTGTTGACACGTGGATAATGCAGGTTCCGACGTCAACATGTAATAACAATGAAGGTCTTATCAAGGGTTTTTCATTTTATAATATAATAGCCTTCTTAAATCCTGTTTTGTAGATATTTATTGCCAACAGAGTCAAATACTTTTGCCTCATAGTCAAACAACAAAAGGTAACATTTGGTTCATCTTGTGCAACTGCAATCAAGTCTTATCCTCAATTTTTCTTTAAGAGTATATCTTCTATACCTATAGGAGATGGTGGGCACCATTGCTATTCACTACTGGAATTGTTGGGATATTTTTTTAAAATTTGTCAAAATTAAAAGATGCATCAATTGTTAAAAGAAAATACTTCTAGGTCGACTAAAATTATAAGTTTTCTAATCTTGGACATTTTTGTAGTCGAAACTTGGAAGACATCCAAGTCAACTAAAATTGAACAAGTTTTCAAATCTTAGACTCCTTGACAGTTTAAACTTGGAAGAAAACTAGGTCATTCGTTAACCATAAATTGACGTGATTTATTCTCTTTTGTAGTTGTGGCTTGAGAGTTTTTTGAGAGAAAAATTGTAAGCCTAGCATTCTAGTTATTTTTCTCTTTGTGGATTGTACAAAGATTATAAATTGGTGGGTGCGGCAAAGCTTAGGATATTATTTTTCTTAAGATACTTGGGGATTTGAGTGGGTGAAATCTATATGATTATAACAAATTTTCATATAGTGAAAGTTTTGACAAATCCATAAATCTTTCTCTATTTTTTATATTTTTATGTTTTGTTATTTTTCTCTCGAACAATGATCTTGTGGGCAATAAAAGAATTTGTCGCAATTCCCAATGTGAATAATATCCCAACATGATATTATTTTCTTGAGATACTTGGGGATTTGAGTAGGTGAAATCTATATGATTATAACAATTTTTCATATAGTGAAAGTTTTGACAATCCATAAATCTTTCTCTATTTTTATATTTTATGTTTTGTTCTTTTTCTCTGAACAATGATCTTGTGGGCAATAAAAGAATTTGTCGCAATTCCCAACAGGAATAACATCTGCAAAATACTTCTTTCAACGTGTTTCGAGGTGCAAAACACTCTAACTCTAGCTCTCAGGAACATCTCCCGTCATTACAACCTAGTAAGTTATTTATTTCTTTGTGACGAGTTAATGAAGCTTTTATTAAGATAAAATTTATCCTTAATATACAGTTGCTAAGATGTGAATTAGATTATTCATAACATGTGCATGAAAATGCTAATAATTTTGTTGACCTCGGAATCTACACTATCCACGTGTCAACAGATCTCCAGTTAATCATCTGGCAGCCTGTATGTTACTTGCACACTAGGACAATCGTTAGACACCAAGATCACTAGAAAAAAAGGGTCCGACGATCGTTGGTACTCCGACGTTCAAATCAACTGCCAGTATATAGAATAATATATATACGGGGGAGAGTATTTGGGTATGGAAGAGACAAGTAGGCATAAAATTGACCATAGTTTAATTGTGAGAATAATGCGTACCTTAAACCTACCAGAGATGTTGTATTTATAGCCTCAGAATTTTAATTGATTTAGGTAAACAATTAATTAGATATCTGATGGATCTTCATTCCTTATAGGATAAGGGCAATTGGGTGTCAACGCAATCTCATAGATTTCAGGCCTTATTTGAGTTGATCCCCAATATCACGTTGCCTAATAATTAGGAGATTGAGATTTGGTTTCCTTGTGAGAATTCGTGTGACAATCAAACGTAATCTTTCTTTAAATATATCTATGGTCATTTTGAAATATCACAATGTCTGCAAGCTATGATGGATTCGAGGACCAGCGAAGCACCCTGGGTTGGTCATGAATGTCGAGGCCACTCATGGGTTTCGCTGTACTTGATTTAGGAATGCTAATATGTTTTTGGGCCTTCGAGACCTTCTACGAATTCACTAGGCCCTCGCTGGGCTCATGAGGTCTTCGCGGGGCCTGACCTAGGCCTTTATTGGGTCTAGAAAGTCTTTGTTGACATGGAGACCTTACCAAAATCGAATGGTAACAAATTTTGTTATATGTGCAGTGAACTTTTCAATTTCAATTTTTATTCCCCGACTAGAGATAATGAGAATCTTTTTATAAAAAAAATTGTCATGATTATTTGCTTATTAAGGTCCTCATTCATTATTTTTCCTAGATTTGACATGGTAATCAAGAAGCTTGTCTCTGATTATTATTTCTTGATTTGTATATACTATGATGTTACTTCCATCAAATTTAGTGATTATACCTGAAACTTTTGTTGTCCGTTGTTTGCAGAGCAATGAACTCTATTCATAGTTTTTGGATGAAACAATGACATACTCTTGTGCAGTAATTAAGTGTGTGTTGGATTTTGATTAAAATCAGATTTTTTTGTAAAAGTTGATGATGTGTGGTTGAAAAATTATAAAAAGTTGTGAATCCACTAAATGAATGGTTAAAATTAATTGTTGACTTTGACTTCAGTGTTTTAGCAAAATTTTAAGTGAAATCAAACAAGCTCAGATTAAGGTTTGAATTTTTAATGCATCACCTTCACATAAACTACATTTAAAAACTATCATTTCCATATTTTAAAGTCGTAATGACCCCTTCTAATCCACTTGCAAGACTCAAAATAAAGACTTGAAAGTCGCGTAGCTGAGAAAAAATGTATCTTCTGATTGAAAAGGCAAAGCTTCATACCACACACTACTTTGGTTTTCAAATAATTTCTTGCTTAAAGTGCAAAGTGGGTTTCAAGTAGGTATGGCAATGGGGGCGGGTTCGGGCGGGGTTGCCATGGGGGCGGGTTCGGGCGGGTCATCCCGCCCGCCCATGACTCATTAGGGCGCCCCCGCCCGCCCCTAGACCCGCCAATTGGCGGGCGGGCGCCCAACGTCCCGCCATCACTTGTTGCCAAAAAAAAAAATTTTTTTTTTTTTTTTTTTAAAATGTAAATTTTGACTTACCTGTTTTTTTTTTCATTACGACGAATTTCATATTTCAATTTTCTAATTACAATAAGTCAAGATAAAGTAATGACATCCACCATAATTCTAAAGAACACACAATTACGGATACGACTCAATTAAGTAAAATGTTTTGACCATCAAATTCTACAACAAAAATATAAACAATACAACTAACACAATCAAATTGTTTAAAATACGACACGATTACAAAATTCAACACCACCACATAAAATTTTTGGAATTGAAATATACAATCTTCATTCTTCTTCTTGCGTAGTTGTGACATAATCGGATCCCAATGATTCCTGTATAATGAGTAAGAAAATACGTACATTAAATATTATTATAAATATAAAAAGATTTAAACATTGTGCATTGAAATAAAAAAGATTACCTCTTCTTCAATTTCCTCATGAGTTATAGTAGAACAACATCCGGTGTATGACGACGACGGTGGAGAGTTTTCTAACAATAAAATTTATCGAGTTAAGAATAAATAAATGTCAAGATTAATAAATATAAAAAGTACTAAAAGGTTTCTTATTATACCATGAATGTCAGCCCACAACCAGTTTTGAGCACACATCAATGCCTCTAATGTTGATGGATGAAGTCTACTTCTTTGGCCAACTTCTAGTCTTGATCACTAGGTAGACTCTTATACTGGGTTTCTCTTTGTTTCAAGCGAAAAAAAAACATCAATGTACTCCGAAGCAGTATGTAGCATGACATATGTAGAATTCCATCTAGTCTTACAATCAAGTACTAACTTTCTACCACAACTGATTTTAAGCTGACGTGCAGTATTCTCAAATTTTTTCCATCTTTTCGATATTGATGTCCAGAAAGAAACACTATCACGGATTTTTTCAACACTTCCCTCAATATTTTCTAAACCCTCCTTCACAATTAAATTCAATATATGAGCAAAACACCGCATATGAAAGAAATCACCATTTGCCAAAAGTGAATTAGTAGAAAGTTTATTATCCAAAAGGATATTGATCATAGCGTCATTCGTTGAACAGTTATCAACAGTGAGAGTAGATAACTTACAATCAATATTCCAATCTAAAAGGCTTTCAAATAGAGTTGTAGATAGTGATTCTGCCGTATGTGGACAAGGAACATATATGAACCTATATATAAAACCAAACAAAATAATTTCCAAAATGTTAATAATTGTTTAAAAACATTCAAACATATTATACATAAAATTGTATATTGTTACCTCATAACTCGGCTTTGAAGCCTCCAAGCATCATCAATAAAATGTGCAGTGATGACCATGAAACCTTTCTTTTGGTTTGAAGTCCATAAGTCTGTTGTTACGGCAATTCTACTCTTGTTGTCCTCCAATAAACGCATCATTTTTACTTTCTCCAAATCATAAATCTTCAAAATATCATTTTTGATGGTATTCCGAGACACAACTTTAAATAGCGGTTGAATAGATTTTACAAAATTCCTAAAACCAACATGCTCAACCATACAAAGCGGATACTCATGTAAAATTATCATTTTCCCTAACTCTGTTCTAGCGTCGTCTTGATCAAAATGATAAGTCCCCATAACCACTTTTCCACCCACTTGCTTTGTAGGGTTCAATATTGCCTGCCTAATGTCAGCTTGCTTACATTTCCGAAGTGCACATCTATCTAGATGTTTTTTCAAGTGATTTGTCCCATTTTTACTATGACCAACCAACTTCGCTCCACAATAGGTACAAATAGCCTTGATCTCGTTATCAACATTCTTGAGCATAAAATGATTCCATACCTCAGATGTCAGTTTTCTTTTTCTACCAACTGAGACGGTTGTATGATCTCCATCTGAATCTATGCTTATTGGAATTTGTCTCGAATTTTCTCCGGCCGATAATGATGGAGGATTGCTATCATTTGTCGTTGGCGTTGTTCTATCACAAGGTACTTGCGGAGTTCCATGTGTACTTCCTATTGAACAATGCTCTGTTCCGACATCCTGAAAGCAGAAGAGTGATAGAAAAAAAAATTAGTAGTTGGCTTGAATGAGTAATGACTTTATTTAAAAAATAAAGATCAAGCACAAATCTTAATACTAGAGTGGGGTGGAGTGGGGTGGGCAACTGGAAACTGGTGACTGGGCTTAATTTTCATGGAAGAAAAGAAAAAAACTAATTTGCAATTTGGTAAAAGGGTTATGTCTCTCACAACAAGATTCATCCAATCGACATGACATAATTACTGTTTCGTGCATCATTTATTGTATATGGGAAAAATGAGGACAATATTTCAGCACTCACAATTCCAATTTCTTTTCAAGGTGAGGAACTGATCATTAGTGCTACTTCTAGAAAACATGCTACCAATGAAGATAGACTTCACTTGCAAAAACTAAAACTTTTACTTGCTATGAATAAATTCAAAGCAGATGTTAGAAATTTTATCAAGACTAATGACTAATCTTTACCATTCTGGTGTTTCTAGAAGCACTAAATATGATTGTCTTGAACCTCTATGCACATTTTGCTATAAAGTACTAGAATTTATTAATAAATGACCTCCTGGAAAGAGAATCCTATACCAAAGATCCAGTTAGCGATTTCTTCTAAGAATGATCCTAATACTAATATAAGCTCGATCACTTGGCCCATTTCCCATACTTGGAAGACTTGGATATAATGCTTACTTCCATGGTTTGGCATCATACTTACTGTTGTGATATTTGGTGTGGGGACTGCCGGACTGGGGTACTCAGCTTCTCTTGTTGTTGGGGTACTCAGTAACTCAACTTCTCCAACAGCCGGTGAAGACGTCAACAAGAAGAGGAAAAAACCAAAATAAACCAACAATATAAGTTTTCAAATAAAAAACAAAATACGAAAGAAAAAAATCCAAAATCAAATACCCAAATCTAATAACAAAAAAAAAGGTAGTATAATTTACCTTCAATAATATATATTCAATCAAAGACGTCAACAAGAAGAAGAAGAAGAATCACCGACACCGTGGAGTCGAGGTGAGTCAGTGAATCGAATGAGTCTGTCGCTTGGCTTTCTTGTGGAGGAACCGAGGAGGCAAGGCGCGAGGTCGAGTGGTCGACTTACACCGAGGATTGCGGAGGCGGCGGTGGCGCAAATCTAAGTAGCGCAATCGGCAGATGCGCAATGTAGGAAGTGAGGGAAATGAATAAATGATATTATGTTAGGGATTTAGGGTTTGAATACACTTCGAAATCTGAAATGTTCTAACATTTTATTTAACAAAATGAAAATTTTACAAGTTATGATTGTAGTGTAATGGTTAAGATTTCAAAATAATTTCCTCCCCACCCGGGTTCAAGTCTTGAAGGTCAAGTTTTACAATTCACAAAATGGCATTTTATTCTTGACTTTTAATTTTCAAAAACAAAAAAAAAATATCTATGCGGGCGGGTCAACCCGCCCCGGACCCGACAGACGGGCGACTTCATATGCCCCATACCCCACCCCATTTATCCAATCGTCCGGGCGGGCCACAACAAGGCAGGCGGGCGGCGGGCGTGCGGGGTCAAATTGTCATCCCGAGTTTCAAGCTCTTACATACTACATATACATACGTGTCTATATATATACACACGAGACGATATATATATAGAGAGAAGGAGAGAGAATTTTGGCCTTCATCATTTAGACATGAAAGGGTCAATACAATGAGAGGACAAAAATACCCTTAGAAAAAAAGGGCTATGAATTGCACGTGAGCCACTGACGGCAAAATGGGACAAACTTAGACGGAAATGACCATATGTGTAATAAAAGGTTGAAATAAGAACGTCACTATCAAAAATAAAAAGATAAATCCATAACCACAGTAAGGATAAACGATAAGGACCATTTGTACAAAAAAAAAACCATTAAAATATCACAACCTAATCCAACTAAAATCTCACAGTGGTCCTAAGTACCCAAATTCTTTATCTTCTTCACGTTCTTATCACCTCAATTTCGTTTTAATTTCTGTGAGTACTTGTGAAAATATCATTTTGTGGACAAATAAAAATGTATCTTTGAGATATTTGGTATGTTGATGCTCCTTCAACAAAACCACGAAGGTAAGAAACGAGATTAATGTGGTGTAAGATGTGGGCAAAATATTTTTTCTTGAGAATTTATTTCTTAAACAAGAGAACCGTAAAAATCATGTTTGGTTCACCGAGTGTCTGATATTATTACGTTAGTAAATGATAATTGCTATCACTATTTATGATAATAATGAAAATAATTTTTAATATATTTGACAAGAATTGATTCATCAATTCAATTATCAAATTAGCGGTTGAATCACTAAATTAGTAATCCACTTCTTTATCTGAGTTAGTGTTAAGATAGAGTCTGTCTGTTCTGAATTTTTTGAATTCGCCATGAATTTTTTTATTTTATTTTATGTTATGTTTTGAAATTTAAATCATATTTAAAAAATAAAAAATTAAATATTAAAAATTAATTAATTAATTAAATAGGACGATAAAAGAAGATTTTTCAATTCCCACCTGCTTTCCAAAAATCTTCGACCGGATAGCCGGATAGGGTGAAAACTACGGTTATGTGAAAAGTATAATTCAACTAATAATAAATAAGTGCTAGGAGAATTTTAAGCTAACCACGTAAAATGGAAACTTCCTGGATCTGGATTTTCTAGAAAAACACTTTCCAGCGCCAACCTCCACCAGCCCCTACCCCGTTTGACCGTGTCGGGCCGCTTTCCTCGAATCATACTTATGCACGACGCGTGCTTTTTCTCGTATATATATAATACAAACCCATCTTTAATCTATTCATTAAGAACAATCTGATCACACAAATCTCTGTATTCTCTCTTTCTCGTTTTGCAGGTCGTAATAATCAAGGCACGAAAATGGCATCAAACACTTCATACGGGACTTCATGGGCTGACCAATGGGATCCAGAGTCCCTCTACAGTTATGACACCAATAAAGCCAACACCGGCGGCGGTGCTTCTTCCAAATTTCCACCGCCGTTGGCGATAAGTTTGATAAAATTAAGGTGGTGGCTTCCACCGGCGTAAGAAAAGTAAAGAAGGAGCCTCCGCCGGTATTCACTGGATCAAAGACAAGTGCTATTAGAAAAATCAAATAGAACAGTAAATAATTATTGGGTTTTTTTTTTTTTTTTTTTTCTTTTCTTTTGCTTGTTTATTTCTTCATAGTTTGTAATTGTTTGAAGAGAGCATTCATTTGATTGATTGATTGTACAAATATTTATAATTTTCATGTATGTATTTATTCATCTAGTATTGAAGAAAGCATTCATTTGTATGTATTTATTCATTTAGTCCTTCACCTATCGGATCCTTGCGCAACTGGAGCCTAACTTTTAAATTTGTGGCAAAACTTCCTAATCATTTAATTCACCATGCAATGATTTTTTGAATAGTTTTCATAAAACTTAAAAAGTCAACCTTTTTATTAAAAAAAAGACTAAAATGTCTACATTTAATTAAATAAGAAATAAATTAAGTAAATACTAAAATTAAAAATATAATTGATGTGGCAACTCAGAAATTTTTTAATAATCAATGACAATTGAAAAATATTTGAGAAAGTTCAGTATCAATTGAGATATTTAACCATGTAAACAATTGTGCTTTGGGTTTATAAATGTTTGTCTATACAAAACTGAACAAGATTGTTAAAAAAAAAAAATGGCAAAATGTGATAAGACTTTTTTAACTACAAGGTATCAAATCTATAATATATTAAGAATACTTATATTTATATCACAATTTTTGTTTGATACACAATATTATAAATGCACACCAATTAAAAACAAGTTTTTATAAATACACCACAACTACAAATATAGCCCTAACCTAATTTACTTTTAAAAAAAGAAGAAGAAAAAGAAATAAGAAAAAAGAAAAAGAAAAAGAAAAAGAAAAGTATGATAACTCAATTGAAGTTTGAAGTTTGGCATCGACGCCTCACTCCCGCATCGTCATTGTCTCGCCATCGCACAAGTCTCGCTTAGGTCCGAAAAATTTGAAGCTCAACTTCCACGTCTAACCAGGCTTTACGTTTTGTAGAATATTGATCTCAATATTACCTATCTCAATTTTTTAGGATTTGTTTGATTTTTATTAAAATCATATTTTTTTGATAAAATGTGTGGTTGAAAAGTTGTAGATCACATAAAATATGTAGTTAAAATTAATTGTTGACTTTGACTTTTAAAAAAAAATTAATTGAAATAAAACAAACCCTTAATATTCTCTCTCTCTCACCAATTCTCATTCTTCTTCTACCTCACTTGTGGAACAAACAGAATTGGAAAATTGAAACTCCAAATAAGATTAAGGAATTATTGGATTATTGATGGAAAATTCTGATTGTAATGATAATAAAAAAAATGATTTATTTGGGAATTGGGTTTGGATTGATGCAAAGTTTTTGTGTGGGGATGAATTGTTTAATGATTTTTTGTCAGTAAATTTTATCAATTTCAGATGCAATTATTAAGATTATTTTATAAAATTCGCTTTTAAGCTATAATGTGTGGATATCCATTTGTTTAAAATTTAAATCTTTTTTTTTTTCATAAATATTAAATTAATTTGTCTAAAATCTTTTGGCTTGTATTCTTAATACTATATCTTATATAGTTATTTTTATGGTAAATTGTCTACTTGGTAAATAAATATAGTTTTGTATCTTGAATTGTTATTTTTTTTAATTCTTCTTTAGGACAAAATGGTAACGAAATTAAGATTGTATACGAGGTTTTGAATTAATTATAAGGAAAATTGGCACAGATGATACTTAATCTCTGCTCTCTCGTGTAGAAATGATTCCTAACATTTATTTTTTGGTACATATATTTTTAATCTATGTGTTTTGGTGCACAATTGATCTTTATTTGATAAAATAGACCAATTTACCCTTAAATTTAATAAGAAAAAAGTGCAATTGAGTTGCTAACCTTTGTAAAATGTGCAAATACGTTCGATACTTTTATTTTTTATAAAAAAAATATAGAAAACTAACGAGTTCTTCTTCTTCTTCTTTTTTTTTTTTTTTTTAATTCACACTCTATTGATCAAATTGAGAATACTAAATTGTTCGTATATTTTGAGAATTATTATAAAATAACTAAAATTCAAGCTCATAATTATTAACAAACATATTAAATAATTTTTTTATTAAGTAATTACATTATTTAAAATTTAAAATTTTATTTTATCGTTACGACATAAAAAGAAAAATAACTTTTTCACAAACTTTATGGTAAAATATTTTTATTTAATTTAACTATTCGTTTATTAACTACAAATATTAGATCTTATTCTTCATATTTTAATTTATCTTTTTATTATCATTCAAAAATAAACAACACATGATATGTAAATTAATTTTTATTAGTATCTGTATGTTAAAAAAAAACATAATAAGATTGGTTTAATGTCATAAAATTATATACGTCATTTTGTTATTTATTTAACTTAATTTTTATTCAAATTTTTAACATCACATAGCAATTATTAGCACAATAATTTTACATTTTTCTCTTATAAAAAATTTAATTGACACAACTATAATGATATATTTAATATGCTAAATTAAATATTATTTAATAAATCTACCTAACACATTTGCACCTTTTGCAAATATTAGAAATCCAAATTTGCGCCAAATTTCCTAATTATAATTGTATATTGATGGTAGTTGAAGTTAGTTTCAAAACACTAGCACAACGAACTAGAATAATGGCTTTGTACTCCAAAATGAATATGAAAATAAAACCAGAATTTATGCAACAATAATGCACGAATTTGGTTCAAGAGAAGAAGAGAGGGTGATATTTATGTTTGCATATCATTTGTGTGGAATAGGATGTCCCTAGGGTCTTATTTATAGATGATGAAGAGTTGGGAGCGAAGCGGTGTAGAGTCAAATCGTGCAACAAACACTTGAAACGACGCTGCTGTTTGCTCGACCATGCGATCGTATGGTTATAATTCATGCGATCGCATGGCTTTGAGTGAAACGGAATATTATCAAAAAAACGTTTCACATGTGATTGCATGGCTTCCTTCTTCGTAATTTCTGACCGCAGGTCGATCTCCGTTTTGACGCCTCGAAACGGCGAAGTGGCAAACTATTTTGCCAAAACAAATTAGATCGGGTCTGAATATTTGGCCGAAGTTGACACGAAGTCACTTTAATTAGTTTTCAACACTTAACTAATTTTTGAATTCTTAAACCAATTTCTAACATTTACTAAGTTGAGGAGTAATTTCCAGAAAACATTTTCGCAAAGATGGACCGTCCAAGCCTTGGGCTGTCGACAAGCGTGAGATTGTGTTGAAGGGGATTTGCATTCACCTACTCGAAACACTGTGCTTAACGGAAATCGATTTAGGAAAAATCTTTCCTTGACGGGAAATTCTAGTAGGGAGTTCCCAGGAAAATTGTGGAAAAGTAGCTCTTGTTCGACGCAATTATTTATCGGATCGTCGGATCATGGAGCTGCTGGATCTTCGAAGACAACATTTGGTTCCAGTTTGAAGTAAAGTTCCAAGTCATGTACATAGCTATGCAGATTCATTTGCTCCTTAACAAGTGACTTCTTGTTGTAGATCTTATTCTAATCTAAAATTAAGTGAAGATATTTAGTTTGATATTTATGTCATGAAACATGATTGTAAATTTCTGTATTTCTACATTTTTACATTCGAGGTGGCATTTCTACATTTCTCCAAATTTTAAGTGAAAAAGATTGAATCTTGATTGTTTTGACAGAGCACGATCAGGGCTAGTAGCGACGGCCAAAAAAGGCTCGTTTACCTTCAAATTCAATTATTTTTGACTTCGACTAACAAAGAGATATGTTTACCCTCAAACTTGGTTCTTTCTTTTCTTACATAATTATTTGAATTGAGGTGCCTTGTTTAATTGCATTAATGAACAGTACATGTTTGGAAGAATACTATTTGTACATGGTTACTCAAAAAAAGTAAAATCTTTTTATTAGGTGGATCAAGTTTATATGTAAAGGGGGTGGAGAATTTGCCTTCAACAAAAACATTTCTCCATGAATTTCACAAACTCATTAAAATCAATTACTCCATCTCCATCATCATCAAAAGCTCTGATCATCCTTTTGCATTCTTCCAATTCACATCCTTCCTTTAGGCCAAGGCTGCAAAGAACTCTCTGCAGCTCACTAGCATCTATAAAACCATCTTTATTTTCGTCGAAAACATCAAAAGTTTCCTTAATCTCTTGCAAACCTGGCTCTTCATCAAACAATGTCGAAAACTCGTCTACACCAAAACTCTTGTCCTCTCCATCTTCTGCACACTCTATATTGAGTCTACTCATCACCATATTCAGCTCCGTAATGTGAAAGTTTTCGTCGTTTGAGGTCACAGAAATTCTCGATTCTTTGTTTGAATATTGTTCAAGATTATTAGATGGTTTAGTTTTCCTCCAAAGGTTCCATTTGGCGAGAAAAAACTTTGGAAAACTTTGGAGAAAGAAATGGACACTTGAACAAAAATTCTTAATGTCCCAACAAAGAACTCTATATAGTATAAGGATCAACGATGAAATGGTGTTTGTTGGTGTGAACTCCATCTTGTTTTTTTCTTTGTGGGGTGGAGAGTTATTTATACCTCTGAAATTAAGGTTATCTAGGAAGGTGTCGATTGTTACATAAGAAATTTAGTGTTTGGTGTGTGTCGTGTGTGGATCATGTTATGGGCACTTTAGGATCTTATGCCACAAATTTTGTAGGAAATTTGATGGAACATACAAAAAGTACAAGAAAATGTAAAGAAGTAGCTGGAAATTTTCTAGGCATTAACCACGTAAAATGGAAACTTCACGGATCTGGATTTTCGGAAAAACACTTTCCAGCGTTTCTTGTGGCTGGACACCAACCCCGCCCCCTACCCCGTGTCGGCCGCTTTCCTCGAATCATATTCTGCAAGACGCGTGCTTTTTCTCGATATATAATACAAACCCATCTTTAATCTATTCATTAAGAACAATCTGAACACAAATATCTGTATTTTCTATCTCTTTCTCTGGTTTTGCGGTAATAATAATCAAGGCACGAAAATGGCATCAAACACTTCATACGGGACTTCATGGGCTGACCAATGGGATCCGAGTCCTCTACAGCTTATGACACCAATAAAGCCAACACCGGCGGTGCATCTTCGAAATTTTCCACCACCATCGGCGACAAGTTTGATAAAACTAAGGCGGTGGCTTCCACCGGCGTCGAAAAAGTTAAAGAAGGAGCCTCCGCCCGGTATTCACTGGATCAAAGACAAGTGCTATAAACTATAAGAGAAATCAAATGGAACATAAAATAATTATTGGGACTTTTTTCTTTTGCTTGTTAATTTCTTTATAGTTTGTATTTGTTTGAAGAGAGCATTCATTTGATTGATTGTTTGTACAAATATTTATAATTTTCATGTATGTATTTATTCATTTATATTTTTTCAATTGAATTTCTTTTATGATTATTTCGTTCTTTCCGAAGGAAATTAGTGCATTTAGTCCTTAACGTATCGGATCCTTGCGCAAATGGAGCCTAACTTTTAAATTTCTCGCAAAACTTCATAATCTATTAATTCACAATGCAAATGATTGTTTTGAATAGTTTTCATAAAACTTAAAAAGTCAAACTTTTTATTAAAAGAAAATACTAAAATGTCTACATTTAATTAAATAAAAATAAAATAAAATAAAATAAGTAAATACTAAAATAAAAAATAAAAATAATGTGCAGAGGCGGATCCAAGAAACGATAAATAGGGGTGCTTGAATTTTTCTTTTTAAAAGCAACATTCGACAATAAAAGTACACCTAGTTAGTAAGACCTAACAAGCCTTACGCTTTAATATATATCAATGTTCTAAAAAACGTAAAGCGTGGTTAGGCTTTCGAGCTTAGGCGAAGCCTAGGCGAGAGCAAGACAAGGGAAAGGAGATGACGAAGCATGAGCCGTGGCTAAGCGTGGAGGCCGAGCTTCAAATATAGGTGAAGTTTAGGCAAACTTTTTAGAACAGTGATATGCATATAGTTAACACAATACGTTAATCTAAAAGATAAAAAAAGAAATAAGAAAATTAAGATTGGACTTTTAAAGAAAAGTGACGTTTTAAACTTTTTAACATATACATCAAACAAAATCTTAAAGAATTATTATGTAATATGACATGAACAATTGAACCTTGATCAATATTTATTTTATATTTGTCACAACAAGTTTTAGAAAAAATTAATCTTTATTAACTATAAATGATTCTCAAATAAATTAATATCATATAAAATAGATTTACAAAAGTTTGTCATGTCTTATAAATTAGTTAGTATAAAATATAATTTCATTAGTCTACAATTATCCAAAATCAAAATATTGGATATGAATTGTAGTTTTAAAATAAAGAATTAAGTATATAACAAGACTGAGAATAAAATGGGGTACTTCTTTGTTAACAATGGAGAAATCGAATATTACTAAATCAAATTTTTATTTTTATACGAGAAAAAATTAATATAAAATAAAAATAAAATATTGATTTGTACAGCTACATATATTATAGGCAAGAAGAGGCATATAAACTATTAGAATACGAAACTGCGTACCTTGTTCGATCCACTTTTGTCCTTTCCGTAGCAAGTTGACGAATTGTGTTTTATTATTCCATTGACCATGTTGTATTTTAATTTTATTTATTTTGGATAGAATAAAAGAAAGAATAAAAGAAAAGAGATCTAATGAAATTAGAAAAGATGTAATGATCTAACTTCAGTAGTCAAAATTTTGTTTGCATGATTGCATCATACCTGATTCTTTGTTCCATCTCACTTTCTTGTGTCACGTCTTTCCTTCTTTTGACCTGTTTCATTCAATATCTAAAAGCTCAAATATGTTGTTATATTTATGGACGTGAGAGATGTGATATACCACATCCTCATAAGGCCTGTCTTGTGGATTTAGAAGTACTTTGGACACCTTTTCTTTATAAGCTAGTTTGAAGAGTGGTTTCTACCAACAGTCTTTAACAGATCCATTATCAAAGACAGAACAGTAGAACAAGACATAAAGAACATTTACGTTTTCCTTCCTTCTAGGTCAATCCGGTCAGGGTCAATTTTGGACTGAGGTGAGTGAGGCTATCGCCTTAGGTCCAAAATCGAAGGAGGCCCATTTATATATATATATATATTGATTACTGAAGTTGGCCTAAAAAAAAAGGGGGGGAAATTTTGGGCCGGTCACTGTTAATGCCATGGTGGGCTGAAAAGTCATATGATATAATCTTAATTCAACTAAAGTCATACTTTATTACTAAAAGACCAATATACCCTCTAATTGTAAAAACTGTCATTTAAACACTTAAAAACCAACAAAATCATTTCAATACTTGTTTAGAAACTCCTTCATTTACTTTTAACAATTTTCATCTTCTTCTTGTGTTTGATTCTTTTCACCGTAACTTTTGAATCCGCATACAAACAATTCGAAAGTCGATATTTCAATGGTGAACATACTTTTTTATTTTTTATTTTGTATAAAGTAACCATTTTCGGTTAAAAATAATCATGAAAATATTGAGATATTGTTCCAATTGAAACATATGCAATTCAGTTAATGAATGGAGTTTGGATGAACTGATTCAACTAATTTTTGATAATGTAGTTGTTGTGAGTTAGGGTTTTATGTTAGAACATGTAAAATGCTTGATCTTGTTTCAATAGATGTGTTTCAATATATGATAATCTGTTTCTAATGATAGTGAAATTTGCTGATTTTTTTCTTTGTTTTTTAATGATAGTGAGCGCTTATTCTTTCTTCATCTTGCAATTTTCCTCAAGTATGTGTTTGCTTTTAAGGGACTCAGATACCTTGGAAGAGCTTTAATTTGCGACAAAAGGATGTACATTAATTATGAGCATGTGTACAAATTCTATGATCATTTCTATTGTGATACTATTTTTTGTGATATTGTTTTACATAATACAAAGATCAAACAACACACATAACTATGATATCATGCTTTTATCTTTGATACTGTTTAATTAGTCATATATTTTGTTTGATACTATATTATGCAAAACAGTATCATAGATTAAAATATGGATTAAAACAGTATCAATTTATATTAATGCACATTACCTAAATAAAATATTATCATGGATTAAAACAGTATCATAGACAAAACAAAGACATTCAAACAGTATCACGGGTTCAAACATTGTCATAATTAAACAATATCAAAGATAAAAGCACGGTATTATAAATAAAATTCATTCCACGTAGATTCAAACAATATCATGGATTAAAACAATATCAAAATATACTAATGCACATTACCTAAACAAAAGCAAGATCATAGGATTAAAAGTAAGACATTCAAACAAAGATCATAGGATTAAAACATTATCATAGATTAAAACAATATCAAAATATACTAATGCACATTACTTAAACAAAACAAAGATCATGGATTAAAAGTAAGACATTCAAACAAGATCATAGGATTAAAACATTATCGTGGATTAAAATAATATCAAAATATACTAATGCACATTACCTAAACAAAACAGTATCATGGATTAAGAGTAAGACATTCAAACAGATCATAGGATTAAAACAGTATAATGGATTAAAATAATATCAAAAGATACTGTTTTATCTATGATATTGTGAATTGGTATACTTATATCATGTTTTTATCTGTGATACTGTTTTATTATGATAATGTTTCAACCTATGATACTGTATTAAAACAGTATCATTACTTCAACCATTAAAATATCTTGTGTTGTGTTTAGTTTTATGATACTGTTTTATCTATGATACTGTGAATTGGTATACTTATATCATGTTTTTATCTGTGATACTGTTTTATTATGATAATGTTTCAACATATGATACTGTATTAAAAAAATATCATTACTTCAACCATTAAAATATCTTATGCTTAGTTTTATGATACTGTTTTATCTATGATACTGTTTTATTTGAATTAATGTGAATTGGTATACTTATATCATGCTTTTTCTTTGATAACGTTTCAACCTATGATACTGTATCAATCTCTTTGTTTTATCTATGATACTGTTTTATTTATATAATTTGCATTGATATACTTATACCACGCTTTTATACTTGATACTGTTTTATTATGATAATGTTTCAACCTATGATACTGTTATTTAACATATGATACTGTTATTTATCACAATGTTTAAACTTATTATATTGTACTACTAATGGAGCATTTTAAGAACAGTATCATTAGTTCAACCATTAAAATTTCTTGTATTTAGTTTTATATATGATACTGTTTTGTATATATAATGTGCTATGGTACACTTACATCATGCTTTTATCTTTGATACTGTTTTATTATGATAATATTTAACATATGATACTGTTTTAATCTATAATACTGTTTTAATATATGATAATGTTATTGAGTACAAATAGTATCAATGGTCTTATAATACTAATGGAGTATTTTAAGAATAGTTTAATTACTTCAACTAGTAAAACATCTATGATACTGTTTTAATCTATGATAATATTATTGAATGCAAACAGTATCAATGGACTTGAACAACATATTTTCATGTATAACATTTATCTGTGATCTTCGTTTTTAGAGGATGTATGATACTGTTTTGACAATAAAATTAAAGATTGCCATTTTAAGCTAAAGAGATGACTTCAAAAGGGTAAAATCTATCGTACGTAGTGGCAAATGAACTGGTCTTGACCGTCTCGTCGAGACAATTTCGAAAATATATTATAATAAAAATTTCGAGTACGTATGCGAATTCTATGCCATTTCTATTATGATAATATTTTGTGATACTGTTTTAATATGTATGATACTATTTTGACAAGAAAAATTTAAGATTGTCATTTTAAGTTAAAGAGACGATTTCAAATGGCTAAAATCCATCGTACACAGTGGCTAAGCAACTGGTCTTGACCGGCTCGTTGAGACCATTTCGAAAACATATTATAATAAAAATTCTGAGCACGTATGCAAATTCTATGCCCATTTCTATTGTGATACTGTTTTTGTGATACTGTTTTGTATAAACAACTTTCATGACTAATTAACAACACAAAGAAATAATCTAATGGCCAACTTTCATCATAGAACCATGAAACATGCTTTTATGAAACTATCACCATCCTTGATTTACACAATCTAGCACTACTTGAGCTTTGGTTGATGACTAAATTGCAAACTTTGCAAGTCACTCACGGATACATTAACAATACCAAAGACTATAAGAAAAAAAAAAACCCAATTAGACATGTACATTCAAAATTTAAATCACCAACATCAAGTATGTAATCCAAAGATCTACACCTTATACCTTATTGACAAGATAAAATTGTACTGAAAACATGTGCAGAGAACCACAATGGCAGGGTGGCATTGTTCTTCACAGAATACATCTCCTTCCAAACTCGGATATTTCTTTGATAAACCAATACTTGCTTGTGTGTTGCAAGGAAAATATATTCACCAATCTGACAGATTGGAAAAATGCCAGGCACCATCCCTGCCAACCATATGTCATTCTTCTCTTGCATAATCTTCCATTATATAAATATTCATCCAGACGTCTGAAATTTGAATCATAGACAAAAGCCCATTTGACTCCAACAACTAATAAACACGACTTGATTTCTATTCATGTGTGCAAAATGATCAGAAAACAAGAAACCAGAACCAGATTTCTTATGGTAGACCCGACCCAATACCACCGGACCTGGACTTCACTAAACCACATTCGGTCATCCTCATTGCACCCATACCCACCTCACACTATCAAATTCAGCCCCCACGCAAAAAAATAGTACCCAAATCGCGGTGAATTAAAGTGACCTCCTCCACCGAACGCGGAGGAGAATTAAAAGTGACATTGCACCAGTAGAAACACTCGTCGGAGGTCGCCGAAGGTGGAGAAGGTTGTCATGGGAGGTGGAGGAGGTTTGTGGGGGTGGAAGAACTCGTGGATAGAAAATATGGATTATATGGGTGATTTTGGAATTAATTTAAAATATTATTGAAAGTATGACTTCATCACAATTTAAAAAAAAAAATTTGACCTAATTTAAAACAAGTCATGTAGAAGTGACTTATAGGCAATTTTTCCCAAAAAATTAGTCCAAATATTGTTCAAAATCGAAGGGAGCCCATCTTTATTACTCGGTCCATGTTTGTTGTTGTTTTTTTTTTTTTAAAAAATTTAAATTAGCAATTAATTCCGTAAAAGACTTGTAAATTTTGAAATGCATACTATAATTTAGAGGACCCATTGGAGGCCTAATTTGTAGAATTCGCCTCAGGTCCAAAAATCATAAGACCGACTCTGAATCGGGCTATCCTTCAACTTCAATTAGTCAAAAAGTGTTAATCAATATCATCTTAGTCTGTAAATTTAGATATGCAGTATATAGACACAATTCTATTTCATCTAGGAACCCTCAATAGAGATTAGAATAGTAATGGAACAAATCTAATAGTATTGAAGAAAGTGTCAATTATAAAAAAATGTGGGTCTATATATACACACACACACAGATATGTATGTAGAGAGAAGAAGAGAGAATTTTGGCCTTCATCATTTAGACATGAAAGGGTCAATACAATGAGAGGATGAAAATACCCCTAAAAAATAAGGGCTATGAATTGCACGTGAGCCACTTACGGCAAAAATAGGACAAACTTGGACGAAAATGACTATATGTGTAATAAAAAGTTGAAATAGGAACGTCACTATAAAAATTGAAATGATAAGTCATCAACCACAGTAAGAACAAACGATAAGGACCATTTGAAAAAAAAAAAAACCATTAAAATATCACGACCTAATCCAACTAAAATCTCACGGTGGTCCCAAGTACCCAAATTCTTTGTCTTCTTCACGTTCTTATCACCTCAATTTCGTTTTAATTTCTGTGAGTACTTATGAAAATATCATTTTGTGGACAAATAAAAATGTATCTTTGAGATATTTGGTATGTTGATGCTCCTTCAACAAAACCACGAAGGTTGGTTCACCAAGTGTCTGATATTATCTTTGAGAATTTATTTCTTAAACAAGAGAATAGCAAAAACCGTGTTTTGTTCACCGAGTGTCTGATATTATTACGTTAGTAAAGGGGAATTTATCTAAATGGCCTCGTCAAACTAGCCTTACAAAGAAATGGCCTAGTGTTTTACAAATAAGTTGTAAATGCCTCTTTTTTTAGTAAAGTGCCTAAATTGCCCTTTTTTTAACTTCTTCTATGTCTAATTATTTCCTCGTCACTTAATCTTTCTAATAATTTTAATTTAGTCTCTATAATATTTTCGAGTCTAACTAATAACTTATTTATGATTCTAGTTTGTTCTAGATATTATAAAGATACTTTATCTTTGATATTATTTAATTTTGTGAATTCTTCTTCTAATAGATTGCATACGTGATTTTCAAGATTATCATAACCTTTTAAATTATATCCTGGCATTTAAGTATTCTATATATGTAGATAATTTCTTGAATGCGTTAAGATGTTTCTTTTGAGTTATATATCCTAAAACAATTCCTTTTGATACTTCTTCTTCTAAATCTTTATATTCAGAAATAATATCTTCAATTCTCTTTATATTTTTAGATGTTTTTACAGAATTAATCCTTATATTATTTTTACAAGCAAAATCTATGCTAGTATAAATATCTTTGAGTTTATATTGACCAGTAGAATAAATTTTCTCTAATTTATTAACCAGAGTTAATAAGAACGAGATATCTTTATCATCTAAATATAATTTAAGATCACAATCGGTGGATGTGGATGCTTGTGCGTTGTTCATGAAAATTAGAACGTCAAACCCGAATTATCCTTCAAAATAAGAAGCTAGGTTTCCTTGAGTGTTCTCCTTTTAGTCTTTTATGTATACATGTGTGTATTCTTAAAACAAGATCTCGCTTTTGTCTATTACTCATAGAATTCTAACAGGTCCAACATGACTTCCGCTCATTTTCTTTTCTACTTCTTCCTCTTGCATTGTTAGTTCAAGCTAACGGATATGATTCCAAAAGGATTCGATCTTGCCACGGAAATTCGACTAGTCAAGTTTTCACCCCTATCGTAACAAATCTTGATTTAGAACCCACTTGATTTTTCCAATGACACTCCAAACACTCCCGAACGAGGCAACACAAGCCAAAATGGGAAAACAAGGAGATTTAATGGAAATAGCACAAGGCTATCTTACTACCACGGAACTCGGCTAACAAAGGAAGTTTTCTTTTGAAAAGATCAAATACTTTTATAGAAATCAATATGAGCATATTACAAGCTTAAATCTTAAGCTTTAGAGGTACACACTTGATATACAAAGACTATAATAAGAAACACTCTTGGTACTCCCTAAGTTGAAATTTAGAACTCCATAGGGATTACCATATTGACGCTTGAAAAAGGATCGCTAGACTATGGTATGATAGTATGGAGAGATATGAGAATACTCAGTGATTGTCTCCAACTTTCGATACCTTACAACTCGATATGTAAGTGGTATATAAAGACTCAAGTTCAATAATTGAATCTTATCAAGAAGGAATCTCCTTTTTATCTTGTCGGTAAGTAGGGACCTCAGCTTTTCCAAAGTGATAAGATTATCACCGTTGGTAGTGATTGAAGGGTCCCACCCGATCATTTTTTCTTCAAAGTAATTTGGTGGCATGTCGCCTTCATTGAGGGAGACGTGGTCCATATCTTCAATAATACAATTTGGACAAACTACTTAGCGTGACTCACCATTATCTTACACATTTCTTGAAGGAAGTTTGGTGATCCATCATTTTCATTATTCATTATTTTGTCGCTCCAGTGGTCAAGTAGGGCCCAATCTTGATCACGAGTCTTTCTGCACACGATTCTTGTCAAGATTATGTGGTCTTCACATGGATATATCCAGATATTTTCACTCTTGCTCATGGTGTCCACTAAGAAATCAAAACGATCTTTGAATCCTTTAGCTCTTCTGAAATGTTCAATCTTCAAGATTTCCCGAGGAGTGACTTCATGAGTGTTTTGACTGTTTGGATCGAACAATTTTCTTATTAATCCAATTTTAATAACATTTTTAACTGGAATGAGATAATGATCATAAATATCCCATTCTGGAACCGCAGAGAAGAATCTGATATAGATATTGGTGGGCTTAGTAATTCGAACAAACTCTTCGATTGCTATTTTAATTCTTGCTAGCAGCATGGAGATTTCTTTGAGATTTTGTCTAGGATATATACAGAGTATGTTTCCAATATCATACATATGGCGAATCCAATTTGGTGGAGCTCCGGATAGAAATTCACCTTGTTGTATTTTCCATAGTTTAAAGTCTTCATCCATGGCTTATTACCAATTTCAATAAACCAGCAGGCCACAAGATTGAAAAGACATATTTTGTATTTATATCCTGCTTCATCTTTTATCCCAAAGGATAGGAGACTGTTGCAAAGCTGTATGACATTTGATTTGTTAATTTCAGATATATCTTGTATAATGGATGGTGAGGGCTGAGAGGAGGAAGCCTCTTTATTTTCTTTGATATCTTGTCTGATCTTTTGAATATTTCATGGAATATCTTCTTTTTGGAGGTTTTCATTCTCCATTTTGTATATTTTCTCTTCCATCTCCTTTATTTTGAGCTTCATTGATTGCAACTCTTGCTTGATCTGCTCCATCTCTGGAAAGGAAATCAGGAAGAAAATTATCTTTATCACGAATATATTGAATATCAAATTTGAAGTTGGCCATCCAAGATTGTATTCTAATTAATGGCTTGTTAGCAACATTAAGTTCTAAATTATTTTTAAGAAAATACTTAACTTGAGTATTATCTGTTCTAATGATAAATGATTTTTTAATCAAATAATATTCATATTTAGCAACTCCTTTTTTGACAGCAAGTAACTCTTTTCTATTGGAGTCATATCTAGTTTCAACATCTTTGAAGGTTCCTCAAGTATATGCAACTAATTTTTCGTGACATGTTTTTGAACAATCTTTGTGACATGGATAATTTTCTCCATGTTTTGAAACCTTTTAGGATCGCTCCCCAACAATAATCAAGCATCTGTTTCAAGAATAAAATAATCATCATCTTCGCTATATAGATAGTTTAGGATATTAGAACAATATTTTTTAATGCGTTGGACTTTCTTAGTATCATCATCGGTCCAGTTCCAAACTTGATCTTTTTTGAGTTTATTTAGAAATGGCTTTTTAAGTAAAGCACATCCTTCTATAAAATTGTTCAGAATAATTTAATAATCCTAAAAAGCTTTGTAGCTATTTTTTGTTTATTCTTTCATCATGAAATTCAAGTAATTTTTCTCCAATATGAGATTGTAATTGAATTTCTTCTTCTTTGATGATGAGTCCTAAAAACTCGATTTTTGTTTTAGCTATTTCAGCTTTCTTTTCTGAGAGTATTATTCCATGTTTGTTGATAATATATGCAAATCTTTATAGGTGTTCTAGATGCTCTTTATAAGTAGTAGAATGTATAAGTATATCATCAATTTATACAACGCATAATTTTTTAATTGGTTTAAAAACTTCGTCCATTCTTCTTTGATATATTTGAGGTGTATTTTTTAATCCAAATGGCATTACATTCCATTCGAATTGTCCTAAAGGATTAAGAGTGCTAAATGCTGTTAGTGGTTTACTTTCTTCATCAAGACATATTTGCCAAAATCCGCTTTTGCAATCAAACTTAGAATATATTTTGCTATTCTGTATGTCTTTTATGAGAATATCTTTATTTGGTAGGTAATATCCATCAAATTTGGTTTTCTCATTTAGTTTCTTATAATTTATAACCATTCTGGTTTTATTTCTTTTTATTTCAGCATGATTTCTCACCATAAAGGTTGAGCTACTATGGAGACTTTTACTTGGTCTAATAATTTTAGCTTTTAGTAATTCTTTTATTTGTATTTCAAATTCTTTTATATCTTCTTGACTATATGTCATAGGTTTGACTCTTATTATGACATTTGGTTCTATTAATTTTATTTTTGTTGTTGTTTTATTTATGGACCATTTTTCTAATGGGTTTTCTGAAAAGTTATTTTTGAGATTATTTTTTATTCTTTCTAATTTTTTATTTTCAGATTCACTTATTTGTAGGTTTATATTGTTCTACAATAGTGATTTGAAATTTTCTTTTTCTATTTTTGTATAACATCCACCACGCTGGGTGAGGAGCTCTGATGATTTATTGGTTTCTGAGCTATAGATGTAGCTTTTTGTATTTGTGGTACAATTATTTTGTGATTACAGGGTGTTGTAAATTCAAATCTTGTGGGATTTTTATATTGTGTAATCTTCTAAGAGAAAAATTTGTCCTAAAAGAATGTCGCATACTATTTTGGGAGCATAGTAGAGTCCTCTAACTATGACTTCTCTATTTCCTAATAAAAATGGTATATTTTCAGCATATAAAGAGTATGGTTCAAATAGGCCACTAGCTGTTTGGGCATAGTATTTCTTTTTAAGGTCCGTCTTCAAAGAAGAAGTCGGTAAAACATTATATTGTGCTGTACATAATGTTGATCATGTATCAAGATAAGCATGAAATGTAATTCTACAACATTCTAGAAGATTGAGTTTTATTTCAATATAGGGACTTAACGGATTTGTTATGTTTTTAGTAATAGATTTATAACTTATCATCATATAGTTAGTAAATCTTTTCTTTTCACTAGTAATTCTTAGGATGTGTTGTTCTTCAAGATTGATTGTCATTTGTAATCTATCATCTTGAATACTATATGGTTTGCACATATCTAAAAAGTCCATTCCTAATAAAATTGGTGCATTTGTTGCTATCCTATTGGGATCTTTACGTATAACTATGGTTATAGGAAATTGTTCTCTTCTTATATTAGTAAGTATTCTATTCCATGATAGTCTTTATATTTATATCCTTGAGGTAGGTCTTGTTGTGTAACATGCTAACTATGTTCCCGTGAACATGACTTGATCCCCGCCTCGTATTGATTAGGGCAATTATCTCTTGTATTTCTCCCCATAGGTTTTATCCATTCGCTTAGGATATAGAATTGTTCTTCTATTCCATGTTTATCTAATTTGGCTAACACCGGAAAATTCTTTTTCCAATGGTTTTTGGAATAGATGATTCTCCTATATAATTTTTTCTAGGAAGACTCGAGACTTCTTCTAGGGAAAAATTTTGCTATCATATATCCTATTGGATCTATAGAAACATTTCCTTGCAGGTTACTGATTTGTCCCGTTTCTCTAATTGTTTTAATTCTTCTTTTGAAATCTAAAACAAATTCTCCAGGTATCTCAATTTCGTGCGATCTGAATTTCCTATGTGGAATAGCTTGTGCTAATTCTTCAAATCCTTCTTCAATTTTTATTTCTTCAAAACTTCTTCTTATTTCTTGATGGTGGCTTGTAGTAAAAGCAAATATAGATCTTATGGTAAGGTTTATCGCCTTAGATTTTTCCGGCATTTCTAATCTATCTATTTTATGATATAGTAATGATATATCTATATTTTCGTCTAATAAAGATACTGTAAATCCTGGTTTTAAGGTGAATATAAGTTTCTGGTATACCAAATTACCTAAAACAGCTCCTAAAAGGGCGCCAACAGGATCATGCAATATTCTATTATCCATACAAAATATGTTGACTGGTATATCCATACCTTGTTGAAGAATCCTTTCATAAGGATTTGGATTCCTCCAATTTCTACATTTTTTATTTTGTTTCTAATATCAGGTTTTATTTTAGCTAGTTCTTCATTTATCCATTTCCTATTTAGTATGGGAATTGTTGTAGATCCTTTTACATTTTCTATATAAATAGGAACTTTATTATGTTTTATAATATAATTAGTTTTGTTTAGTTTTGGTAGTATGTTCCAAAAGGTTTTATTTTTGAAGACATCCTTTTGATTCAAAGATAAAACTTTTTTCATTATTTCATCATATTTTTCTTCTTCGAAGGTAACGGTTTGGCTTATTCCTTCAATATTATCTATGTTAGTCTCTTGTATTTCCATACTTTCTTCAATTCTTACTTCATTCATAAAGCTATAATTTATGAATTCATTTTCTTCTTCAATTTCTATTTCACTATATATATATATATAGTAGAGACTTCTGATTCGGTTTCACTTATCTCATAAGGTTCGTACTCGAATCATATATAGCTTCTTCAGATACTTCTAAAAATTTTGAATTGGTTTTATTTTTATGTTTATCTGGGCAGTTTGGTGCTATATGTCCTGGTTTCTGACGTATAAAGTATTTGCATTTTTTAATATATTCTTTTTTAGGTATCCAACCTTTTGGTTTCGTTCTCTTTTTAAAATGTTTTCTATTAGGTTTCCAATTATGTCTTTTCTTCTAAAATCTTTCCTTTTATAGGGTTTAAGAAATTTTTTGAATTTCTTTTTCTTCTTATATTCTTTTGGATAACATCCACATTGATGAGTATGAAAAATATCTTGATTGCAATAAAAAGGTTTTTTCTTTGTCATCTTCTTTATAGCTTTGTTATCAGCTATTTCTCTACACCATTTATTATTTGTATTGATAATAAATTGTTCTCTATTACCAAAAGTATCATTTATCTGTGGTTGAGTCATGATAGACCTAATTTTTTCATATTCTTGATGTATTTTTATGCTCCAAGGGTAAGGAAGTTTTAAGAACATTATTTTGAGATAATTTAACTTTTCACTATAACTCATATCTTTATTTAAGGCTTTTATATAGATTTTTTCAAAATCTCTTAAGTATCCTTTTAGCTCGCACACATTTCACAAATTTTAGATTCTCTAATTCTATTTGTGCTTCTAGTTTTTCTCTTATTTCCTTTTCTATACCGCTTTTCTTACGCAATTTCTCCTAGGAATTGTGTTCTCAAATATTTTTCTAACCTTTTTAATATATCCATAATTGTTTGGTTATTTAAATGTTCTCTTGAATCAGCTATCAATTCTTTATATTACTTTTTATTTGGTCAGAAGTTTTCTTCCATAATTGTTCAGCATTTCCTCTAAAGGTGTGTTCAAGAAAATTGAAAGTTGTATATGTATCCAATTCTTTGCTAAATTGTATAGCACGGCTAGAGGCTTTAACCCAAGCAGATATCTTTTTATCTTTATCTCCTGAATCTAGATTTAACCATATTCCTGTTGTTGGTATTGGCTCTGTTAGGTTTTCCATAGGACTTTCTTCTTTGGTAGTTATTTTGAAGTTGCTTTTTAATTTGCTAGGATTTACCCTTCTAACCATATTCCTGTTGTTGATATTTTAATGTTTTCATTAATTTTTGAAAGATTTTCTGAAATATCTTTTAATTGTGTATTCATATTTGGATTTAAGTTATAAGGTACAAGTAGTTGGTAGTATTTATTAGTTTGTTCAAGAAATTCTTCTATTATAGTTTTTTGTTCTGTTGAAAATTTTTGTTTTACTTCATTCATCATAACAATATTTTCTTTTATTAATAGTTTGTCTTTTTCTTCAAATTGAAATCCTAATCTTTTTCAATTTCAATAATTATTTCTTTATTATTTTTTAATTCATTTTCTATATTTATTATTCTTTCTTCTAAAGTTAAAGGTTTTCTTAATATCTCTATTCTTCTTTTTAATTCATCTAACTCTTGCTGAGTTTTTATTATTTTTATTTGATCGTTTAACGATATATATTCTTCAGAAAGTTTATTTCTAAGATTTTGTAATTTTTGTTTATTTGTGTTATTTAATATTTCAGTTTGTAGAATTTCTCTAAAAATTTCTTGATCTTCTTTTCTAATAGTTTTTTCTTTAATTAATCCAAATTTATGTATCAAAAAGTTTTTTATCCAATTAATTTGTTCAATTATATTGATTTTTGATATTTTGTTATAATTATCGACATAATTACAATTTTAACTAGGCTTTGATACCAGTTTTGGGGTGGAACCTTAAAATCGTAATATTAGGGGAACAATATAACAATTATTGAAGTTTTTATGTCTAAGAGTATTTTAGGTATTATTTGGTCAAAGGCTATTCTTAAGATTTAGCAATTCTTTGAGGCTATATTCTATATATGCCACCGTTAGTAAATGATAATTACTATCACTATTTATGATAATAATGAAAATAATTTGACAAGAATTGACTCATCAATTCAATTATCAAATTAGCGGTTGAATCACTAAATTAGTAATCAACTTCTTCGTCCGAGTTAGTGTTAAGATAGAGTCTGTCCACCCTGAATTTTTCGAATTCGCCACGAATCTTTTTATTTTATTTTATGTTATGTTTTGAAATTTAAATCGTATTTAGAAAATAAAAAATAAAATATTAAAAATTAATTAATTTATTAAACGGGACTATAAATGAAGATTTTTCAATTTTCGCATGCTTTCCAAAAATCTTCAACGGGATAGCCGGATAGGGTGAAAACTACGGTGATGTGAAAAGTATAAATAAGTGATAGGAGAATTTTAAGCTAACCACGTAAAATGGAAACTTCCTCGGATCTCGATTTTCTAGAAAAACACTTTCCAGCCGCTTTCTTGTGGTCGGACACCAACCTCCACTCGCCCCCTACCCCGCTTGACCGTGTCGGGCCGCTTTCCTCGAATCATACTTATGCACGACGCGTGCTTTTTCTCGCTTATATAATACAAACCCATCTTTAATCTATTCATTAAGAATAATCGATCACACAAATCTCAGATTTTCTATCTCTTTCTCTCGGTTTTGCGGTAATAATAATCAAGGCACGAAAATGGCATCAAACACTTCATACGGGACTTCATGGGTCGACCAATGGGATCCCGAGTCCCTCTACAGCTATGACATCAATAAAGCCAACACCGCCGCGGCGGTGCTTCTTCCAATTTTCCACCACTGCTTGGCGACAAGTTTGATAAAACTAAGGCGGTGGCTTCCACCGCGTCGAAAAAGTTAAAGAAGGAGCCTCTGCGTATTCACCGGATCAAAGACAAGTGCTATAAGAGAAATCAAATAGAACGATAAATAATTATAGGTGTTTTTTTTTTTTTTACTTTTGCTTGTTTATTTCTTCATAGTTTGTATTTGTTTAAGAGAGCATTCATTTGATTGATTGTACAAAAATAAAAAAAAAGGTTTCACCCCACCTCACCACCACCACCCACCCATTTCCCACCCCACCCCCAAATTCACGACCCAAAGGAGGGCTT
The DNA here is from genome assembly GCA_023638005.1 of Forsythia suspensa. Taxonomy (NCBI): domain Eukaryota; kingdom Viridiplantae; phylum Streptophyta; class Magnoliopsida; order Lamiales; family Oleaceae; genus Forsythia; species Forsythia suspensa. Next base: position 142,168 of record JALRMA010000409.1, on the reverse strand, counting down.
TCTCCCTCCCCCCGGCCGCGTTCCTATCCGGGTTTTGTGGGGTGGGGGGTGGGGGTGGTGTGAGTGGGTGAATGTTTTTTTTTTATTTTTAAATTCAAAAATAAATTAAATTTTAAAATAAGAATGGTCCAGCTTTGTGGCTCAAAAGTGGGTTGAATTGACCCAAAAATATGAGATCGTATAAAATCGAGTTGAGTTGAGCATAATTAAAAATTTTATTTGTGACAAATTTATTTTTCCTTTTATTTTGTGATGATAAAATTAAATTTTAAATTTTAAATAATATGATTACTTAATAACAATAAAATAATTTTAATTAGCACACTCGTTAATAATTATGATTTCAATTTTAGTTATTTTATAATAGTTCATAAAATATACAAAATAATTTAGTATATTGTCAATTTGTTATTTTTTCTTTTAATTTTTTAATAAAAAATTAAAGTATCTGACTCATTTTTCCTTTTTTAAAGGTTAGGAATCCAATTGCAATTTTTTTTTAATTAAAAGTAAATATATTTTGTCTTTTTCATCAAATAAGAATTAATTGTGCACCAAAATATAATTATAGGTTAGGGACCATTTGCTTGAGAAAAAAAGGTAAAGGTTAGGGACCATTTGCGCCAATTGAAAGAAAGATGTAACTTGACAATTTTACCCCACAAATAAAGACAAAAACATTGCTAGGGACCATTTACACCAAAATGAAAGGTTGCTTAACGGATTTTTAACGGAATCATTCCACAAGGACCATTTCCGCACCTAAATGGATAGGTTAGGGACCATTGCGCCAAAAATGAAAGGTTAGGGACCATTTGTGCACTAACATGATACGTTAGGGACCATTTGCGCCAATTTCCTATTTATAATTTTCATGTATGTATTGAAGAAAGCATTCATTTGTATGTATTTATTCATTTAGTCCTTCACCTATCGGATCCTTGCGCAACTGGAGCCTAACTTTTAAATTTGTGGCAAAACTTCCTAATCTATTAATTCACCATGCAACTGATTTTTTGAATAGTTTTCATAAAACTTAAAAAGTCAAACTTTTTATTAAAAAAAAGACTAAAATGTCTACATATAATTAAATAAAAAATAAATTAAGTAAATACTAAAATTAAAAATATTATTGATGTGGCAACTCAGAAATTTTTTAATATTCAATGACAATTGAAAAATATTTGAAAAAGTACAATATCAACTGAGATATTTAACCATGTAAACAATTGAGCTTTGGGTTTATAAATGTTTGTCTATACAAAACTGATCAAGATTGAAAAAAAAAATGGCAAAATGTGATAAGACTTTTTAAACTACAAGGTATCAAATCTATAATATAATAAGAATAATTATATTTATATCACAATTTTTGTTTGATCCACAATATTATTAATGCACATCAATTAAAACAAGTTTTTATAAATACACCACAACTACAAATATAGCCCTAACCTAATTTACTTTCAAAAAAAAAAAGAAGAAGAAAAAGAAAAAGTACGATATCTCAATTGAAACTTGAAGCTTGGCATCGACGCCTCATCTTCGTATCGTCATTGTCTCGCTATTGCGTAAGCCTCGTCTAGATTTGAAAAACTTGAAACTCGGCATCAACGCCTAACCAAGTTTTAGGCTTTTTAGAACATTGATCTCAATATTACCTATCTCATTCTTTTAGGATTTGTTTGATTTTTATTAAAATCAGATTTTTTTTTTTAATAAAATGTGTAGGTGAAAAGTTGTAAGTCACATAAAATATGTAGTTAAAATTAATTGTTGACTTTGACTTTTTAAAAAAAATTTAATTGAAATAAAACAAACCCTTAATATTCTCTCTCGTCACCAAATCTCATTCTTCTTCTACCTCACTTGTGGAAGAAACAGAATTGGAAAATTGAAACTCCAAATAAGATTAAGGAATTATTGGATTGTTGATGGAAAATAATGATTGTAATGATAAAAAAAAAAAAAAAAAGATTTATTTGGGAATTGGGTTTGGATTTATGCAAAGTTTTTGTGTTGGGATGAATTGTTTAATGATTTTTTGTCAGTAAATTTTATCAATTTCAGATGCAATTATTAAGATTGTTTTATAAAATTCGCTTTTAATCTTTTGGCTTGTATTCTTAATACTATATCTTATATATTTATTTTTATGGTAAATTGTCTACTTAGTAAATAAATATAGTTTTGTATCTTGAATAGTTATTATTATTATTTTTTTATTCTTCTTTAGGACAAAATGGTAACGAAATTAAGGTTGTAGACGAGGTTTTGAATTAATTATAAGGAAAACTGGCACAGATGATTCTTAATTTGTGCTCTCTGTGTAATTGATTCCTAACATTTATTTTTTGGTACATATATTTCTAATCTCTGTGTTTTGGTGCACAATTGATCTTTATTTGATAAAAAATATCAATTTACCCTTAAATTTAATAAGAAAAATTGCAATTGAGTTACCAACCTTTGTAAAAATTGCAAATACGTTCGATACTTTTATTTTTTATAAAAAAATATAGAAAACTAACGAGTTTTTTTTTTTTAATTCACACTCTATTGATCAAATTGAGAATACTAAATTGTTTTGTATATTTTGAGAATTATTATAAAATAACTAAAATTCAAGCTCATAATTATTAACAAACATGTTAAATAATTTTTTTTATTATTATTTAAAATTTAAACTTTTATTTTATCGTTACAACATAAAAAGAAAAACAACTTTTCCACAAACTTTATGGTCAAAGATTTTTATTTAATTGGAATATTCGCTTATTAACTACAAATATTAGATCTTATTCTTCATATTTTAATTTATCTTTTTATTATCGTTCAAAAATAATCAACACATGATATGTAAATTAATTTTTATTAGTATTTGTATGTTAAAAAAAACATAATAAGATTGGTTTAATGTTATAAAATTATATACGTCATTTTGTTATTTATTTAACTTAATTTTTATTCAAGTTTTTCACATTACATAGCAATTACAAGCACAATAATTTTACATTTTTTTCTTATAAAAAATTTAATTGACACGACTATAATGATCTAATAAATCTACCTAACACATTTGCACCTTTTGCAAATGTTAGGAATCCAAATTTGTGCCAAATTTTCTAATTATAATTGTATACTGATGTTAGTTGAAGTTAGTTTTAAAACACAAGCACAACGAACCAGAATAATGGCTTTGTACTTAAAAATGAATATGAAAATAAAACTAGAATTTATGTAACAAAAATGCACGAATTCGGTTCAAGAGAAGAAGAGAGAGATATTTATGTTTGTATATAATTTGTGTGGAATATGATGTCCCTAGGGTCTTATTTATAGATGATGAAAAGTTGGGAACGAAGCGGTGTAGAGCCAAATCGTGCAACACTTTAGAAGGACGCTACTGTCGCCGACAATGCTATAATTCGTGTGATCGCATGGCTTTGAGTGAAACCAAATATTATCAAAAAACGTTTCACATGTGATTGCATGGCTTCCTTCTTCGTAATTTCTGACCGCAAGTTGATCCTCGTTTTGACGTCTCGAAGCGGCGAAGTGGCAAACTATTTTGCCTAAACGAATTAGATCGGGTCTGAATATTTGCCCGAAGTTGACACGAAGTCACTTTAATTAGTTTTCAACACTTAACCAATTTTTCGAATTCTTAAACCAATTTTCAACATTTACTAAGTTGAGGAGTAATTTCCTAAGAAAACATTTTCGCAAAGATGGATCGTCCAAGCCTTGGGCTGTGCACAAGCAGGAGATTGTGTTGAAGGGGCTTTGCATTCACCTACTCGAAACCCACGTGCTTAACCGAAATTGATTTAGGAAAATCTTTCCTTGAAGGGCAATTCTAGTAGGGAGTTCCCAGGAGAATTGTGGAAAAGTAGCTCTTATTCGACGCAATTGAGCTACTGGATCTTCGAAGACAACAGCTGGTTCCAGTTTGAAGTAAAGTTCCAAGTACTGTACATAACTGTAGATTTTCTGTCCCTTAACATGTGACTTCTTGTTGTAGATCTTAATCTATTCTAAAAGTGAAGATATTTGGTTTGATATTTATGTCATGAAACATGATTGTTAAGTTTCAGATTTCAACATTTTTACATTCGAGGTGGCCTTTCTACATTTTTTTTTCAAACTTGAAGTGAAAAAAGATTGAATTTTGATCGCTTTGACAGAGAGCGATCCGGCTAGTAGCGATGGCCAACAAAAGCCCTGCTTTACTTTCAAATTCACTTATTTTTAACTTCGACTAACAAAGAGATATGTTTACCCTCGAACTTAGGTTTTTTCTTACATAATTATTTGAATTGAGGTGCCTTGTTTATTGGCATTTATGAATAGTACATGTTCCCAAGAATGCCATTTGTACATGGTTACTCAAAAAGTTAAATCTTTTATTAGGTGGATCAAGTTTATATGTAAAAGGGTGGAGAATTTGCCTTCAACAAAACATTTCTCCATGAATTTCACAAACTCATTAAAATCAATTACTCCATCTCCATCATCATCAAAAGCTCGATCATCCTTCCGCATTCTTCCAATTCACATCCTTCCTCTAGGCCAATGTTTGCAAAGAACTCTCTGCAGCTCACTAGCATCTATAAAACCATCTTTATTTTCGCCGAAAACATCAAAAGTTTCCCTAATCTCTTGCAAACCTGGCTCTTCATCAAACAATGTCGAAAACTCATCTACACCAAAACTCTTGTCCCCTCCATCTTCCGCACACTCTATACTGAGTCTACTCATCACCGTATTCAATTCGTAATGTGAAAGTTTTTGTCGTTTGAGGTCACAAGAATTCTCGATTCTTTGTTTGAATATTGTTCAAGACTATTAGATGGTTTAGTTTTCCTCCAAAGGTTTCATTTGGCGTAAAATAACTTTGGAAAACTTTGGAGAAAGAAATGGACACTTGAACAAAAATTCTTAATGTCCCAACAAAGAACTCTATATAGTATAAGGATCAACAATGAAATGGTGTTTGTTGGTGTGAACTCCATCTTGTTTTTTCTTTGTGGGGTGGACAGTTATTTATACCTAAAGAATTAAGGTTATCTAGGAAGGTGACATAAGAAATTTAGTGTTTGGTGTGTGTCTCGTGTGTGGATCATGTTATGGGCACTTATGATCTTATTCCACAAATTTTCTAGGAAATTTGATGGAACATACAAAAGTACAAGAAAATGTAAAGAAGTGGCTGGAAATTTTCTAGGCATTAACCACGTAAAATGGAAACTTCCTGGATCCGGATTTTCGGAAAAACACTTTCCAAGCGCTTTCTTGTGGCTAGACACCAACCCCGCCCCCAACCCCGTGTCGGCCGCTTTCCTCGAATCATATTCTCAAGGACGCTGCGTTTTTTTCTCGTATATATAATACAAACCCATCTTTAAACTATTCATTAAGAACAATCAAACACAAATCTCTGTATTTTCTATCTCTTTCTCTCGGTTTTGCGGTGTAATAATAAACAAGGCACGAAAATGGCATCAAACACTTCATACGAGACTTCATGGGCTGACCAATGGGATCCGAGTCCTCTACGCTTATGACACCAATAAAGCCAACACCGGCGCGGTGCATCTTCGAAATTTTCCACCACCGTCGGCGACAAGTTTGATAAAACTAAGGCGGTGGCTTCCACCGGCGTCGAGAAAAGTTAAAGAAGGAGCCTCACGATATTCACTGGATCAAAGACAAGTGCTATAAACTATAAGAGAAATCAAATGGAACAGTAAATAATTATTGGGACTTTTTTCTTTTGCTTGTTAATTTCTTTATAGTTTGTATTTGTTTGAAGAGAGCATTCATTTGATTGATTGATTGTACAAATATTTATAATTTTCATGTATGTATTTATTCTTTTATGATTATTTCGTTCTTTCCGAAGGAAATTAATGCATTTAGTCCTTAACCTATCGGATCCTTGCGCAAATGGAGCCTAACTTTTAAATTTCTCGCAAAACTTCATAATCTATTAATTCACCATGCAAATGATTGTTTTGAATAGTTTTCATAAAACTTAAAAAGTCAAACTTTTTATTAAAAGAAAATACTAAAATGTCTACATTTAATTAAATAAAAATAAAATAAAATAAAATAAGTAAATGCTAAAATAAAAAATAAAAATAATGTGCAGAGGCGGATCCAAGAAACGATAAATAGGAGTGCTTGAATTTTTCTTTTTAAAAGCAACATTCGACAATAAAAGCACACCTAGTTAGTAAGACCTAACAAGCCTTACGCTTTAATATGCATCAATATTCTAAAAAACGTAAAGCGTGGTTAGGCTTTCAAGCTTTTCGAGCTTAGGCGAAGCCTAGGCGAGAGCAAGACAAGGGAAAGGCGATGACGAAGCATGAGCCGTGGCTAGGCGTGGAGGCCGAACTTCAAATATAGGTGAAGTTTAGGCAAACTTTTTAGAATAGTGATATGCATATAGTTAACAGAATACGTTAATCTAAATGATAAAAAAAGAAATAAGAAAATTAAGATTGGACTTTTAAAGAAAAGTGACGTTTTAAACTTTTTGACATATACATCAAACAAAATCTTAAAGAATTATTAGGTAATATGACATGAACAATTGAACCTTGATCAATATTTATTTTATATTTGTCACAACAAGTTTTAGAAAAAATTAATCTTTATTAACTATAAACAGATTCTCAAATAAATTAATATCATATAAAATAGATTTACAAAAGTTTGTCATGTCTTATAAATTAGTTAGTATAAAATATAATTTCATTAGTCTACAATTATCCAAAATCAAAATATTGGATATGAATTCTAGTTTTAAAATAAAGAATTAAGTATATAACAAGATTGAGAATAAAATGGGGTACTTCTTTGTTAACAATGGAGAAATCGAATATTACTAAATCAAATTTTTATTTTTATACGAGAAAAATTAATATAAAATAAAAATAAAATATTGATTTGTACAGCTACATATATTATAGGCAAGAAGAGGCATATAAACTATTAGAATACGAAACTGCGTACCTTGTTCGATCCACTTTTGTCCTTTCCGTAGCAAGTTGACGAATTGTGTTTTATTATTCCATTGACCATGTTGTATTTTAATTTTATTTATTTTGGATAGAATAAAAGAAAAAGAGATCTAATGAAATTAGAAAAGATGTAATGATCTAATTTCAGTAGTCAAAATTTTGTTTGCATGATTGCATCATACCTGATTCTTGGTTCCATCTCACTTTCTTGTGTCACGTATTTCCTTCTTTTGACCTGTTTCATTCAATATCTAAAAGCTCAAATATGTGGATTTAGAAGTACTTTGGACACCTTCTCTTTATAAGCTAGTTTGAAGAGTGATCTCTACCAACAGTCTTTAACAGTCCATTATCGACCATGAATCGTAGAACAAGACATAAAGAACATTTACGTTTTCCTTCCTTCTAGGTTAATCCGGTCAGGGGTCAATTTTGGATTTGAGGTGAGTGAGGCTATCGCTTTAGGCCCAAAATCGAAGGAGGCCCATTTATATATATATATATATATATATATATATATATATATATATATATATATATATATATATATATATATATATGATTAATTGAAGTTGGCCTAAAAAAAAAAATTAGTCCAAAATTGTCCAAAATCGAAGGGAGCCCATCTTTATTACTCGGTCCATGTTTGTTGTTGTTTTTTTTTTTTAAAAAACTTTAAGTTAGCAATTAATTCCGTAAAAGACTTGTAAATTTTGAAATGCATACTATAATTTAGAGGACCCATTGAGGCCTAATTTGTAGAATTCGCCTCGGATCCAAAAATCATAAGACCGACCACGAATCCGCTATCCTTCAACTTCAATTAGTCAAAAAGTGTTAATCAATATCATCTTAGTCTCAGAATTTAGATATGCAAGATATATAGGCGTAATTCTATTTCATCTAGGAACCCTCAATAGAGATTATAATAGTAATGGAACAAATCTAATAGTATTGAAGAAAGTGTCAATTATAAAAAATGTGGGTCTATAAAATAAATGGTTAAAATTAATGTTGACTTTAATTTTTGTGTTTTAACAAAATGTTAAGTAAAATCAAACAAACTCTAAGGTTAAAGTTTGAATTTTTAATGCATCACCTTCACATAAACTACATTTAAAAACTATCATTTCCATATTTTTCAGTCGTAAAGACCCTTCTAATCCACTTGCAAGACTCAAAATGAAGACTTGAAAGTCGCGTAGCTGAGAAAAAATTATCTTCTCATTGAAAAGGCAAGGCTTCATACCACACACTACTTTGGTTTTCAAATAATTTATTGCTTAAAGTGCAAAGTGGGTTTAAGCTCTAACATACTACATATACATACGTGTCTATATATATACACACACACGAGATATGTATGTAGAGAGAAGGAGAGAAATTTTGGCCTTCATCATTTAGACATGAAAGGGTCAATACAATGAGAGGACGAAAATACCCCTAAAAAATAAGGGCTATGAATTGCACGTGAGCCACTTACGGCAAAATAGGACAAACTTGGGCCTAAAATGAGTATATGTGTAATAAAAAGTTGAAATAGGAACGTCACTATAAAAATTGAAATGATAAGTCATCAACCACAAGAAGAACAAACGATAAGGACCATTTGTAACAAAAAAAAAAAAACCATTAAAATATCACAAGGTCTCACGGTGGTCCCAAGTACCCAAATTCTTTGTCTTCTTCACGTTCTTATCACCTCAAGTTCGTTTTAATTTCTGTGAGTACTTATGAAAATATCATTTTGTGGACAAATAAAAATGTATCTTTGAGATATTTCATATGTTGATGCTCCTTCAACAAAACCACGAAGGTTGGTTCACCAAGTGTCTGATATTATCTTTGAGAATTTATTTCTTAAACAAGAGAATAGCAAAAACCGTGTTTTGTTCACCGAGTGTCTGATATTATTACGTTAGTAAAGGAGAATTATCTAAATGGCCTTGTCAAACTAGCCTTACAAAGAAATGGTCTAGTGTTTTACAAATAAGTTATAAATGTCTCTTTTTTGAGTAAAGTGCCTAAATTGCCCTTTTTTAAACTTCTTCTATGTCTAATTATTTCCTCGTCACTTAATCTTTCTAATAATTTTAATTTAGTCTCTATAATATTTTCGAGTCTAACTAATAACTTATTTATTATTCTAGTTTGTTCTAGATATTCTAAAGATACTTTATCTTGAATATTATTTAATTTTGTGAATTCTTTTTATAATAGATTGCATACGTGATTTTCAAGATTATCATAACCTTTCAAATTATATCCTGACATTTAAGTATTCTATATATGCGAGATAATTTCTTGAATGCGTTAAGATGTTTCTTTTGAGTTATATATCCTAAAACAATTCCTTATTATACTTCTTCTTCTAAATCTTCAATTCTCTTTATATTTTTAGATGTTTCTACAGAATTAATCCTTATATTATTTTTACAAGCAAAATCTATGCTAGTATAAATATCTTTGAGTTTATATTGACCAGTAGAATAAATTTTCTCTAATTTATTAACCAGAGTTAATAAGAACGAGATATCTTTATCATCTAAATATAATTTAAGATCACAATCAGTGGATGTGGATGCTTGTGCAGTGTTCATGAAAATTAGAACGTCAAACCTGGAATTATCCTTCAAAATAAGAGGCTAGGTTTTCCTTGAGTGTTCTCCTTTAAGTCTTTGCGTATACATGTGTGTATTCTCAAAACAAGATCTACTTTTGTCTATTAGTCATAGAATTCTAACAGGGTCCAACATGACTTCCGCTCATTTTCTTTTCTACTTCTTCCTCTTGCATTGTTAGTTCAAGCTAACGGATATGATTCCAAAAAGGATTCGATCTTGCCACGGAAATTCGTGACTAGTTGCTTTCACCCTATCGTAACAAATCTTCGTTTAGATCTTATTGATTTTTCAATGACACTCCAAACACTCCCAAACGAGGCAACACAAGCCAAAATGGGAAAACAATGAGATTTAATGGAAATAGCACAAGTCTATCTCTTACTACCGCCAGGAACTCGGCTAACAAAGGAAGTTTTCTTTTGAAAAGATCAAATACTTTTATAGAAATCAATATGAGCATATTACAAGTTTATATCTTAAGCTTTAGAGGTACACACTTGAAATACAAAGACTATAATAAGAAACACTCTTGGTACTCCCTAAGTTGAAATTTATAACTCCATAGGGATTACCATATTGACGCTTGAAGAAAGGATCGCTAGACTATGGTATGATAGTATGGAGAGATATGAGAATACTCAAAAGGATTGTCTCCAACTTTCGATACCTTACAACTCGATATGTAAGTGGTATATAAAGACTCAAGTTCAATAATTGAACCTTATCAAGAAGGAATCTCCTTTTATCTTGTCGATAAGTAGGGACCTCGACTTTTCCAAAGTGATAAGATTATCACCGCTGGTAGTGAGTGATTGAGGGTCCTACCGATCATTTTTCCTTCAAAGTAATCTGGTGGCATGTCGCCTTCATTGAGGGAGACGTGGTCCATATCTTCAATAATACAATTTGACAACTATGTTTAGCGTGACTCACCATTATCTTACACATTTCTTGAAGGAAGTTTGGTGATCCATCATTTTCATTATTCATTATTTTGTCGCACCAAAGGGTCAAGTAGGGCCCAATCTTGATCACGAGTCTTTCCGCATACATTCTTTCAAGATTATGTGGTCTTCACATGGATATATCCAGATATTTTCACTCTTGCTCATGGTGTCAACTAAGAAATCAAAATTGATCTTTGAACCTTTAGCTCTTCCGAAATGTTCAATCTTCAAGATTTCTTAAGGAGTGACTTCATGAGTGTTTTAATCGCTTGGATCGAACAATTTTCTTATTAATCCAATTTTAATAATGTTTTTAACTGAATGAGATAATGATCATAAATATCCCATTCTGGAACTGCAGAGAAGAATCTGATATAGATATTGGTGGGCTTAGTAATTCGAACAAACTCTTCGATTGCTATTTTAATTCTTGCTGGCAGCATGGAGATTTCTTTGAGATTTTGACTAGGATATATACAGAGTATGTTTCCAATATCATACATATGGCGAATCCAATTTGGTGGAGCTACAGGATAGAAATTCACCTTGTTGTATTTTCCATAGTTTAAAGTCTTCATCCATGGCTTATTACCAATTTCAATAAACCAGCAGGCCAGAACATTGAAAAGACATATTTTGTATTTATATCCTGCTTCATCTTTTATCCCAAAGGATAGGAGGCTGTTGCAAAGCTGTATGACATTTGATTTGTTAATTTCAGATATATCTTGTATAATGGATGGTGAGGGCTGAGAGGAGGAAGCCTCTTTATTTTCTTTGATATCTTGTCTGATTTTTTGAATATTTCGTGGAATATCTTCTTTTTGGAGGTTTTCATTCTCCATTTTGTATATTTTCTCTTCCATCTCCTTTATTTTGAGCTTCATTGATTGCAACTCTTGTTTGATCTGCTCCATCTCTGGAAAGGAAATCAGGAAGAAAATTATCTTTACCACGAATATATTGAGTATCAAATTTGAAGTTGGCCATCCAAGATTGTATTCTAATTAATGGCTTGTTAGCAACATTAAGTTCTAAATTATTTTTAAGAAAATACTTAAGTTGAGTATTATCTGTTCTAATGATAAATGATTTTTTAATCAAATAATATTCATATTTAGCAACTCTTTTTTCGACAAAGAAGTAACTCTTTTCTATTGGAGTCATATCTAGTTTCAACATCTTTGAAGGTTCCTGAAGTATATGCAACTAATTTTTCAGGATATGTTTTTGAACAATCTTTGTGACATGGATAATTTTCTCCATGTTTTGAAACTGCTTTTAGGACTGCTCCCCAACAATAATCTGAAGCATCTGTTTCAAGAATAAAATAATCATCATCTTCTGCTATAGATAGTTTAGGGAGATTAGAACAATAATTTTTAACGCGTTGGACTTTCTTAGTATCATCATCCGTCCAGTTCCAAACTTGATCTTTTTTAAGTTTATTTAGAAATGGCTTTTTAAGTAAAACACATCCTTCTATAAAATTGTTCAGAATAATTTAATAATCCTAAATAGCTTTGTAGTTGTTTTTTGTTTGTTATTTCGTCAGGAAATTCAAGTAATTTTTCTCCAATATGAGATTGTAATTGAATTTCTTCTTCTTTGATGATGAGTCCTAAAAACTCGATTTTTGTTTTAGCTATTTCAGCTTTCTTTTCTGAGAGTATTATTCCATGTTTGTTGCTAATATATGCAAATTTTTCTAGGTGTTCTAGATGCTCTTTATAAGTAGTAGAATGTATAAATATATCATCAATATATACAACGCTAATTTTTTAATTGGTTTAAAAACTTCGTCCATTCTTCTTTGATATATTTGAGGTGCATTTTTTAATCCAAATGGCATTACATTCCATTCGAATTTTCCTAAAGGATTAGGAGTGCTAAATGCTGTTAGTGGTTTACTTTCTTCATCAAGACATATTTGCCAAAATCCGCTTTTGCAATCGAACTTAGAATATATTTTGTTATTCTGTATGGCTTTTATGAGAATATCTTTATTTGGTAGTTAATATCCATCAAATTTGGTTTTCTCATTTAGTTTCTTATAATTTATAACCATTCTGGCTTTATTTCTTTTTATTTCAGCATGATTTCTGACCATAAAGGTTGAGCTACTATGGGGACTTTTACTTGGTCTAATAATTTTAGCTTTTAGTAATTCTTTTATTTGTATTTCAAATTCTTTTGTCTTCTTGACTATGTATCATAGGTTTGACTCTTATTATGACATTTGGTTCTATTAATTCTATTTTTGCTATTGTTTTATTTATGGACCATTTTTCTAATGGGTTTTCTGAAAAGTTATTTTTGAGATTATTTTTTATTCTTTTAATTTTTTATTTTCAGATTCACTTATTTGTAGGTTTATATTGTTATATAATAGTGATTTGAAATTTTCTTTTTCTATTTTTGTATAACATTCACCACGCTGGGTGAGGATCTCTGATGATTTATTGGTTTCTGAGCTATAGATGTAGCTTTTTGTATTTGTGGTACAATTATTTTGTGATTACAGGGTGTTGTAAATTCAAATCTTGTGGGATTTTTATATTGTGTAAAGGGTGCATAATCTTCTAAGAGGAAAATTTGTCCTAAAAGAATGTCGCATTCTATTTTGGGAGCATAGTGGAGTTCTCTAACTATGACTTCTCTATTTCCTAATAAAAATGGTGTATTTTCAGCATATAAAGAGTATGGTTCAAATAGGCCACTAGCTGTTTGGGCATAGTATTTCTTTTTAGGGTCTGTCTTCCAGTAAGAAGCTGGTAAAACATTATATTGTGCTGTACATAATGTTGATCATGTATCAAGATAAGCATGAAATGTAATTCTACAATATTCTGAAAGATTGAGTTTTATTTCAACATAGGGACTTAACGGATTTGTTATGTTTTTAGTAATAGATTTATAACTTATCATCATATAGTTAGTAAATCTTTTCTTTTCACTAGTAATTCTTGGGATATGTTGTTCTTCAAGATTGATTGTCATTTGTAATCTATCCTCTTGAATACTATATGGTTTGAACATATCTAAAAAGTCTATTCCTAATAAAATTGGTGCATTTGTTGCTATCCTATTGGGATCTTTATGTATAACTACGGTTATAGGAAATTGTTCTCCTCTTATATTAGTAAGTATAAGATTCATTTCTACGAAATTTCTGATTTCATATTCTATTCAATGATAGTCTTTATATTTATATCCTTGAGGTAGGTCTTGTTCAGGTAACATGCTAACTATGTTCCCCTGAACATGACTTGATCCTGCCCCTGTATTGATTAGGGCAATTATCTCTTGTATTTCTCCTATAGGTTTTATCCATTCAGTTAGGATATAGAATTGTTCTTCTATTCCATGTTTATCTAATTTGGCTAGCACTGGTATATTCTTTTTCCAATGATTTTTTGGAATAGATGATTCTCCTATATAATTTTTTCTAGGAAGACTGAGACTTCTTCTAGGGGAAAATTTTGCTATCATATTTCCTATTGGATCTATAGAAACATTTCCTTGCAGTGTTACCGGTTTGTCCGCTTTCTCTAATTGTTTTAATTCTTCTTTGAAATCTAAAACAAATTCTCCGTGTATCTCAATTTCGTGTGATCTCGAATTTCCTAGTAGAATAGCTTGTGCTAATTCTTCAAATCCTTCTTCAATTTTTATTTCTTCAAAGCTTCTTCTTATTTTTTGATGGTGGCTTGTAGTAAAAGCAAATATAGATCTTATGGTAAGGCTTACTGCCTTAGATTTTTCTGGCATTTCTAATCTATCTATTTTATGATATAGATTTAATGATATATCTATATTTTCGTCTAATAAAGATACTGTAAATCCTAGTTTCAAGGTGAATATAAGTTTCTGGTATACCAAATTACCTGAAACAGCTTCTAAAAGGGCGCCAATAGAATCATGCAATATTCTATTATCCATGCAAAATAAGTTGACTGGTATATCCATACCTTGTCTGAAGAATCCTTTCATAAGGATTTGGATTCCTCCAATTTCTATATTTTTGATTTTGTTTCTAATATCAGGTTTTATTTTAGCTAGTTCTTCATTTATCCATTTTCTATTTAGTATGGGAATTGTTGTAGATCCTTTTACATTTTCTATATAAATAGGAACTTTATTATGTTTTATAACATAATTAGTTTTGTTTAGTTTTGGTAGTATGTTCCAAAAGGTTTTATTTTTGAAGACATCCTTTTGATTCAAAGATAAAACTTTTTTCATTATTTCATCATATTTTTCTTCTTCGAAGGTAACGGTTTGGCTTATTCCTTCAATATTATCTATGTTAGTCTCTTGTATTTCCATACTTTCTTCAATTCTTACTTCATTCATAAAGCTATAATTTATGAATTCATTTTCTTCTTCACTTTCTATTTCACTATCGTAATATATATATATATATATATATATATATATATATATATATATATATATATATATATATATATATATATATATATATATATAGTAGAGACTTCATCTTATTTCACTTATCTCATAAGGTTCATATTCTAATCATATATAGCTTCTTCAGATACTTCTAAAAATTTTGAATTGGTTTTATTTTTATATTTATCTCAAGTAGCTTTGGTGCTATATGTCCCAGTTTCGACATATAAAGCATTTGTATTTTTAATATATTCTTTTTAGGTATCCAATCTTTTGGTTTCGTTCTCTTTCTAAAAGGTTTTCTACTAGGTTTCCAATTATCTATTTTCTTCCTAAAATCTTTCCTTTTATAGGGTTTAAGAAATTTTTTGAATTTCTTTTTCTTCTTATATTCTTTTGGATAACATCCCCATTGATGAGTATGAAAAATATCTTGATTACAACAAAGAGGTTTTTTCTTTGTCATCTTCTTTATAGCTTTGTTATCAGTTATTTCTCTATACCATTTATTATTTGTATTGATAATAAATTGTTCTCTATTACCAAAAGTATCATTTATCTCTCTAGGTTGAGTCATGATGCACCTAATTTTTTCATATTCTTGGTGTATTTTTATGCTCCAAGGGTAAGTAAGTTTTAGGAACATTATTTTGAGATAATTTAACTTTTCACTATAACTCATATCTTTATTTAAGACTTTTATATATATTTTTTCAAAATCTCTTAAGTATTCTTTTAGTTCGCACATATCACAAATTTTAGATTCTCTAATTCTATTTGTGCTTCTAGTTTTCTCTTATTTCTTTTTCTATACCAGTTTCTTCCGCAATTTCTCCTAGGAATTGTGTTCTCAAATATTTTTCTAACCTTTTAATATATCCATAATTGTTTGGTTATTTAAATGTTCTCTTGAATCACTATCAATTCTTCTCCATATTTTATATTACTTTTTATTTGGTCACAAGTTTTCTTCTATAATTGTTCAAAGATTTCCTCTAAAGGTGTGTTCAAGAAAATTGAAAGTTGTATATGTATCCCATTCTTTGCTAAATTGTATAGCAAGGCTAGAGGCTTTAACCCAAGCGAGATATCTTTTTATCTTTATCTCCCGAATCTAGATCTAACCATATTCCTTTTGTTGGTATTGGCTCATTAGGTTTTTCATAGGACTTTCTTCTTTGGTAGTTATTTTGAAGTTGCTTTTTAATTTGCTAGGATTTACCCTTCTATTTGGGTTTTCTAATTCTGGATTGAATTTATACTAGGTATATAATTCTCCTTCATCTGTTGGATATCTATAACTATTATATTCTTCATTATCCTTCTCTTTATTTACACCATTAGTTTTTCGTGGTCCTTCGTATCTTGGTGCAATGGATGGTACATGACCTAAGCATAGTGTAGGGTATATTCCTTCAGTTTTTGGTAGTGTAGTAGGTGTAAAAGGAGGTTGGCTTACTGTAGGAGGGGTAGTAGAGCTACTAACTCTCGTGGTACTAGTATTCATTTTAGTATTTCCTAAACTTATATTAGCCATTTGTATTTCTAGATCTTCTAACATTTTCCTATATCTTTCAGCATCTTCTCCTGAAGTTTCAAAGAATTTTTCTTCAAGATCTTGTTTGGTTTCATTCATTAAATTATATACGGATTCTAGAGTTTGTGGTTCTTCTTTAGTATAGAATTTTATATGTTTTCCTATTATAGCTGTTGATATTTTAATGTTTTCATTAATTTTTGAAAGATTTTCTGAAATATCTTTTAATTGTGTATTCATATTTGGATTTAAGTTATAAGGTACAAGTAGTTGGTAGTATTTATTATTTTGTTCAAAAAATTCTTCTATTATGGTTTCTTATTCTGTTGGAAAATTTTGTTTTACTTCATTCATCATAACAATATTTTCTTTTATTAATAGTTTGTCTTTCTCTTCAAATTGAAATCCTAATCTTTTTCCAATTTCAATAATTATTTCTTTATTATCTTTTAATTCATTTTCTATATTTATTATTCTTTCTTCTAAAGTTAAAGGCTTTCTTAATATCTCTATTCTTCTTTTTAATTCTTCTAACTCTTGCTGAGTTTTTATTATTTTTATTTGATCGTTTAACGATATATATTCTTCAGAAAGTTTATTTCTAAGATTTTGTAATTTTTGTTTATTTGTGTTATTTAATATTTCAGTTTGTAGAATTTCTCTTAAAATTTCTTGATCTTCTTTTCTAATAGTTTTTTCTTTAATTAATCCAAATTTATGTATCAAAAAGTTTTTTATGCAATTAATTTGTTCAATTATATTGATTTTTGATATTTTGTTATAATTATCTGACATAATTATAATTTTAACGAGGCTTTGATACCAGTTTTGGAGCGGAACCTCAAAATCGTAATTTTAGGGGAACAATATAACAATTATTGAAGTTTTTATGTCTAAGAGTATTTTAGGTATTATTTGGTCAAAGGCTATTCTTAAGATTTAGCAATTCTTGGAGGCTATATTCTATATATGCCACCGTTAGTAAATGATAATTACTATAACTATTTATGATAATAATGAAAATAATTTTTAATATATTTGACAAGAATTGACTCATCAATTCAATTATCAAATTAGCGGTTGAATCACTAAATTAGTAATCAACTTCTTCGTCCGAGTTAGTGTTAAGATAGAGTCTGTCCGCCCTGAATTTTTCGAATTCGCCACGAATCTTTTTATTTTATTTAATGTTATGTTTTGAAATTTAATTCGTATTTAGAAAATAAAAAATAAAATATTAAAAATTAATTAATTAATTAAACGGGATGATAAATGAAGATTTTTCAATTTCCGCCTGCTTTCCAAAAATCTTCAACGGGATAGCCGGATAGGGTGAAAACTACGGTGATGTGAAAAGTATAAATAAATGTTTGTCTATACAAAACTGATCAAGATTGAAAAAAAAATGGCAAAATGTGATAAGACTTTTTTAACTACAAGGTATCAAATCTATAATATATTAAGAATAATTATATTTATATCACAATTTTTGTTTGATCCACAATATTATAAATGCACATCAATTAAAACAAGTTTTTATAAATACACCACAACTACAAATATAGCCCTAACCTAATTTACTTTAAAAAAAAAAAAAAGAAGAAGAAGAAAACGAAAAAGCACGATATCTCAATTGAAACTTGAAGCTTGGCCTCGACGCCTCATCTTCGTATCGTCATTGTCTCGCTATCGCATAAGCCTCGTCTAGATCTGAAAAACTTGAAACTCGGCATCAACGCCTAACCAAGCTTTAAGCTTTTTAGAACATTGATCTCAATATTACCTATCTCATTTTTTTAGGATTTGTTTGATTTTTATTAAAATCAGATTTTTTTTTTAATAAAATGTGTAGGTGAAAAGTTTTAAGTCACATAAAATATATAGTTAAAATTAATTGTTGACTTTGACTTTTTTAAAAAAATTTAATTGAAATAAAACAAACCCTTAATATTCTCTTTCCTCACCTATTCTCATTCTTCTTCTACCTCACTTGTGGAAGAAACAGAATTGGAAAATTGAAACTCCAAATAAGATTAAGGAATTATTGGATTGTTGATGGAAAATAATGATTGTAATGATAAAAAAAAAAAAAAAAGATTTATTTGGGAATTGGGTTTGGATTGATGCAATGTTTTTGTGTGGGGATGAATTGTTTAATAATTTTTGTCAGTAAATTTTATCAATTTCAGTTGCAATTATTAAGATTATTTTATAAAATTCGCTTTAAAGCTATAATGTGTGATATCCATTTGTTTAAAATTTAAATCTTTCTTTTCATAAATATTAAATTAATTTGTCTAAAATCTTTTGGCTTGTATTCTTAATAATATATCTTATATAGTTATTTTTATGGTAAATTGTCTACTTAGTAAATAAATATAGTTTTGTATCTTGAATTGTTAGTTTTTTATTTTTTTTATTCTTCTTTAGGACAAAATGGTAACGAAATTAAGGTTGTATACTGAGGTTTTGAATAAATTATAAGGAAAATTGGCACATATGATATTTAATCTCTGCTCTCTGTGCACAAATGATTCCTAACATTTATTTTTTGGTATATATATTTTTAATCTATGTGTTTTGGTGCATAATTGATCTTTATTTGATAAAAAGACCAATTTACCTTTAAATTTAATAAGAAAAAAGTGCAATTGGGTTGCTAACTTTTGTAAAAAGTGCAAATATGTTCGATACTTTTATTTGTTATAAAAAAATATAGAAAACTAACAATTTTTTTTTTTAATTCACACTCTATAGATCAAATTGAGAATACTAAATTGTTTTGTATATTTTGAGAACCATTATAAAATAACTAAAACTCAAGCTCATAATTATTAACAAACATGTTAAATAATTTTTTTTTATTAAGTAATTACATTATATAAAATTTAAACTTTTATTTTATCGTTACATCATATAAAGAAAAATAAATTTTCACAATTTTTATGGTCAAATATTTTTATTTAATTGAGTTATTCGTTTATTAACTACAAATAGTAGATCTTATTCTTCATATTTTAATTTATCTTTTTATTATCGTTCAAAAATAAACAACATATGATATGTAAATTAATTTTTATTAGTATCTGTATGTTAAAAAAAATATAATAAGATTGGTTTAATGTCATAAAATTATATACGTCATTTTGTTATTTATTTAACTTAATTTTATTCAAGTTTTTCACATCACATAGTAATTACAAGCACAATCATTTTACATTTTTCTGTTATAAAAAATTTAATTGACACAACTATAATGATATATTTAATATGCTAAATTAAATATTATTTAATAAATCTACCTAACACATTTGCACTTTTTGTAAATGTTAAGAATCCAAATTTGCGCCAAATTTCCTAATTATAATTGTATATTGATGGTAGTTGAAGTTAGTTTCAAAACACTAGCACAACGAACTAGAATAATGGCTTTGTACTCCAAAATGAATATGAAAATAAAACCAGAATTTATGCAACAAGAATGCACGAATTTGGTTCAAGAGAAGAAGAGAGGGTGATATTTATGTTTGCATATCATTTGTGTGGAATAGGATGTCCCTAGGGTCCTATTTATAGATGATGAAGAGTTGGGAACGAAGCGGTGTAGAGTCAAATCGTACAACAAGAACTTCGAAACGACGCGACTGTTTGCTCGACCATGCGATCACATGGCTTTGAGTGAAACGGAATATTATCAAAAACATTTCACATGTGATTGCATGGCTTCCTTCTTCGTAATTTCGACCGCAGTCGATTCCGTTCGCCGACGCCTCGAAGCGGCGGTAACAAACTATTTTGCCAAAACAGATTAGATCGGGTGCGAATATTTGGCGAAATTGACACGAAATCACTTTAATGAGTTTTCAACACTTAACTATTTTTGAATTCTTAAACCAATTTCCAACATTTACTAAGTTGAGGAGTAATTTCACGAGAACACATTTTCGCAAAGATGGACCGTCCCAAGCTTCGAGTGTACAAGGTGAGATTGTGTTGAAGGGGCTTTGCATTCACCTATTCAAACATTGTGCTTAACCGAAATCGATTTAGGAAAATCTTTCCTTGAAGGGCAATTCTAGTAGGGAGTTCCCACGAAAATTGTGGAAAAGTAGCTCTTGTTCGGGCGCAATTATTTATCGGATCGTCGGATCATGGAGTCACGGATCTTCAAGACAACATTTGGTTCCGGTTTGAAGTAAAGTTCCAAGTCATGTACATAACTCGCAGATTATTGTTCCTTAACAAGTGACTTCTTGTTGTAGATCTTATTCTAATCTAAAAGTGAAGATATTTAGTTTGATATTTATGTCATGAAACATGATTGTAAATTTCTATATTTCTACATTTTTACATTCGAGGTGGCATTTCTACATTTCTCCAAATTTTAAGTGAAAAGATTAACCCTTGATTGTTTTGACAGAGCATGATCGTATAGCGGCGATGGTCAAAAAAGGCTCGTTACCTTCAAATTCACTTATTTTTGACTTCGACTAACAAAGAGATATGTTTACCCTCGAACTTGGTTCTTTCTTTTTTACATAATTATTTGAATTGAGGTGCCTTTTTTAATTGCATTAATGAATAGTACATGTTTGGAAGAATACCATTTGTACATGGTTACTCAAAAAAAGTAAAATCTTTTTATTAGGTGGATCAAGTTTATATGTAAAGGGTATGGAGAATTTGCCTTCAACAAAAACATTTCTCCATGAATTTCACAAACTCATTAAAATCAATTACTCCATCTCCATCATCATCAAAAGCTCTGATCATCCTTCTCCATTCTTCCAATTCACATCCTTCCTTTAGGCCAAGGCTACAAAGAACTCTCTGCAGCTCACTAGCATCTATAAAACCATCTTTATGTTCGGCGAAAACATCAAAAGTTTCCTTAATCTCTTGCAAACTTGGCTCTTCATCAAACAATGTCGAAAACACGTCTACACCAAAACTCTTGTCCCCTCCATCTTCTGCACACTCTATACTGAGTCTACCCATCACCATATTCAGCTCCATAATGTGGAAGTTTTCGTCGTTTGAGGTCTCAAGAATTCTCGATTCTTTGTTTGAATATTGTTCAGTACTATTAGATGGTTTAGTTTTCCTCCAAAGGTTCCATTTGGCGAGAAAAAAAAGCATGGAAAACTTTGGAGAAAGAAATGGACACTTGAACAAAAATTCTTAATGTTCCAACAAAGAATTCTAAATAGTATAAGGATCAATGATGAAATAGTGTTTGTTGGTGTGAACTCCATCTTGTTTTTTCTTTTTTGGGGTGGAGAGTTATTTATACCAAAAGAATTAAGGTTATCTAGGAAGGTGACATAAGAAATTTAGTGTTTGGTGTGTGTCTGTGTGTGGATCATGTTATGGGCATTTTAGGATCTTATGCCACAAATTTTCTAGGAAATTTGATGGAACATACAAGAAGTACAAGAAAATGTAAAGAAGTTTCTTAGAAAATGCCACAAATTTTCTAGGAAATTCAGATTGTTATCGCTATTATGTGAAACGCGTACATTAACCTTCGCAATTTTTATTTTTAATTTTTGTATAATTTGTGTTATTTACGGTTTGAAATAAAAAAGAGAAACTTTATATTACATGAACAAGAAACAAAAATTAAGGAAATTGCAAAATTAAAATTGAAGAAGAAAGTGCAAACCGAGGCCTATCGTATATGTACGCTTCTTTAAAACAGATTAATCCCCCTCATCAGGGTTATGAACGTCTGTCTCCCGTGATACAAAGGTAGAACTGGTTGTACCAATGAACCCACCCCTCGCCCAAACTTTATCACCTCTAAAAGAAAACTTGGATGAACAAAAAGAAGAGAGAAAATGCTTGAATTGTTGTTTTTTGAAATGAGGAAAAATGACTTGTTTATATAGGCATAAGAATGACCTTCCAATTCCAATTCAACCATTAAAACAAGAGTTACAAAAGTTACAAAAATGAAAGGTTGAGAAGATGGAAAGTCTCAAATTGAAAGCTTTAATTTTTTCATTCATTTTACAAATTTTCCAACAATCCCCCACATGAATGAAAAATTGAAAGAGACACGGAAGACTAGGTGATAAAGTTCAACGTCTGAATCCTGCATAGGATAGGTAGGTGTTTACCCTTTGAACCTTCCATTATGAAAGTATATTTATTTTACTAGTTGATCAGTAGACGCGATGTCCTTGAACTGTTCTGCCTTTTGTGTAAACGATGATATACTTAACACAGAATTCTTCTTGACATAGTTCAGTTCTCATTGTTATGTTCATTTATGGCCGTGAACATATGCCTGGTTCTGCGAGAGTTTTTAAGAATTGCGCCTCACACAATTCTCTTAGAAGCGGCCTCACTTCTCTCTCGCATAGGTAATTTCTTATTAAGAGTAGCCCGCTCTACTCCACTCGTAAGAATCTTTAAAAGCCTATTGCTTATCCTTTCCTCTACGGGTATCACTGTTTAACATAGGAATGGATAGGAGAGAACCCCACAAAGGATCTAATTAAGTATTTACAATTAGGTTGTCCCTTTGAACCTAGATTTTGGGATCTCCAGTCAACTAGGTTGGGTTTCCATTGTATTAACTTATTCTTTCAAAGGCTTAAGTCACATTCCTTTCGACAACTTTTCAACTAACTCTCTATTCAAACCTTTAGTTAACGGATCCACAATATTATCTTTTGACTTCACATAGTCAATAGAGATAACTCCAGTTGAGAGTAGTTGTCTTATGGTATTATATCTACGATGTATGTGTCTAGACTTACCATTATACATGTTACTCTGTGCCCTACCAATTGCAGATTGACTATCATAATGTATGCAAATTGCTGGCACAGGCTTTGACCATCTAGGAATATCCTCTAAGAAGTGATGTAACCACTCAGCCTCTTCACCACACTTGTCTAAAGCTATAAACTCAGATTCCATAGTGGATCTGGCTATAACCATCTGTTTAGATGATTTCCATGATATAGTTGCACCTCCCAGTGTGAACACAAATCCACTTGTAGACTTTGAATCTTTTATATCAGATATCCAATTAGCGTCACTATATCTTTCAATAATCACTTTGGATATCTCGGTATAATGCAGCCCATAATCACGAGTATATCTCAAATACCTTAGTATTCTTATTATTCCTTTCCGAAGGTCGGCACCTCGGATTACTCGTGTATCTACTCGGTTTTGCTAACTGTGTAGCTATGTCTCGGTCTTGTACAACTCATTAAGTACATCGGACTTCCAATAATTCTAGAGTATTCTACTTGAGAGATACTCTCGTCTCGTTCTTTGATAGATGCTGACTGTATCTATCGGTGTTCTAGCTATGCCGTAATCATTTTTGTTAAATTTATCAAGAATTTTATCCACATAGTGTGATTGACTTAGAACAATTCCCTCTGATGTTCTTGAAATTTTAATTCCAAGTATCACATCTGCTAAACCCATATCCTTCATGTCAAATCTTGAATTTAACATGTCTTTAATAGATTTAATCATCTTATCATTGCTTCCAACAATAAGCATGTCATCAACGTAAAGACATAAAATGACATAGCCATTTTCAGTGTCTTTGATATAAACGCATTTATCGCATTCGTTGATTTTAAATCCACATTCCATCATGACATGATCAAACTTTTCATGTCATTGCTTTGGAGCTTGTTTCAAGCCATACAATGACTTCACCAATTTACAGACTTTGTTTTCTTGTCCTATAGCAGAAAAATTTCTTCATCTAAATCTCTATTTAGAAAGGCGTTTTCACATCCATTTGATGTACTTCAAGATTCCGGGAAGCTGCAATTGCAAGTATCATCCTAATGGATGTTATTCTCTTTACTGGAGAATATGTATCAAAGTAATCAAGGCCTTCTCGTTGTCTGTATCCTTTTATAACAAGCCTTGCCTTATACTTTTCGATTGTTCCATCTGCTTTCATTTTCTTCTTGAAAATCCATTTGTAGCCTAGTGGTTTGCATCTTGGAGGAAGATCCACTAGCTCCCATGTATGGTTTTGCAGAATAGAATCTATCTCACTTTTAATTGCCTCTTTCCATTGAGGTCCTTCCGAAGAGTTTACAGCTTCTTTGAAGCTTTGAGGTTCAGTTTCTAGCATATAAGTCAGAAAATCAGGACCATAAGATTTTTCTGTCATTTCTCTTTTGCTACGTCTTGGTTCAATTTCAACTTCCTCTTCTACTTTGGGTCCCGACTATTCTCAATCATAGTCTCATACGTCCGCTTAGAAGAGCTCGCTTCTTCTTTGGACTTGTATGGAAATACATGTTCAAAGAATGATGCATTTCTCGATTCCATTATTGTGTTTTTATGTATATCAGAAATTTTTGAATCAAAAACAAAAATCGATAAGCACTCTTCATATGTGCATATCCGATAAATATGCAATCAACGCTTTTGGTCCTATTTTCTCCTTCTTTGGTGTAGGTACCGCCACTTTGGCAAGACATCCCCACACTCGTAAGTATTTGTAGGAACGTTTTCTTCCTTTCAATAACTCGTAGGGGCTCTTATCTTCTTTCTTCCGAGACACCTTATTTAAAGGTAATTCACCGATAACACGCCTTCTCCCCACATGTTACGAGGTAATCCGAACTTAACAACATTGCATTTATCATTTCTTTCAATGTTCTATTTTTCCGTTCAACAACACCATTTTGTTGAGGTGAATAAGTGTCATGTTGTTTCATGTTTAATTCCGTCTTCAGGCACGTAATTCAAAGAAATGGTAATTCATATTCACCATCTCTATCACTTCTCAACACTTTGCTCTTCTTGTTGAGTTGATTTTCAATTTCATTCTTATAGAGAACAAATTTCTCTATAGCTTCGTCTTTACTTTTAAGTAAATACACAAAACAATATTTTGTGCTATCATCAATAAAAGTAATAAAATATTTGTTGCCTCCCCTTGTTTGTACATATTTTAAATCACATACATCGGTGTGAATTAAATCAAGTGGTTCAGTTTTTCTTTCAACAGATTGAAATGATGACCTTGTCAATTTTGCCTCAACACAAGTTTCACACTTATTTTTATTATCAAATTGGAATGTAGGTATGCAATTCAAGTTAATTAGTCTACGTAAAGTGTCATAATTAACATGTCCTAGTTTACCATACCACAAATTGAAAGACTCAAGCAAGTAAATGGAAGAGTTTTTCATTTTATTCATTTTTGGCTTAATAGCCATAACATTGAGCTTAAAGAGCCCATCACTTACATAACCCTTTCCTACAAACATTCCAGACTTAGACAAAATGACTTTGTCTGACTCAAACACCATACGAAATCTATGCTTGTTCAACAACGAGCCGGATACCAAATTCTTGCGATCTCGGCACATAGAGCACGTTGTTTAGAGTCGACTCTTTCCCGACGTCATCTTTAGAACCAC
This sequence comes from Forsythia suspensa, assembly GCA_023638005.1. Lineage (NCBI taxonomy): Eukaryota > Viridiplantae > Streptophyta > Magnoliopsida > Lamiales > Oleaceae > Forsythia > Forsythia suspensa. The sequence continues at coordinate 116,194 of JALRMA010000409.1, read as the reverse complement.
TTTTCCATGGCCCTTAATTTCGTGAGGTTGCAATTTCCCATATACGCCTTTTCTCCATCTTTTTCTTCAAAATCACTAAACATCTCATTGTCGAAGCAACATGTCGAGTGGCACCGGTGTCATCCACCATTCTCTCGGTTTGAACCCACCAGATTCACTTCGAAATGATATGCGAGGTTCATTTCGGATACATCATGTGTGACGTCATCAACCATATTGGCTTCTTTCTTGTTGTTCCTCTTCGACAACTCAGCACTCCAACGATCCGTGACTTACTCTCATCATCGCTTGTAGCATTTTCCAAGAAATTTCTTCTTGGACACACCTCCTTCGGTCCCATCTTTGGCCTTTTCCAAACTTGTTTTTGTTCGTTTTAGAACTTTGACCATGCTCCACAAAGTTAGCTTTGGCCATTGGAGGATTGAACCCTTCTTTTCCGAACCTTTGTTGTCTTCTTCAATTCAAGTCGAACAATCGCTCTTCTTCAATGTTCATTTTCTTTCGCTTGTGCTTGTGTAATTCTTGAAATCTTTCCAAGCCGGAGGCAGCTTTTCAATCATTGCTGCCACTTGAAAGTTTCACTTAAAACCATCCCCTCGGCATGAATCTCGTGCAAGATTACTTGAAGTTCTTGTACTTGACTGATTACAGTTTTTGAGTCCACCATTTTATAATCCAAGAAACGGCCGACAATAAATTTCTTAGCCCCTGCATCCTCGATTTTATATTTGCAGTCTAGAGACTCCCACAATTCCTTCATCGTTTTCATTGTACTATACACGTTGTATAGTGAATCTGCCAAGCCATTCATGACATAATTCCAAAGATAGGAAATCGTAATATTTCCAAGCTTCAACAAATACGACAACTTGTATGTCTCCCTCTCCCTGTTTGAGTTTGAGCATCTTCAACAAGAATCTCGCAAGATTCAAGGTGGTCGATAAAATAGCATTTTCTGCTACCACCTTTTGAAATTCAATCCATTGAACTTCTCCGGTTTTTCTCCATGATTAATCGGAATGCTTACATGACCGCTTGGAGCCATAGTTTGGGTCACAAAGAAAACTTGGCACTTGTACCACGATCCGGTTCACGCGAGATGGACACACTAGCTACCACGCTTTGGTTTCGGTGAGCTACAACTTGAGTAATTGGATCGATTGTCATTTTCTCGAAAACAAGAGAATAATTTTAGTTCCACTTTTAAAATAAATAGAATAAACAAATCTGTTTTTCAGTTTAGTTACACTTGCAAAATTTAAATTAACTCATTTCTTTTCGTCTTGTTGATTTGAATAACACGCAACTAAAAGGCTTCCAGATGAGGAGGGGGGGTCACAATTGGACCACTTAAATCCCAAGCTCTCCTTAGACAGCTTTAGGTCCTTTTGACAAAGTCTTCCAGCTTTGCGAATACACAAATCAAGAAAACTCCAACCAAACTAGTTTCATACGTATGTAATTCAACATTTTACATGTAATATAAGTTTATCACGAATCTGCTTTTAAGATTGTTATTCACGCTTTGAAATAAAAAGAGAAAACTTTATATTACATGAACAAGAAACAAAAATTAAGGAAATTGCGTAATTAAAATTGAAGAAGAAAGTGCAAACCGAGGCTGTCGTGTAGACGCTTTCCTTAAAAATGTATTCGTCTCCTACCGTAGGTTATCAACGTCTGTCTCCCGGGATACAACGGTAGAACTGGTTGTACCAGCGAAATGACCTACTGCCCGAACTTTATCACCTCTAAAAGAAAACTTGGAAAAACAAAAAAGAAGAAAGAAAATGCTTGAATTGTTGTTTTTTAAAATGAGGAAAAATGACTTGTTTATATAAGCATAAGAATGACCTTCCAATTCCAATTCAACCATTAAAAAAAGAGTTACAAAAGTTACAAAAATGAAAGGTTGAGAAGATAGAAAGTCTCAAATTGAAAGCTTTAATTTTTTCATTCATTTTACAAATTTTCCAACAATTTATTTGGAATATTAATCAAACCATGTTTAAGTAGGTATTAATTTCTTTGTCGGACACATTTGACAATAGAAATTGTACTAAGTCCATACATTGTTTTAATGAGAGGAGATCTGTTCCCGGTTTTGAGGAACAGGTATCCCTCTCCGATTGCGATAAACTTAGTCCATACATTATTTTAATTGCGAAGAACTTGCTTGTAACAAATTTCGATACTGAATTGAATTCGTGTTATCTACTTTGCTCATTTTCAAACTCCTAACTTATCGAGATATTTGATCAATTAAATTAATCTCACCCATTGATGAATTAAAAAAAATTATCAAAGTAACAAAAAATATTCACAATCTACATTTATCGTCCGGCTGCCATCCCCGGTGAAAACTACGGTTATGTGAAAAGTATAATTACGCTAGGAGAATTTTAAGCTAACCACGTAAAATGGAAACTTCACGGATCTCGATTTTCAAAAAACACTTTCCAGCGTTTCTTGTGGTGGACACCAACCCCGCCCCCTACCCCGTGGTCGGCCGCTTTCCTCGAATCATATTCTGCAAGACGCGCGCTTTTTTTTCTCGTATATATAATACAAACCCATCTTTAATCTATTCATTAAGAACAATCGAACACAAATCTCAGATTTTCTATCTCTTTCTCGGTTTTGCGGTAATAATAATCAAGGCACGAAAATGGCATCAAACACTTCATACGGGACTTCATGGGCTGACCAATGGGATCCGAGTCCTCTCTACGCTTATGACACCAATAAAGCCCGCACGGCGGTGCATCTTCGAAATTTTCCACCACCGTCGGCGACAAGTTTGATAAAACTAAGGCGGTGGCTTCCACCGTCGAGAAAAGTTAAAGAAGGAGCCTCTGCGGTATTCACCGGATCAAAGACAAGTGCTATAAGAGAAATCAAATAGAACGATTAAATAATTATAGGGGTTTTTTTTCTTTTGCTTGTTTATTTCTTCATAGTTTGTATTTGTTTAAGAGAGCGTTCATTTGATTGATTGTACAAATATTTATAATTTTCATGCATGTATTTATTCATTTATATTTTTCATGCATGTATTGAAGAAAGCATTCATTTGTATGTATTTATTCATTTAGTCCTTCACCTATCGGATCCTTGCGCAACTAGAGCCTAACTTTTAAATTTGTGGCAAAACTTTTCATTGGCCAACCCCCACTGGACACGTGTCCAGTGGGAGTTATAAGAGCTCCCCACCGTGGGGGTTAGATCAATTCCAATAAGAAAACATTTATATATGTAGAGCATAATTTATCACACAAAACAAATATAAGTTTACACAAAATTGCCCTGCTTTCCACAGAATAAGTATCTAAAAGCTCAAATATGTTGTTATATTTATGGATGTGAGAGATGTGATATACCACATCCTCATAAGGCCTGTTTTGTGGATTTAGAAGTGCTTTGGACACCTTCTCTTAATAAGCTAGTTTGAAGAGTGATTTCTACCAACAGTCTTCAACAGTCCATCATCAGCACAGAACTGTGGAACAAGACATAAAGAACATTTACGTCTTCCTTCCTTCTAGGTCAATCGGGATAGGGTTGATTTTGGGCTGAGGTGAGTGAGGCAATTGTCTTAGACCCAAAATCGAAGGGAGCCCATCTTTATTGCTCTGGTCTATGTTTTTGATTGTTTTTTTTAAAAAAACAATTTAAGTAAACAATTAATTCCGTAAAAGACTTATAAATTTTGAATGCATACTACAATTTGGAGGGCTCATTAGGGGCCTAATTTGTAGAATTCGCTTCAAGTCCTAAAAATCATAAGATCGGCCCTGAATCAGGCTATCCTTCAACTTCAATTAGTCAAAAAGTGTTAATCAATATCATCTTAGTCTCAGAAATTTAGATATGCGAGATATAGACACAAAATTCTATTTCATCTAGGAACCCTCAATAGAGATTAGAATAGTAATGAAACAAATCTAATAGTATTGAAGAAAGTATCAAGTGGTAGGTGGTCCAAACCAAAATTAAAATTAACTCACTATTTTCATTGGAAATCCAGGTTCTTCACATAGAAGAAACCTTTACCAAGATAGCTAACAGGGGAAAGTCGAATAAGAAACATCTATGACGGTGGAGATTCAAGTGAAAAAGCACACTACTACGAGCAAACAACACAAACGAACATCTGCCGCAATAGCTTTTAGCATATGAGCAACAACATAAAACAAGCATTGAGAAACATGAACATGAGAATTTTTGACAATTCTAATACATAAAATTAAAAGTCTTACCACGCTGTCTACATAGACACCCAATATTTTAGTGTTCGCTTTCTCAAATTCTTCGTCATGGTCATCGAAAGCGATAATCTCTACACAAGCCAGAATGAAATGAGATGTAAATGGCATAGTCGGCAACTATCACTTAGAAATTGAAGTGGACAATGATATATTCACAATGTCTATTGCCAAACGGTGAGGGATGAAGGAAATTGTGCATTCTCTATGTTGACATCCGATCTGACATGTCACGATCAACTAAGGGGCCTCCCCAAAGGAGAGAGGTCCTACCCAACCCTCAAGAGGGAGGTCCTACCTAACTTCCATGAAAAGTGACAATATCATCTAGGAGGTCCTACCTCAATATCTCGTGTCCTACATCGATATCTCAGATCCTACCTAACCTCCACGAAGAGGGACACTATCGTCCAGGAGGTCCTACCTCAATATATCAGGTCCTACATTGATATCTAAGGTCACCCCCACGAAGTAGGACGTCCTCATCCAGGAGGTCCTACATATACACCTCGTGTCGTCATCTGCAATCGCTCACAAATCACCGTAAGATCACATCTATCATGTGTCGATGTCGGGCCGACCGTCCACAATCGTAATTAATGCAGATGTCACCTTACATTTAATACCCTAAAAGGGAAGGTTTTATAAGCATTTAATGCCTAACTTAGCATTAAATACAAATAATCATTACACATATCCTATATAACTATGAGACTTAAATGTCCTAACAGAGAACATACAATGGCTGATAATAAACAAAGATACTTGAAAAGAGCTTACAAACACGTCTTCTGTTACAATTCTCGTATCTAGTTCAGCTCGGCCACATTCGACCTAAATCCTCAACATTAAGTTGGCTTGGGAAGTACAGCATCATTTTTCAACGTCAATAGTTTGGTGCTAGAATGAGGGGTCCCTCTAAAAAGGCTCTCCATATTCCAGAAACTTACCAAAAGATCAACATTTGATCTTCACAAAGTGAATCCCATTAAACATTTCCTCTCTAAAACACTTTCAACATGAGTCGTAGCCATGACTCAAGAACTCACAGCCACGGAAGAACAGAGATTCAACATATTTATCTCTCACCAAAGCTTCTAACAAAGACATCTCGGAGAAACTTAGCTCCAGCCCGTGTTCTCGAAAGGGAAGAAGTCCTACAAAAGTTGGAGTACATAACTCACGTTATTGAGCGAGTTGAAAAGAATCAACCCACCTCTAGATGCATTACCATCCCGAACCCGACCGAAGATCACCGAGCAAAAAACTCCTAGTCGAGTTGGAGGCTAAACAAAAGAAAATCTCGAGGACATAAAATAGCCTCGTTGATGCTACAGCTTGACTCGCTACTAGTGAAGGAAAAGAAGAACTAGAGAACATCCCAATCAGAAGAATCGAAATGCAACCATTACCCAACTTGAGCCCATGCTCACTACCGCAGAATTCAACCCCAGCCGGATAAACGAATTTGTCCAATTTTTGAAGGATGGCGGTGCCCAGACAGTCACGGAGGCTAAGAAATTATAGACGATATCCTATTCAAAAGAAGCTTTTCACTTTCACTACTCAAGTGTTTAAGGGAAGCCGATGTACAAATACGCCTCGGCATAGTTTTATGAAAGAGTATGTGGCAATCACGCCGGGTGGCAATCACTAACACACAAAACTTTGTGGTAGGGATACTTCGCCATCACTAAATAAGGACTATCGACAAGTGCGCAGGTTTGCCCCATCATCGATCTCCCATAGAAGAGTTGACCTCGGTCCTCGGCCATGGACTTTTTCAAAATAGAGGATTGATCTAATCGATCCAATGCCCATGGGAAAAGATGGGACCAAATTCTCCATAGTCGATGTTGACTACTTCACCAAATGAACAGAAACAGAACCGTTGGCCAAAGATAACAAAACAGAAGACCACCGACTTCATCTGGAAATTGATCATATGCAAATTTGGAATCTCTTACTCAATTATTATAGTTTATAACAAGCAATTTGACAACGGTAGGTTGAGGTCGTTCTATGAAGAACTGAAAATCATCAAACACACTTTGAAGACGCAATTGGATGAACTCAAGGGTGCCTGAGCAGAAGAACTTCTGAATATATTTTGGTCTTATCGCACAACTTCCCACTCTAGCCTGGAAGAGATGCATTTATCCCTAGCCATCGGAAGTAGAGCCTAGAATTGAGAAGGTCCTTAAAAAATTACCACAATCGTGAAGAATTGGGCTTACTAGCCCCGAACATGGAGGGCTTCCCGTTCATGTACTCCTCAAACGACTACAAAGTTAGTAAATCTAACAAACGTCCGGACTGAGGATGTAACCAAGGTCACGAACCTCTGGACACAAAGATCCCACACAGCTCAAACCCACGGCGAATAGCATAAATGTTTGCTACCGCCAACATCAGCTCTAAAGCCAACGTCCAAATTGAGGATGTAGCCAAGGTCACGAACCTCGGACACAAAGGTCCCACACATCGGACCCACATTGACAAAGATAAGTGCGGTGTTGCCAACATCAACTCAAAAAGCTAATGTCCGACCGAGGATGTGACCAAGGTCACGAACCTCACAGACACAAAGGTCTGCGACAAAGACAAACCCACGCGTCGGACAAAGACAAGTGCTTTTCGTCGACATCACCAAAAAGCCAACATCCGAATCGAGGATGTGACCAAAGTCACGAATCTCGGACACAAAGGTCCCATACTCGGACCTACATCGATCGATGTAGGTGCTGTGCTGCCGATATCAGCTTAAAAAGCCAACGTCCGAACTAAGGATGCGACCAAGGTCACAAACCTCCCAACACACGGTGTCTCACACAGCTCGGACCTATTCCGGACATCATAAGTGTTGTGGTACTAACACAAATATATAAAGGCATCTGCCTAAAGTAAAGAGCCCTAACCTTGAAGCCAACCAAAATTATGAAACAAATATGATGTGCACATCTTCAATGAACAGCTTGGCTATTGAACAAGCTAGAAACTTTGAGAAAGTAAGATCATCAAAAGTTAGGTCGAAGTTAGAGATCAAACTGTCGAGTTTGAGGTCGGTTGTACTCGAGGTCAAACGAATCATTCAAACAGATCGAAAAATAAAGGACAAAGCTATAAAAAAAAAAATTTCATTAATAAAGAAGTTCACTACAATACGAATGAAAGTTCTGAAATGCCAAAAGATTAGATGATTATCTAAGCTAAGAGAGGCCAAGCTCGATCCTAGCCTTCAGGTGATCTTCCTCTCTAAAAGAAGGATGATTGAACTTGGAGTTTTTCTTGAGCTCATCCTTCAAGAACTTCAAGAACTGGACATCCCAGTCGGATGTTTCTCCGCAATGATCCTCAATTATCTCATCCATGGTGGGGAAGTAAACATTCTCCTGGTCGGCCAAGTATACATCTGAGGACTTGAACTCGGCCACGAATTCTTCTTTTGTCCACTGACCTTTCTAAGGCAGCTTGGAGGTCCGCTTAGCTCTTTTCCAATGAAATATCCAGTTCGGACTTTCCACTATTCTCTTCTTCCACTTGGTGTGCCAAAGCCTGGAACTCGGACTCCTTCGTGGCAAGCTTTTCCTCTTTCCTCTCCGGTTCCTCCACGACCTCGTGAGCGGAGCCTCCTTTCCTCATCCAGGTCACCCGAGCCTTCCGACCTTCTTCATCCTCCAAAAATCGCCAAGCAATGTCATATCAGCCATGTGAGATTCTTTAGAACGCATCAGAGCAATACTACGAACTAAAGGCCACCCCTGACCAAAGTCAAGAGCAGGTCTTGGAGGGCAATTGTTGATATCTGATCTGACCTGTCACGATCGCCTAAGGACCCCCTCCCCAAAGGAGAGTGTTCCTACCCAACCCCCAAAAGGGAGGTCCTACCTAACCTCCACAAAAAGGGACACTATCGTCCTGGAGGTTCTACCTCAACATATTAGGTCCTACCTCGATATCTCAAGTCTTACCTCGATATCTCAAGTCCAACCTAACCCTCACGAAGAGGGATACTATCGTCCAGGAGGTCCTACCTCAATATATCTGGTCCTACCTCGATATCTTAGGTCCTACCTAACCTCCATGAAGAGGGACACTAGGTCCTACCTCGATATTTCGAGTCACCCCACAGTAGAACGTCTTCATCCAGAAGGTCTTACATATACACTTCAGATCGTACCACAATTGTCTACAATCACCAGAAGATCACATCTGTCAGGTGTCAGGTGTCAGGTGTCAGGTGTCAGGTGTCAGCCGGCCCCCTGTCAATTGTAATTAATACATATGTCACCTTACATTTAATACCCTTAAAGGAAAAGTTTTGTAAGCATTTAATGCCTATCTTGTCATTAAATGCAAATAATCATTACACATATCATATAAATAAGAGACTTAAATGTCCCAACAGAGGACATTCAATGACTGATAATAAACAGCATACTCGAAAGAGCTTACAAACACATCTTTTATTACAATTCTCGTATCTAGTTCAGTTCGGCCACATCTAACCTAAATTTTTAACATTAAGTTGGCTTAGGAAGTACATCGTCATTTTCCAACGTCAACACTCTATATATACAACATATGGAAGGGTGCGAGTAGGGTTTGTAATGACCGATTCATTTTTATACGGCAATAGAAACGACTTTGTTTTTGCGTGCGACAAAAAAAAAACAAATTACAAGCCGAAACAATATCATTTCGGTCGAAACAATTATCAGTGTTTCCAATCCAACTCTTCTAATATTCTAAGGATATATATATATAGACAAAAAAGGTAATTATATTCACAATACACTTTTTGTTTACCACACCACATTTTTATTGCAATAAAGGTCATCAACATTTACTCATTATTGTACTTATGTCTCTAATTTTTTTTCGTCACATTCTTATCATCAACCTTTAATTAATTAACATATCTTGTCTCTAATTAATGTTTTTGTCCAAATATTCTGTATGCGTTCTTTGCAATGAGGAGCAAATGTTTTTGTCAAACTTCTAGTTTTATTATTATCTTTGCTTATTTAAAAATATGATGAGCAAATAAGTCTTTTTACACCCTCATAACGGATTTTGTTTTATAGAAACCGTTATTAGAAATAAGATGTGCTAATGAAGATAAGAATGCGATAAAACAAGTTCGAGATATGAGTGCAATAGTGAGCAAAAGTTGAAAACTTTCATTGCAATGAAATTGTGGTGCAGCAAAGAAAGATTATTGTGTAAATATAGTTACCCTAAACAAAATTCGTGGTGTAAATATAATCACCGATATATTAAGGGTAATTATATTCACACTACAATTTTTATTTGTTACACCAAATTTTAATTACACTTAACGTCGTCGATCTTTGCTCATTGTATCACTAATATCTCTAACTTTTTTTTATCACATTCTTATCCTCAATTTTTTATTAATTAGAACATCTCGTTCTTGATAATGATTTCTATCCAAAAAATCAGTTGGGAGGGCAAAAAACAACGTATTTAGTTACCCATCATATTTTAAAAAAAAGAAGTGTGGCAAAATATTTTTTCTCCATTGCAAAACACGCAAATAGAATATCTTGACATAAACCATCACTAAAGATGAAATGTCCTAATTAATGGAATTTAAAATATAAGAATTTGTCGAAAAAATTAAGAACGTGAGTGCTACAATGAACAAATATTGAAAATCTTAAGTGCAATTAAAATATTAAGCACTTGTAAGAAATTGTAAAGTCAATATAGTCACACTTAATATCACATGAGTTGTGAATCATTTTTGGACAATTTTGGCTTACCGGCTCGGCCCATAATGAACTCTAGCTCGTAGTGGGACGAGCCCGAGCTTGGACCGAGCTCATGTTTGGCTCAAGAAAAACAAACCAGCTCGTCAAAGCTCGTGGTCCAACGGTAACTAAAAAGTGACCATTTGATGCTGGTTTTTTTTTTTTTTTTTTTCAATTTCAAAAATTTTTCCTATAAATACCCTCTTCTCTCTAAACTCATTTTTTTTCACACATCAATCTCTCAATCTATTATATACTCAAATTCAACAATAATTCTTAAATCTCATTATCTCTCAATATTAATTTATAATTATTTATCTCAAATCTTATTATCTCATTATCTCAATATTAATCTATATTTCTACATTTCTATTTTTTCTACTACATTTATAATTTTCTACTACTTATTCTACTATTCTCTATATAATTTATTCAAAATAGTTTACAATCAAAGTGATGATAATTTCAGTGGTCTTAATGACATTCTAATTTCTCACGATATTGTTGACGAGTATGGTAGCAATGACCAAATTGATTTGGATGACATTCAAGAAGATGTTGACATAAATACAAATCAAACAATCCGTTACGAAGACTAAACAAAAACCAAAAAAATAAAAAGTTAGGTGCTAGCAAATTTTTGAGTTGGTGAACACTGGTAAACTAATAGACAGAGTCCATGAGCACAAAGCACAAAGTGAAAACACTGTAAAGAGAAGTTAGCATGACAAAAGGGGATATGTACGATTCATCTAAACAGACACTTCAAAAAGTGTGTGTTCAAATACAGAGGGTCGGAATCAAATCAGGCACAATTCTAAGTTGGATCTCTCGAAGCCGACCTAGTAGTACGCCTGATCTAAATAATTGGGTATATTCACAAGACAACATGCGCCGTAAATAAATGCCGCAATTGGTGGCAATAGCCGAGTTTCTACTGAGCTTGGTGGAAAATCATCATTTCACGAACATATACAAAAAATCTCTAACCAAGGTACGTATCTGTTGCTAGAAATACTCTTCGAAAAGACACTATTATTTTATTTAATAAAAACAAAGAAGCTATTATAAGTGATATTAATAATTATAACGGTGTTTTATCATTTACTTCAGACTTATGGACCGGTAATAACCAAAAAGAATATATGGCTGCAACTGCACACTACATTGATAAACACTGGATAATGTATAAAAATTAATAGCGTTTAGAACAATTGACTATCCTCATAATGAAGTTAATATTTTTAATGTTTTACGATTCGTAGTTTTATTTTTGACAATATCCGCTCCAACAATATAGTAATTGAAAAATTAATTCAACATTTCCATCTAAAATTTGATGGTATTTATTTCACATTCGTTGTTGTGTATGTCATGTTTTTAATTTAATTGTGAAAGATTTATTAAAATTCATAGATGTAAAATTACAAAAAATTAGATATGACCTATTAATTATATTACGGTCTCATCAGATAGAAAACAAGTTTTATTGCTCTATGTGTTGAAAATGGATTTCAAAAAAAGTTTTTGCATTGATGTAGGCCATAGGTGGAAATCAACACATCTCATACTTTAATCTTGTGAAGGGTACGAAAATTGCATTTCTGCATATTATAATGGCCGACACTCACACAAACATATGGCTGAGAAATATCTACTCATGTTAGAAATTTTTTGAAAGTTTTTTCGACGCAACAAATGCATGTTCAGGTGTATATTATCCGACTACTCTCAATCATTTCTATTATATTTCTAACAATTTTAATAGGTATTTTCTATTTTTTCTAATATTATATATGTGATAGTGATATGTTAAATTTAGAAAATATTCGGAAGAGTGTCATATGTTATTTCCATTAGTATCTATTATAGATCTCAGACTTAACTTAGAGGGTACGAAAGTAACCATAATAGCAATTTCACAAAAATTAATGTACGAAAATCCAATAACGTATGGTAATTTAGAAAAAAATTTATGTCAAATGTATGAGGTCTACACTGAAAAAGTCAACAGAAATGTTATACGACCCCCCTTTCCAACACATGCTTCGTCATCACTTGACGATAATGACTTACGGAGTTATCTTAGTTCAGTTAGGGGTAGTCAACATCATAGTGATTCTTCTTCTGCTTCTTTTCTTTCTTGTTCTAGTCAAAATGAACGTTAATATTCAATTCTTTCAAGTATAGCATGCGATATACTAATACCTCCGATATCAACTCAGTAGCATCGGAGTTTGCTTTTTAGTACCAGTTGCGAGTTACATCTAATTTTAGGTTAAAAATTAAAGTTAACATATTAGAAAGCTTCTTCGTATCGAATGACCGGGAGGATGCCGAACTTCGGATCTAAAATAAAGTATATAGAATTATGTCTAAAGAACTTAAGATTTGAATACGTAATACTTGAATTTGTAGTAAGTATTTTTTTACGTAAATATTTGAAATTTATTTCGTCTTATTTTAACAAAAAATTGTACACGTAACAACTTGTTCGTGTACAATTTTAACTCTATCTACGTTCAAAGTAACAAGTCTCAAGCCCTAAAAAATGAGAATTTTTTATTGTAAAGTTTTAACAAAAAAAATTTATCATACTTTATTTCTTTTTTATTTTTAAATTCTACTAAACAATATAATAAAAAACGAGCTGAGCTCATGGCCCGTTCAACTCGTTCGACCCACGAGTCAACAGGTCGAACCAAGCCTCAATTATAGGGACGAGCCGAATTCGGTGAGTAACCGGTTCAACCCATTGCCACCTCAAGACAATTCTATCCATGTGATTATACTTATTTTTAGTAATTCACACACACACACAACCTCTAGACAATTCTATCCATGTGATTGTACTTGGAGTAATGTTAATTGCGATCATTTTCGCTTGTCGGTATTATCATCGTGGCATTATTCAAACCACACGCACTTGACAAATTCACACACCATACACACATATAAGAATTTGGACCCACGATATATCATAATTACAATCACAATTATGGTCCAGGTACCAAAATAATTTTGTAAACATAAAATTCGCAGTTCCTTTTTTTTAATTTAATTTGATATTTCAAAAAAAATCAGAATAAAATAAATAATTATAATTCTCTTTTCTTCTATAAAATGTTGTACTAATTAAGAGGGTCTGGATTGGGAAATAATGTTGAAACATATTAGAATTTTCCCATTTATCGATCCTACGAAGAAAATTTATGCTAATTCAATGAAGTTTTGATTGATTTCATTTTCTGATTTTTTTTAAAAAAAATTTAATTGGTATTGCTGTTGAGTTTTAATGGGTTTAGAATGTTTGGCACTTTGATTCTCATAAATATCTTGATTTTTGAAAGTGGAAAAGATACGTGACATAATAGTGGAACTCGAAACTCGAGAGCATTTGATCGGTGTAGTGTTGTTTATGAAAAGTGATAAAAGTAGGAGGAGAATACTTATAAATTAATATAAAATTGTTTGGTAAAAAAAAAGTTTTAGTGTAGATTGATTTATTTTGAGATTTTTGACATTTCATTTACAGTTTTAATTTTAAAATTCTTAATACACTTTTAAGAGCATTTTTTTAAAAAAAAAATTAGAAAAAAGTAAGTATAATTACATTAACATTGCAATTTTTTATAAATGCATCATATTTTAATAGTATTAAAGGTTCCTAATATTTATTATTGTCACATTTATGTCTCCAACTTTTTCATTAGAATCTTATCATCTATCCTCAATTAATTAGCACATATTATCTCTGCTAACATTTTTCGTCCAAAAATTCTATTAGTGTGCTTTAAAATAAAGAGCTTAATATTTAATAGTACTTTATTTTTATTTTTTTTGTTTGCTTATTTAAATTACGAAGGAGAAGTAAATCATTTTATACTCTCTTAAAATAAATTTTAAACAAAAAAAGGTCATCAAAGACAATATATGTTAATAAATGAAAGATTGAGGATAACACGACGATGGAAAAAAAAAAAGTTGGTAAAAAAGAACAATGATAGAATAAGGTATTGTAAGGGTTTTTTTTAAAAAAAATAAAAAATTAGACATTTAGAAAATTTTGAAAAATTGTTCATAGTTTTTCAATTTCTCACGTTAAAAGTCTTAACTTCTCAATTTCATCTTTAGTTTTTTGTGGATGCAGTCGATTTTAGAAAAATAAAATTAAAAAAAAAAAGTGTTTTTGCTATTAACGATGATATTTAGCTTTTGTTTGATTTTGTTTAAAAAGGTGTTTAAAATTTAAATTAAATTTAATAATTAATTTTAACAGCACATTTCATAAAATTCATAACTTCTAGCAAAAACTACTAAAAAACTTATTTTTAGCAAAATCCAATAACACTTAGTATGAAATAAAACAGTATAAAATAATAGCCTTTGAAGTACCAAGTAAATTATTTCACTAAAAATCTATAATAATAATAATATATTAAAAGTCTAATCATTTTATAGACGAGTTTTTCCAAAATATATATAGACTAGTCTAATAATATTTTTTTTATTTGATTTGATTGGTTAAATCGTTACTAAACTTCTCAATTTTATAGAAAATAATCATTAAATCGGTTTATAGTAATTTAACTGTTTTATTTTTCATTCAACATATTCATTTATAATTACAAGACATTTCATACTTATTGACAAGTTGTGCTTAAAAAAAAATCTTCAAATTATCCTTTGCTCACACCGCTTTCTCCTCCCACACAGTTGATCGAATTGGACACGAGACCACGACAAATCATGTATACTATCCATTAATTTAGTGTGATCATATATTCAGGGTCGGCCCTGAGATTTTGGGGCCTTAAGCGAAAATTGAAATGAGGCCCTTTATATATATATATATACACACACACACAATGATTAATTGATAATACTTTCCATTGAATAAAAATATTCAATACTACAATAATAATAATAGTTTAAAACTTTCAAAAGTTCACTTTAAATGTACTCTTCTAGCATTCTGAGATAAAAATCAGCAATTAATTTATTATAATCAATCTGCTCTAACCCACGTTTTCAATAGACACCATCGCCAATCCATTCACCTATCTTGTGACAATGTTGATCGAATATAAGATTTTAGCAACTTCAACTTTGAGAAGCTTCTGTCTGCAGAGGCAAGTATTGTCAACAATATCCTATAAGCAATCCACACATTTGGAAAACAATTATCAATTGTCTTTAGATAGTTCAACACTTCGATTCCTTTTGTGGTCTTTATTGGTAAACATCTCACAATTTTGAGCTCTAAAAATAACTCTTGCCCATCAATATCAGAATCCATGTCATGCTTCAAAATTTTTTCAAGATTATCACACGAACGCTTCAAACAATCATCATCTGCAGAATGTAATTTATTTAAATCCAATAAAAATCCAAAAGTATCTTCATATTTTTGAAGTTGTTCAAACCTACACTTAAGTGAAGAAAGCGCTTGATCAACTATATATAAGAAATATTTGACTCTAAAAGATTCTTCAGCTGAATGTGTGATCTCATCATTGACATTTTCATCAAATTGCTTATTTCTACGAATAATACGCTTTTCATGAAATGTAGGTTCAATTTCCATTTGAGCAGCTATTTCTTTAGCAGTAACTATGTCAGATTCAAACTCAGTTTCTCTATAGGTTTCAAAAAAAGAAATGAGTGCTTTCAAGTGATTATAGCAACATCAATAACCATATCCTCTCTTTGCAACATTTTGCTCACTCTATTAATAGCAGACAATATATTATACCAGATAACAATGGTAAACAAAAACTCAAAATCCATGAAGTCAGATAACAAATTTTTAGCATCTCTAAATGTCTTAGGGTCATCACATGTTTCCATCAAGTGAGTTAAAGCAAGTTTTATTTGTGGAATTTGGAATCTTATTGCTTTAATACTTTCAACTCGACTTTCCCAACGTGTTTGTGATAGTGGTTTAATTGTGAGGCCTTCCACATTATCTTGCAAAACTTTCCATCGCTTTGTAGAAGATAAAAACAACACATACAAACATTGTACAACTCCAAAAAAAAAAAAAAAAAGATCTAGCCTTTATACAAGAATTTGCCATATCACACAATGCAATATTAAGACTATGACAACCACATGGTGTTTAAAAAGCTCTTGGGTTTATTTCTAATACTCTCTTTTGCACACCTTTATGTTTTCCTTTCATATTAGAACCATTATCATAACATTGACCTCTTAAATTACTTATATCAAGCTCAAGTGTTTGTAGAACATCTAGTAATTCACCAAATAATCCTTCCCCAGATGTATCATCTACCTTAAGGAATTCTAAAAAGAACTCTTCTACCTTAACTGGATTTCCTGAGACATCTACACATCGTATTATAAGAGACATTTGTTCTTCATGACTTATATCGGGTGTATAATCAAGTATAACAGAAAAGTACTTCGCTTCTCTAATTTTTTTAATGATTGTACTTTTGATCTCGCCTGCCAACATGAGTATGAATTCATTTTGAATTTTATGACTCAGATAATGATAGTGAATTTCTTTCTCTTGAATACGACGGATGTGTTCTTTCATTATTGGATCAAATTCAGCGATCATTTCAATTATTCCTAAAAAATTCCCATTGTCTTCTTCATAAATTTTTTCATTACTTCCATGAAATGCCAAATTATTTTTACTAAGAAAACTAACAATAGCAACTATTCTCAGAAAAATTTGTCTCTAGTATTCTCTATCTTTGTTGATTAGACATTGTATATCTTTATCAATTGTTAAATTTCTTTGTAATCACATTTCCAATTCAATCCATCTAGTCATATTATTCATGTGCACATTACTCGTTTCATGGATTTTAAGCTTACAACTAAGATTTTTCCAAGTCACTTGTTCCTTCATTCGCTAATTGAATATTCGTTCATTCATCTTTAAGCTTAAACAACTTGCAACAAAAACAAAATACTTTATTCAATGGAACTGAGTAGACCAACCATTTTCTATCACTTTTTTCACCATTTGATAAATGTCGAGTGTAATGTGTAGAAGAAAAATGCCTTTTTTGTGAATCTTTGGGAAAATTATCCAAAATCTCTCTATGAGGACCTTTTTTTACTAACAAATCTATCAAACTTTGATCAATGTTTTTCCAATTGCCCGGATCAATAATGTCCAAAGTGGAAGCAACACATTCTGTAACAAATTCTTCTTGTTGTTCATTCTTATCTTCTTCATCTCCTAACTTTTCTTGTCCATGATTCATGTGTTCTTTATCCCCCTAAATTTTTGTGCTCTTCATCTATATTGTTTTTATTTTGAACCTTTTCATTTTCATGCTCTTCAACTTTACTAGTGAGAAATTTTTCCATCGCTCCTGCTTGAGATTGAATAAATTCTTCATTTTTTTTTTGCTTTTTTCTTTTTTCATGCCCAGACAAATATTTTCTAGAAGACATAATAAGGCAATCCAATTATCCAACTATAAAAACAACATATGATTAACTATAGAACTTGTGAGGAACAATAAAACCTGATTAAATTGGAGAAATTTGAACTCTAATATGAAATTCTGCAAAAAAAAAAAAAACAATAAAAAGGAGTTAGTTTATTTCCTTAAAAATTTTATTCAGCATAAGAAAAGGGCAAAAGGCTCTAATCAAAATTATAAAAACATTAATTATACATTATAGAATTAATTTCTTGGAGTAGGCATACAACATTGATTTCTAAATGGGTATTGGAATGAATAATACAGTATACCGCATACTGTAATTAAAAATGGGTATAAGGAAATAGGGAATAAGGGATTAAGGGTATTGGAAGTGCGAGACGGCATCATGGCAACTCCGAACTCGGCAAAATAGTATGATAAGTCAATAATTCATAATTGATAAATTATGAATACAAACCTCAAACCCGTGTGGGTCACTGGGTTGTAACTTGTAATTTTTAAAGGGACTAATCAATGAAATGATTCACTAATGGGAGGGTTTCATGCCTTCATCCAGCAAGAGGCAAGACCTTCAACCTTCATTCAAATTTCAAATTCTAATTTGGTGATTTCCGAGCTGCAGCCTACATGCGTGATGCGTCTTTTGCGTTTCGTCTTCTTCAACGTCTTTTGAGTTCCCAGAAAATTGGACTGGTTTTGATTTGGACTTTTCAAATGTATTGAGTTAAATAAAAAAAATTTGGGCCACAATTTAAGGGGCCCTACAAAGTTAGGGGCCTAGGTCATTGCCTGAACGACTAGGGCCTGTGGCCGCCCTTCGCATATATTATAACACTACTTAGGGATAATAGTATATTTGGCCTTTAACTTTTTAGAAATGTATTAAATATACTCTTAACTTTTTAAAATAGCACTAGACATCTTCACCGTTTCAGAAAATATACATGGTATGTCATTGATAACAAAATCTATCCATTTTTCAAATAAAAAGACAAACTTGCCCTCCTCTCTAAATAAATAAAAAAACATGATAGAATAATAATAATAATAATCAAATGTACCTTAAAAATGAAAAATAACAAATAGAACATCTTCTTCATTCATCCTCAACCACCTACCGTATTGGTCATCTTCTTCCACCCCCTCACCCCCACTACACTGAAATTGACCATGAATGAGGAGGAGAAAATCGTAAAATCGGAGGGGGTAGAAAAATCCCCCTTGTTCTGCCATAAAAAATGGCACAACAGGGAGAGGGCGGAGAACATGGGCATGTTCTATCATTTTTATATTGGCAGTTGAAAAATCTTGCACTTGTACATGAATAAAACAAGAAAAAGCCATCAATTGTTGCAATCCATTTTTCCTTTCACTACCCAAATTTTCAAAACACTGTTGGAATTTTCAAGAATCCAACTTTGACATTGGCCATTTCCCAATTTCATAAGATGATATATATATATATATATATATATAGAGTCTTAATTTTTTATCGTCGCTTTTTTCGTCCAACACGACGTAGTTTTGATATGTTACTATTCTTAGTTTTGTCCAAATCTCACAATTTTTGTAATAGCCGCAATTCTTGACTTTTGTGTGTTTGGTGGAATCCCATGTTTTATTTACACATGTGAACTTTAAAGGTTTTGCTAAATTTCATTTTCTCTAAACTGCAGTTTTTGTTGTCCAACTCAAAAATTTGCTGCACCTTATACATTAAGTATTTTTATATAATTCCAGTTGGAGACGATATCCCTATGGGTTACCTAACCATTGGCTTTGGTTTCACATAATTTCATGTTATATAACTTAAGTTATGGACAATTTTGTAAACTGCGACAGTATGAATCCAAGAAACTGCCTATGATGTTTCGGTGAGCATTTTAGTATGTTGAAACATGCCTTCGGACTACCAATTTTTAATATGTGGTAGCTACTTGAGTATTATATGTCCCCTGAAAATTTCGTATTGTTCGGTGATCGTTTTCTATGTCAAAGAAATGTTTGTTACTCCATGACCGGGTGAATTGTTTCTCTAAACTGTAGTTTCTGTTGTCCAACTCAAAAATCTGCTGCACCTTATATATTAAGTATTTTTACATAATTCCAGTTGGAGACGATAGTCCTATGGGTTACCTAACCATTGGCTTTGGTTTCACATAATTTTATGTTATATAACTCAAGTTATGGATAATTTTGTAAACTACTATGAATTCGAGAAACTGCCTAGGAAATTTCGGTGAGCATTTTAGTATGCCTAAACATGCCGTCGGACTACCAATTTTTAATATGTGGTAGCTACCTGAGTATTATATATCTCCTAAAAATTTCATATTTTTTGGTAATCGTTTTCTATGTCAAAGAAATTTTTGTTACTCCATCACCGGTGAAGAAATTTTAATAACACCGCCTTTATTTTGAAAATTTTCTTCACTTGGTCATGGAGTAACAAAAATTATTTGACATAGAAAACGATCACCGAACAATACCAAATTTTCGGGAGACATATAATACTCGGTAGCTACAACATATTAAAATTGGTAGTCCGACGGCATGTTTAGGCATACTAAAATACTCACCGAAACCTCCTAGGCAGTTTTTCGAATTCATGCCGTCGACGTGCGGAATCGCTATTATAAACCAATAAAAAAACTTTAAGTAGTGTAAACTTTTGTGGACCTTGGTTTTGTGGTAGTTTTAGTGGATTCTCATGATTTGATTACACGTTAATGATGTGAAGTTTTGTTGGTTGAAATTATCTCATAGCTCATAAAGGCTCATATCAAATATTCTAAAAAAATTATACTAAAATTAAACGATTTTCACAAAATAAATACATTGCCAAACCACTTTAAGAGCCAAAAGTGTCAATTGTTCTGCATAATCAATAATGAGCTTAAAGATAATTCACGGTATAATTTTAATCCTCAATTGGCATCATATAAACTTGCGCAGAGATGATAAAGCATTATTTAAAATACACGAACTTGTAAATAATCAAACTTTACGACCACTTACATAACCAAAATGCTTCATCAATACCCAAAACAGAACGGGGAAAAACCCATAAAGATAAATCTAAAACTCATAGCTTGAATCTGGAGAGTTTGATTTTGTGCTTTATAGAAATATTACTCGGCAATCCGTCTTGGTTGCCGAATTTCTCGACAACCCAAACTGGTTGCCGAGCAACTCGGCGACCAAGAGTGGTTGCCGAGAAATTCAACAACCCAACTTGTGAGGGTATTCTTGCGAATTTCAACTCTCTTCCTCTCGTGCGTAATAATTGAGCTTTTAGGCGAAAAGAGAGAGGGCAAGAGGAAAATATGAACAATATTATAGGGGCGGTGAAAAGTATTGGCCAAAGCAAAGCTCTCTCAATTGCCTCCTAT
Organism: Forsythia suspensa; assembly: GCA_023638005.1. Lineage (NCBI taxonomy): Eukaryota > Viridiplantae > Streptophyta > Magnoliopsida > Lamiales > Oleaceae > Forsythia > Forsythia suspensa. The sequence goes on along the minus strand of JALRMA010000409.1, from coordinate 95,327 downwards.
TCAAATCTTCTCCTCCTATATATATAACAAACACATGCATGCAAGCTTCAGAACATTTAATCATAAAAACATTGAAAGCCCAGAGAAAATAGCTTCTCATTGCTCTTTTGTTGAAACGAATTACCCACTCGTATATTTTATCTCTCATTCCTATTGATTCGGATTTCGACCACCTATTTCACCATTCTTAACCCGTCAATCTCTCTCGATTTTTTCGGTTCTTACATTCTCGTGCATTAAGGTAAATTTTCAATCTTTCTTGTTTTATTTTTCATTTCTTTACATTTGACGTGGATTTTATTTTTCCTTCTGAACAACATGGTCAATCATTTTTTTTTTCGTTTTACGATGTTAATATATGTGTAATGGTTCTGTCTATAATCGCAATGAATTTGTTTATGGGTTTATAATCTTGGTTTTGCAAGCATTATATGGATTATATGTTTCTTTGTGTAAATTCTATGAAATGGGTTATAAATTATTTGCATTCTGCTTGATTGGTGTGTTTGAGTCGCCTTAATTGGCAAAATCTTAGCAGATTTTACATGATATATGTCGCTAATATTGAAAATGCCCTCAAATCTAATTGTTTTAGAGGCTATTGAATTTTTTGTCTATCTTTTTATTTATAATGTTTCGGTTTGATGGGATCTATGTGACATTTGCTTTCAGTACTTGCGTGTGTTATTGATTATGGATCGATGTGCGACTTGATTTTATATATTTTTAATCGATTTTACAACTCAATTGATTGATTACTTAGTTGTCTTATTTCAAATAACTTTTAATGACCGATCTAAATGATGTTGGTTGTGTATTGTTTTTCTTGAAGTTTATCATTGTATTGTATCATGTGACATACACAGATTTGGATTTGATTACGCTATGTAATATTCACTTATAAGTAAATATTTCTCTTGACCAAAATCCGTGTCCTAGGTCGTTCATAATCTATTTTGAAATTGCATGGGGTATCTCTTGTTCATGTCGACTTGGTGTTTATCTTGATTTAGAGAATGGTTTTGAATCATCATTGTTAAATCGATCAACCTCCTGGATGACGATGACCGGAAGACACCACTTCGATCCGTCGGCTTCAAGGACCAAGATCCGCCGGCTTCACAGTCGATGCGAGAAAAAGACTAATGTAGACAAAATCAAATATTAGTTTTAATATAGTTAAAATACCAACCTTGGAAGCTAACATTTGTTTCTAAAGTTTTGACAAGAAAAAAAAAAAATCTTGTTAAGTGAAAAAATTGGAAAAACACAAAAGAAATGAAAAAGCCCATATTTAAAAAAAAAATGTGAACAAAGTAAAATCTAAAAATGAAATGATTATTTTACTGTTCATTAGATTTTTTTTTTTACAAATTTTTTTTCTTTAGTTTATTTTTATTTTACACCTATTCATTCAAAGAACTCGGCAATGAACAAGAACCATAGATTTTTTTTTTTTTTTTGTAATACATATGTATGAGTTTATATATATATATATATATATAAAACAGTAATTTGTCATGGCCGAGCAACTCGGCAATGATCTCAAAAAAAAAAAAATCGTAAATGACAAAGACTGCTCACAAATAACAATTTTTTTTTTTTGGTAATACGTAAGTGTGAGTTAAAAAAAAAAAAGTAATGATAATTTGTCATTGTCGAGCAACTCGGCAATGAACCAAATAATTTTTTTTTTTTTACACATATGTGTGGGTTTTAAATATATATATATATATATATATATATATATATATATATATATATATATATTGAACAAGAATTTGTATTGTTCAAAATTTTTTTTTTTTTTTGTAATATATATGTGTTCATTGTCGAGTTGCTGCTCGGCAATGAATGAAGCAATGAACGATAATCAAAGAAATTTTTTTTTTTAATACATATGTGTAGGTTTTTAAAAAAATATTTTGTGAACAGTTTGTCTTGTTCATAGTAACCAAAATTTTTTTTTTTTTGGGTAATACAAGTGCTAGTTAAAAAAAAAATAAAATAACAAGAATTGTCATTGCCGAGCAACTCAACGAACTAACCAAAGAATTTTTTTTTATTACATATGTGTGGGTTTTAAAAAAAATTTATTTCGTGAAAGAGTACTTTTGTAATCGCTCACAAGAACTAAATTTTTTTTTTTTTTACATATATGAGTTTAAAAAAAAAAAAAATTTATGATATTTTGTCATTGCCGAGCTACTCGGCAATGAACTAAAGAAATTTTTTTTTTTACCGATATATATGTGTGGGTTAAAAAAAAAAAAATGAATAAACATTTCTTTTGTCATTGCTCACGAACCTTTTTTTTGTAATACATATGTGTGAGTTTAAAAAAAAAAAAAAATTAACGATAATTTGTCATTGCCAAGCAACTCGGCAATGAACCAAAGAATTTTTTTTTTTTTTGTATTATTATATATGTGTGGGTTTTTTTTAAAAAAAAAATTCCGTGTTTGTACTTGCTCACAATAACCAATTTTTTTTTTTTTTTTTTAATAATACATGTGTAAGTTTAAAAAAAAAAAATAACTATAATTTGTCATTGCTTAGCAATGACAAATTATAAAAATTTATCGATATTTTTTTTTGTCTTTTTCTAATCTTTTTGACAATTTTTTTTTTGTTTATTTTTTCTTATTTGTTCTTATTTTACACATTTTCATTCAATTTTTTCATTAATCTTTTTTATTTTATCTTATAAGCAAATTTGAATTTTTTTTTTTAAGTTGTCGAGTTACTTGACAACATTGAATTTGAATTTTTTTTTGTGTGTTGTCGAGTAACTCAACAATATTGTAATTTGATTTTTTTTTTTACACATGGACATTTACCCATTTTTATTTTTTATTTTATTTTAGGAATAGTTGTATGAAAGGTTCATATCGTTTCAACCGAAAACTTTTCACTACATTTTTCACATACGTACAACGCACGTGGTCAAAACTAGTATATATATAAAGCCTTGATCTATTCCCCACTATGGGGAAATCTTATAACCCCACAAATTATGTGGCGAAATGACTAGGATACCATAATGCCAACTGGGTTAAATTTTTTTTACCACCAAACACCCTCACCCTCCCACCCATCCATCCATCCATCCATTGCAAAGACTCTCCCTCTCTCTCCACGATTCTCTCCCAAATCGTGCCCTAGCTCCCCCACTCCGACGCCGTTGACCACCATCGTCGTGGACAACCAAACAGTCGCATGTTGCGCGATTGCCCTACAACTAGTATCCTCTCTCTACGCGGTTGACCACTATATCACTGTGTGTCATCTATCTACGCGGTGACCTCCCACTGTGAACCGTTCGCTCCATCCTTCACCGTGAACCACCACTGTACCACTCTTCAAACGTGTAGTCCTCCCACTGTCATCACTGTCGCGCACTGACCTACCATAGACGGACCTCTCTCTACGATGACCCACCATTTTCAGACCTCTCTCTGTGCGGTGAACCACCGCTTTGAATTTCATGTTCGAGGGTATAGTGAGATTGGGGAACAATTATTTTGTTGCCAATCGTAATCCTACCCAATGATTTGCCAAATGTGAAGGTTTGGACGTTTTGATGAAATCTGAAATTGGTGGTGAATTTGTGATGATTTATGATGAATTTTGATGATTTGTGTTGATTAGGAGTTTCCTTGGCTGATTTGTGATGATTTGCACGATTTGTTATGCTTTGTCTGAAGGCCATTTTTTTCTCCATCTCCATCTAACCCAATGATTTGTCCCGTTTGTTGTATAAGGGGAGAGGGAGATAGGGTTTGTGATGATAATATAGGCAGTAGAACATGACTATAATTTGATAAGCGGGCTGTGATGATCAATGTTGTTGATTTGTTGTGATTGTTGGAATTCAAACTTCACACAATCGGGCCTCGATCTTAGCTTAGCGTACGAAATGGCATGAGTAAAGGAGTGTAGCTCATACGTTCATGCAACTGGTTTTTGCAGCCATGGCGGTGCTAATCAATGTAGTCTGAAAACATGATCTGAACCTCTAATGTATTTGCCAATTCATAATGTAATGTATAGCGTATGGAACTTATTGATATTCTTGTAATATTGGTGTGACCTTCGAATAACAGATAGGTAAGGATCGATGTCTTCGTCTAGTGGAAATGTTCTCCAAGCACGACTTAGATGTAGATGTGGTGCGTATATGAACATTCATATCTCGCGCTCCGAAAGGAACCCACACTGTCGATATTGGAGATGTAATAGTGTGAAGATAAGTGACTTTTTTAATATGTATTTTTTAGATTGTTCAATTGAATTGACTAGAATTATATTATGCTATTGCAGGATGGTGTCATGTGCGGAGGCTTTAGTTGGGCCGACGAGGTTGAATCTAATTTTGGATCACAGTCAGAAGGACATGAACATGCGCGTACAGAATTGGATGAATTGGTGAGCTTAATAGAGAAGCTAGAAGACAAAGTTCGTTCACTTCGGCGTCTTAGAAGTAGGGGTTACAATTGCGCAGATGTTGTAATCATTTTATGTATCGCCATAATTGTGTTTTTTGTAATGAATTTACTGGTCTAATTTTGTAATCTAATGAATGTAACTTTTTGTTTATTAAGAAATGGTTTTCAACCTGTTGTGATATGATTATGATTCCCATATGATATATCAACATAATTTTGAAGAAATGGAGTTCATATATACTAACTTGTTCAATTGAATATTTTTTATAACACATAACAGGATGAATGTAATAGCCAAATGATTCATTTCATCAAATCTGTGAAAATTCAATGTTCCAAAAATATACAATAATTAACCATTGGCTAATAAAATACACACAAATGCATTGTTTGAAATACATAAGGTAACCAGCTACAACAGATTTGCCACAAACCAAATGTAAAATTCATTCCATCCCTATTCGAACTACAAGCTATTGAAGTGAAAGTAGCGTCCTTTCTCCAGCTATCTTGCGGTCCATCATAGTCATACTGGTTTTCGTGTATGTTCGATACATTTGATCTACAAAATGAACGATATTAGTACAAATTTGTTAGTGTCATAAATGAATGTAAAAGCAACAAATAATATGCAAAGTTACCTATCACTAAATCTCTAGCAGGTTCTTTTGTCATGTCCATTTGCTCCACAAACCGAACATTGTCGACTACTTTTAGAGATTGCTTTCTCTTTTGAAGACTTCAATCGTTTCCCACATCCCTTTGCTTGAACTGCATTTAGATCTTGTATAACTTATTCAACCTCCCAACTTTTGGAATTGGACTTGCTTTTGCCGACATTCCCACAATATCAACTTGGTTGACTTTCAAATTCAACATTTCAAACTCATTTAATAGAAACGTACTGCGGGCATCTGTTAAGGCTGCATCATCCACTAACATAGATGCCTTAGTGTGATAACAACCCATGTTGGGCCATTAAAGATTGGATAAATGAGTCGTCCATGTTGGAAGTTGCATTAGGGTCTCAAACAGTACCCATTTTGGCATTCTTTGTCCAACGTCGAAGTATATATTTATCTGAAAGTAAGAGAAGTTTTTTTTTTCAAAGAACATACCATGTGGCGACATAGATAACTTTCAAACTCGAAAGTTCGACAACTGCATGACACATAGTCATTTTTCGTGTAATACGTAAGATCTCGTAGCCGATCAAAATGTTTGCCATCTTCATATCTAAGCACACTGTATGTTTTCCCACCGATGAAATTTGATCTCTTCGAGCAAATGTATACATTACTCTTATCAACTTTTGTCTGAAACAACATAAACACCTTGTTCGTGTAGATTTCAACCATCTGATGTTCCATCATAAGACTAGATATCAAGTGGGGTTGTTCATTCAAATCAACATGGTTAGCTACTAGTTCCTCGTGGCGTTGATGACTCAGTGTCATATTAAACCTAGTAATGAATCCCATCAGTGAGTTCTTTCTGTTCACGTACTTCTTAAAAAATGAGTGACCACTCTCGGATCGTTGGCTGCTAGACATTCCTGCACTGAATATGTGCTTAACGTATGATGGCACCCACCAACCCCAGATATCATACATCGATTGTAGCCATTCATTGTCATGTAAACCTGTATATACCATTGCTTCGTTCCAACGTTCCTCAAATTCAACTAGTGTATCTGAATTTTTGATAATGTTAACTAACCTATGATACTGCTCATTGTACACCATCGAGTTAATTTTTTTTTGAAAACTTGTTTAGAATGTGCCAGATACAATACCTATGAAATGTCAACGACATGACTATTGATATGGCCTTCGCAATTGCAGCGTCCTGATCAGTAATAATCAACAGAGGAGCATGATTGGAGATCGATTCTATGAACTCCAACAACAACCAGAGTTCAACCACACAAATGACTCTGTTGTTTCGTCGCTCAAAAAACCATACCCAAACAGAATAGTCTGACCATGGTGATTTACGCCTATGAAAGGGGCGAATATCATTGAGTACCTATTCGTGTTGTAGGTTGTGTCGAATACCACAACGCATCGCCAAAACAACGATATGACCGTATAGATTTAGCATCACCCAATAACAACGAATAAACTTATTTGCTTCGTCTATCTCGTAGTCAAAGTAGAAGTTCGGATTTTTCTCTTTCTCAAATGTGAAATGCTCTATTAGTGTTTCAAATACATGACCTCTTTGCTCTTCTCGAATGTTTCTTTCATGGTTCCTAATATCTCTCTCCACATACCCAATCAATAATGGACAACCTGAATCTATCTCCATAAGCCTTAATTGCTGCCATGTTGGTATATTAGCGGCAGCAAATTGTTGAGTTAGTACTTTCTTTGTACTTGACACAGTCCGGTAAAATCTTAACAAATGCACTCGACTAAGAATAGTAAGGGCATGATTGTGTTCCTCGATAAAATTGTTAACTATCCACATTTGTCCTGTTTGTTGCTTCACCATGGTTAATCTATCACAACATCCAACTCATGTTTGCCCACGCTTTCTTTCCCCAGCATGCGGCACAAATTCTTTATGTTTTTTTTATATGTGTCATTTGTTTTTCTTTCTTTTGAACATACAAACAATTTCTAGTAAGTCTAACCACTAACTTTATTCTTTTCTTCGTTCTCAATTTGTGTACTAAATCCAAATTCCGGCATAATTATTGTAGAAAATGTAGGTCGCCTCATGTGATTCAAATTCTTATCCATTCTTGGGGATACGATGAATGAAACTTGAGGAATATACATATTATCTCGAACTTTGTGATTCTATTCCTATCAAATAGAAACAATAAACAAAAACCATTATCAATACAAATTTATCGATTACATACATGAAATTATTTCAACAATGATAATATACAACTACTTAGAATTTTAGGGCTCCAAATTTCCATTGTAGCTACTTTTCAAACAATAAACAATGTTCATTTTCAATTTGTATAATTTATCCCCATTGCAGACTATGATACATTTCCATAAATAATCGGATTGTGGTCTCGAATATGGTGGGTCACCATAGAGAGTGGTCCGCCTATGGTAGGTCGGTCTTGTGACGGTGGGAGGACTACGATTTGAAGGGTAGTACAAAGGTGGTTCACGACGAGAGAGGGAGCGAGTGAGCGGTTCACTGCGGTGGGAGGTCACCGAGCAGAGAGAAGACACACGGTGATAGAGTGGTCAACCGTGCAAAGAGAGGATACCAGTCGTAGGGCAATCGCGCAACGCGCGACTGTTTGGTTATCCATGGCGATGGTGGTCAACAGCGCTGGAAAAGGAGAGCTAGGGCACGATTTGGGAGAGAATCGTGGAGCGAGAGGAGAGAGTGCTTGAAATGGAGGGAGGGTGGGGTGTTAAAAAAATTTAACCTAGTTGGCATGATGGTATCCTAGTCACCCGCCACATAAGTCATGGGGTTATAAGATTTCCACAGAGGGAATAGATCCGCTCATATATATATATATATATATATATATATATATATATATATATATAGAGAGAGAGAGAGAGAGAGAGAGAAGCGGCGAGCATGTGATTCTTTTTTGGAAAATGTTGTTTGTTGACTTCAAATCAGACTATCCACGTGTCAACGGATCTCCAATCAATCATCTTTCACCAGTATGTTACTTGCACACTTAGACAACTCATTAGGCACTAAGATTACCGGAAAAAAAAGGCCGACGATCATTGGTACTCAGACGATCAAGTCAACTATCGATACAAAATATATGGAGAGAGTATTTGAGTGTGTGTGAGACAAGTAAGTAGAGATTTGAGCAGAGTTTAAGGGTAGAGAATAATACGTACCTTAGAATGAGGAAAGATCTTGTATTTACAGGGCAAGAGTTTTAATTGATTTAGGTAGGCAATTAATTTGACTTCTGATGAGATTCTCATTCCTTATAGCATATGGAATAATTGAGTGTGAACGTAATTTCTTAGATTTTCGTCTTTATCTGAGTTGATCTCCAATATTGCGTTGCCAATTAATAGGAAATTGAGATTGTGTTTCTTTGTGAGAGTTTGTATGACAATTAAATACAATCTTTCTTGAAATATCTCTTTAGCTTATTAGATTGCTTGTGGATTCTCATGGGGTGCGGGGGTAATTGATGGACAGCCCAAGCCTCGCTATAAGTGGCAAAGACCTTAATGGGTTTTGTTTGATCGGATATTAGGTGGCAAGGGCCTAGAAAGCCTTGCAGGCCCTTCTACAGATGTGGAGTCTCGCTAAATCCAGTGGTAACAATAGTCCCCAAGTCTAAGACTAGTATCTATGCTAAGCGTGGGACTTTTAAGAAAGTTTTTTTTTGGTCACGAGGATGAAGACCTATGTGAATGGGTAATATAAGCGAGATAAGTTCCGGGGGATGGGGGAATGATTTTGTCAAAGCAGTCATGCTGAGAGAGTCTTTCGCCTATGTATTCAACCCTGGGCCGAAGCCCTCATGTCGAGGAAGTCCTTCGCCTATGCAACTAGTCCTACAAGTCTGAGGCATGTTCATATATGGCAGGTGGGGGATTGGACTTGGTGGAAGTTTGAATGTGTGGGGGTCTACGTGTTTATTTCTGAGCTGTGCTGTCAAATTTTGAATTTGAAGGGTTGCTAATCATGTAACTGTTTTAAAGGCATGCAATGATGGTGCAGTCCTCATGTTGCTCAAGATGTTAGTGCCATTATTGTACTGGCGTGTTGAGGAAGGCTTGGAGGTGCACGTGGCGCATGTCATTTTAAATCAATCAAATCACACATTTCTCAAGTCCCTTCTATATGTCAAGCTCAGCCACGCGTCTCCCTTGTTCAACGGTCCAAATCTTTGTGCCCTTAATCGACGGATGTGATTAGATGTACTATGCCTATATATACCCAAGGATCCCTTATTTTTCTCCTTTACCTTTACAAAATTTCCAGAGGTCTAAGTTTTTTTTCTGAAGTTATCTAGTTGATGCACTTATCTTCTCTGGCGAAAAGGAGATTTAACTGATTTTAACCAATTAGGTAAATACATAGGTTCAAATTACTTGCATTTTTTGTGGTTCTCAGTATAGGTTCAAATTACTTGCATTTTTTTGTGGTTCTGTCTTTATTCCTCCTAGTCTCACATCCCGCCCACCCAAAGATTGTCTTTTTCCAGCCGGGTTGTTGCAACTTCATCTGTTCAACGATGTCTTCGGAAAACGATGATTCCCAATATCAATCGGTCCCTAACACCAACCTTGACATAATGGGCGAGGTTCCTTTATCGCCAGACCATCAAGAAGTGAATTAGAGGCCCACCGTTGATTTTCATCTAGGAAAAGTGAAAACTAAAGGCAAGAAAAGTCAGCGAGGCTTTGGGGTGCTCTGGCGGGATATACCCATAGCTCGTCAGCTCGATAAGGAGCTTACAAATTCGACCACATTTGCGGCGTTCATCAGGAGTAGGATGACCAAGGCGTGTTTGGAGACTATTAGGCTCTCCTGTCTTCTCCACGAACGTGTGAATGAACCGCTCGAGGGTTTCGTTGCTATTCATGAACACGCAATGCAGCAGGAGCTTCGACCACCTCGTCACCCATTCTTCTACGAGGTCCTAAGGGACTTCAACTTTGCCCCAGCCCAGATCACCCCAAATGAGTGGGATCAGATGGTGGCCGCCTTTTTGCTTTGGCGAATTTCTAGAAGCAATGAGGATCTTCCGGTGAGGGTATTTGAGACCATATACCGCCCTTGCAAGTCCAGAAAATGGTTAAATATATCTCCTAGGCCTGGCCAAATATGGGGTCCTGCCATAGAGAGCCCCAATAAAGTCCATTCTTCGGAATGAGACTTTTTCTTCATCATGGGTCGATCGAGAGACTAGGCCGAATGATCGCCACCGAATGTCGGGGTTCCTTGTAGTTTTTGGAGAACTCGGTGAATTTTGTCCTTGTCGATTTTTCCATTGTTCCTAACTTAATTCATTTTCTTGTTCTTGTAGCCTCGTGGAAAACTGTCCATCCTTAAGAAGGACCAAGCTCCGATCGAGGGGCCGGTGGAGGCCTTCGTAGTGATTTTGGAACCTCAACAATTTGCTTCAAGACAACAGCTTATCTTATCCACTTTGGTCTAATGGGTAGCTCATCTATCCTTTTTTTAATTTCCTCAGAACTAACTTGTTGGCTTTTCTTCCGAGTTTGATTGATTTCTACTTTTTACATTAAGTACACATTTTGGAATATCCTAGTCTTGATGTGAGACGAGGATGAAGATGAAAATGGAAATGTAGCCACGCCTTCCTCACCGCCAAGGTCCATGCAAACATGCGCCACGCAAGTGGTGCCTCCCGAGGAAAGGGCTTAATAAGGGGACGCCCGGGTGGGCGAGGTGAGATGAAGAAACTCTTCGCTCAAGGTCGACTTCTTCTCGGGGGGCCTCAAAGAACAAGACCTTCTTGTGTATCCTCCAAGAGAACCAAATGTTTCAACATTGGGTCTCATCGTGATAAGTTGGACCCAGCCATTTTGGAGATGCTTCTAACCCTTTCTTCTATGGTAGCGACCTCCATAAAAGTACTAGACCTCCACCGGGGAGAAGGCCAACGAAAGCGCACCATCCTAACAGAGTTGATAAAATGGCAAAATTTACACCGTCTGGGGCCATGTCTTAAACAGATAGATCTATAGCGTCTTTGGTGGTTTTGAGGAGAAATTTGATAAGCCTCAGACCAAGTCAAGAAAGCTCGTCGACGATCTGGGCTATAGGCTCCGAGAACAGAAAAATGGGTTTAAAGAACAAGGCTCTCCTTTCCAAGGTAGAGGCTTTGGCTTTGGCTAAAGCCAATTTGAAGGCCAAGCTCGAGTCTGCAGCTGAGGATTTAAGGTAGGTTGAACAAAGAGTGTTGGCAACCTAAAGTCTAAAAAGGGCTGCTGAGGGCACTCGGAGACAGCTAAGGAGAGGGTCACGACAGCTGAAGAGACCATTGCCTCAGTTAACCGTGACTTTGACGCTAAGTTCACTACAAAGTATAGGCAGTTATCTGAGGCAATGGCGGAAGTGGTAAGGATCAAGGAACAATTGGCTGAGGTGATGGCAGAGATGTCGACCGTCAGAGACTCTTTGGCGGACGTGGAGGAGAAGGCGGTGAGGGTATACAAGAATAATTTCTCAAATACGTCGGAGTATGCATGCTTCACCGTCTTGTTCATGGAGACTGGTGGCGATCAACTGACAGAAAGGATTAGGGACATCCACCCTGAGTGGGATCTCTCCTTGTTGTTGGCTGAAGATACTTCATCTACCAAGGACGATGCCCCTGCATCCCCCAGTCCCAAATGAAGCTGCTTCTCCTAGTCTTTCTAGTTAAGCCCCTTCGAGGTCTTAAGTCTTTAATATTTCGTACTTTGTAATTTGAATCTTTATAAATGAAATGCATCTTATTTTATTTTCTTTTGTCTTCTTTATTTTCTTACAAATGTCTATTTGACCTTCATCTGAGTTTTCCAAATAATTAATTCTTGACTAAACGTATTAAGCATACCAAACTTTGTAATTGAATCATAACCGACTTGTATTGAATGCATCACCAAATATGCCAAGTATTTGGGCTTTGAATCTGTAGTCGTCGACCCTTTAAATAGGACGCGTTCTTATTGAGTGAGTTAGTACAAGCCACAGTCTCTCACTGCTCCCTACTTGGGTCTCAAATTAAATGCGTTGAATTGTTCATTTTGCAGGTTAAGGGGATGGCCACGAACCATAGTCCCTCGTCATATCATTTGCCTAACTTATATTTTACGCGTAAAGTAATTTACCCAATGAGTAGAGAAGTTGGCCACGAACTAGACTCTTTCATTGCGTTCTTTGCTGTCTCATACTTTATGCATTAAGTAGTTTACCCAATGAGTTAAGGAGTTGGTCATGAACCACACTCCTTCACTACTTTGTTGTTTGTCCCGTGCTTTACGTGTTAAGTAGTTTACCCAGTGAGTTGAGGAGTTGGCCGTGAACCACCCTCCTCATTGCTTTTGTTGCTTGTCTTGTACTTTACGCGTTAAGTAGTTTACCCAAAGAAGTTAAGGAGTTGGCAATCACGAACCACACTCCATCGCCGCTTTGTTTCTTGTCTCGTACTTTACGCGTTAAATAACTTACCCAAATGAGTTAAGGAGTTGATCATTAACCATACTCTACCACCGCTTTGCTTTCATCAAGACCGTAATCTTGATAAGAGAACTCTTTTTGAAACAACTAAGCTTTGCATATGATTACCCTTGAATTTCGCAAAAATGAATAAAAATAAACTCATATTCTACTTGGTGCTAAAAATAGAAACTATTGATAGTATGGACTAAGTTGCGTGATGTTCCACGGGTGCTTCATTTTATTCCCGTTAGGGTCTTCTAATTTATAGGTTACATGTTTGAATTACTTCGATGACCTAATCGGTCCTTCCCAAGTAAGCCCAAAGGTTCCAACTTCGACTTCTTTGTTAATGAGGAAAACCTTTTTCAGGATCCAATCGTTGATTTGGAAGCTCTTCTTCCTGACTTTGGAATTGTAGTATCTAGCCATTTTTCTCTGATAGACAGCTAGGCAAAGCTGTGAACTCGCGTATCTTTCTTCATATAAGTCGAGGCTTACCTTATGTAGATCTTCGTTGGCTACTTTGTCGAAGTGCAAGTGCCTTGGAGAAGGCATCCCTACTTTGACGAGGATCATCGTCCCGACCGTAGTGAACGGAGTTTCACCAGTCGTCATTCAGGAGGTAGTCTAATATGACCAGAGGACTTCGAAAAGCTATTCAACCCACCCTCCTTTGGCGGATTCCAGATTTCTCTTTAGAGTGTGCTTGATGATCTTGTTGACAGCCTCTACTTGACCGTTGGGACTATAGATAGTAGGGAATGGAGAAATCTCTTCTGATTTCAAGCTCTTCGCAATTTGAGTTAAACATCTTTTTCTCAAGGCATCTTGGGTCCCATTGTCTAAGACCACAGTGCGGGATCCCAAAACGGTAAATTATATTCTTTCATACAAACTTCCACTCATTTGCCTTCTTGATCTTGGTTGGGGATCGGCTTGCACCACTTGGTGAAGTAATCTCGACCACTCATCGCGAATTTGACTCTACCCCTACTCATTAAGAGGGAACTGATGAAGTCGATCCCCCATTTGGCGAAAGGCTATGGACTAGTAACTGAGGTGATGTCTTGAGCTGAGAGCTTTGGAATGATGAGTAGGAGTCATTCTTCATAGTTGGCCAATAGTATCCTTGCTTCAAGGCCATTTGCGCAAGGGCCATCCCACCAGCGTGATTGGCACAGATTCTTTCATGTATTTTTCGCATGATATAGTCGGTTTCATCTTTGGTAACACATCACAGAAGTGGAAAATTGAATCCTTTTTTGTATAGGATTTTGTCCTGCAGGACGAACTTTGTGGCCCTCCTACGAAGCCTTCAAGCTTCGTCCTTATCATCTAGTGATACCTGATTTATCAAGTATGCAGTGATTTTCTTCATCCAACCGGGAGTCTTGCTAATCGTCATCGAGGTCTATTGTGGAACATCCTCGATTGTAGGTTGGCAGAGTCACTCGATCGATATAGCCTTCATCAAGTCTAAGTCTCTGCAGTTTGCCAATTTGGAGAGGGTGTCTACGTAACCGTTCTCGATCATGGATATTTTGAGTAACTTAAACTTCTCGAAGTGTAGCGATACCTAATTTGTCAAGTATGCAGTGATTTTCTTCATCCAACCGGGAGTCTTGCTAATCGTCATCGAGGTCTATTATGGAACATCCTCGATTGTAGGTTGGCAGAGTCGCTCGATCGATATAGCCTTTATCAAGTCTAAGTCTCTACAGCTTGCCAATTTTGAGAGGGTATCTGCGTAATCGTTCTCGATTATGGGGATTTGGAGTAACTTAAACTTCTCGAGTGTAGTGGAAAGTCATTGACCTTCTTCAAATAGGCTACCATAGATTGTTCGCGGCTATGAAAGTCCCATTAACTTGACTAACCACCAGCTGCGAGTCACTATAGATATGGATTTTCCTAGCCTTCATCTCATGCGCTAACCTCAAGCCTACAAAGAGTGCCATGAACTCGGTGGCATTGTTTGAGGCTTTGAACTCTATGAGAAGTACACAGTTGATGTTATGGCCGTCGGGGCTGATTAGTAGAATCCCAGCTCCAGCATCGACCAAGGATCCGTTGACATATAGTTTCTATGTTGGTACCTCGTAGGGCTTTGCCTCGAGCAATCTTTGGAGATGTGGACGAATTCGACTATAAAGTCTGCTAGCACCTGGTCCTTTATTGATGGCCTAGGCTTGTAGGAGATCTTGAGCTGACTGAGCTCTATAGACCACTTCATCAACCTTCTATAGGTGTCTAGATTTGGGAGAATCTATCTCAACAGGAGGTTCTTCAAGACGTCAATGTTGTGCACCTGGAAGTATGGCTGAAGCTTCTGTGATGCAACTATCACGAATAGGACAAGCTTCTCCACGTTTGGGTATCTCATTTTGTATCTTGTAGGGCTTTACTCATATAGTAGGTCGGCAACCGCATCGGGCCCTCTTCGCAAATCGAAGAACGAGCTTCTCGCTTTTTAAACACCGCTAGGTAGATCAATAATTTCTTCGCTCCTCAACTTAGATAGTCACCGGGCTCTACTAAGGAGCTCCTTGAGCTCCAAGAACACACTCTCGCATTCCTACCTCCCTCCCTCCCTCCCTCCCTCCCTCCCTCCCTCTGTTAATGGTCCGGAAGAAAGGTTGGCACTAATCGCTTGCCTTTAATATAAATCAATTTAAGGCCATCAACCTTCTTGTAAGGCTCTAGACATCTTTGGTGTGGATGTGAGCGCATGTCGATGAGTACTCTGATCTTCTCGAGGTTAGCCTCTATTCTGTGCTGATTTACTATATAGCCCACGAACTTTCCAAATGTGACTCTAAAAGCGCATTTTAAGAGATTGAGCTTCATCCGGTATTTTCGGAGAATTTCGAATATCTCTTCTAAGTGTGTCTTTGTGATATTCGGCATCCACGCTTTACGATCATTTTATTGACATTGACCTCGATGGTGTTTCCAATATGCTCTCTGCATACATGCGGTTCACTAACCTTTGATAAGTAGCTCGACATTCTTTAGACCGAAGGACATCATCTTGTAACAAATAAACCTCGATCCGTTATGAATAAAGTGTGTTCCTCGATCCATTCAAATTCTCATAACCGACAAGGTAGCATCATCACATGTAGATGCTTTTCAGAGTGCATTGATGTAACACGCCATGGCTTCTATTTGATTACTTCAGATCCTAGTGATTCTACCTGGTGTTGGAAATTTTATTTCTATGTAGTGTATAGAGGTGACTATCTATAAATCTTTGAGCCCAGGCCTGTTGAGGACCCCGTGATAAGCGGAACATGTGTCTACTACTAAAAATTCTATGAACTTTTAACGTGGCACGAAGCTCTCCAAAATCCACAACGACGGTAATCCTCTCTCAGGGATGAGGTCATGCTGTGAAATCAAACAATGACTCTCGATATAGTCATTAATTCATGGTCTACCTCTATTTAATCGAAGGTACCGCCAAATAGAATATTCATAGTGCTTGCCATCATCGACCAACACTCTTCCTAATCTATTTCGGCGACAATGGTGTGTATTACCGAGTGGTGTCGCAGATTTGGGTAATGGACACCAACCTCAATCTCCTCTCAGTAAATGTGATAAGTGGGGCCTTGGGCGATGTCCATGAATTTGCCGACTTTCTATTGGTTTCTTCCATGCGCCTTTAGCCTAATTTTGTCACGAGTTCATCATGTGCATCCGACATAGAGTTTTCTAATTATGGTGTTGATTTCATAGACTGGAGAGGCTCTCACGGGTCCCTCATGCCTAGGTCGGTCCATATTTCTGTCATCTCTTCTATCGTCACAGCGAGGGTGGTCGTCCTAGCGCTGAAGTTGAGGTCATCGTCCATGGTTGGGTGATACTTGCCTTCTTCGTATCGGCCGATTCCTTTCTCCATGCCGTCGATTTTCTTGATCGATTAGTTCTCGTACATCTGGGCAATCTTCTGTGTTGTGATTTCAAGTTCGGTGGATACGAAAAAACTTAAAAGAAGGAATTGGCGATAGAGGTATAGCCACTGGTGGCCTGGATGGATGTCCTGGGACTAGTTCGATCGATTGAACCTTCATGGCGGCTGATACGAAGTTACGGAGAACGCATTGTCCTTCAAAGGATAGCGTCCTCATTTTTCCCTTCTCGCTTTTTCCTATTTTTGATGGTTTCTTTGGGCGAATATTTCACTAGATCAAGTCTGACCGACTAAATATATGTCTTGGGCTCCATGTTTTAGACGTCTCTCCGAAGAGAGTTCGTATGTGGAGCTTGGTTATCAATGTATCTAGTACCTTATCATCTGTTACATTCTCGATTTTGTTGATAACCTTGATGAATCTCTTGAAATAGCTCTTCACTGATTCATCTTCTTTCTACCGAATGTCGTGGAGTTGGGCCACATCAGCTATCATCGTACTGTTGCCGAATAAAGGCATTGATGAATTCCTGCTTCAGCTGTGGCCAACTTCTGATGCTCTCGGGCTTCAATTTGTTATACCACCTCTTTATGTCAGAGACGAGGGTGGCATGAAAGTTCATGCACTTGACTTGATTGTAGGAATATAGCCTTGGAGCCTCGTCTTATACATGTTGATGTGGTCCGTAGGATTGCCCTTTTCATCGTATTTCTCCATAGGGGCATCTTGAAGCCGGTGGAGAGTTTTCTTGCCTTCAATTCTTTAGAGAATGGGAGGTTCTCGTCATCGTCGTCGAGATCGCATGACCGTTCTGACCTTTCATTATTGGACTTCACATCCATAGCCTTGGAATCATTCTTCTTCTCACCGGCTACTCATTGATTAGGGCAATGCCACAAAGAATCTGGACCCCAACCTGTCAAATACACTAACAGACGCAGGGAGCTTGTTTTCTCTTAACGGGAGAAGTTTCCCTATTGGTTATCATGCGAGGGCTCAGATTCTAATTCTGAAGGTTTCGTCTATCAGGTATTGGCGGATCATCATAACATCGACGGCTTTTGATTAAGCCAAACCTCGAAGGGCTTCGCCAATTACGATCATGCTTGTTCTCTTATTAGGAAATTTGATTTCCTATCGCTCAATCACATCCCTAATTTGGGCGTTCTCCTTTTTCGTGTCTAGGATGTCTTGTTCACCATCCGCCTTTGTCGTTGTCTCTTTTTTCTGCAGCGGGTTACATTCTGGAGATCTAGGATGCTTTCCTACCGCTGATCCATGTGGTTGAACTCAATTTCATACTAAGAGTTATCTATTGCCATGCCCTTTCTAATAGAAAACATGTTTTACCACAGATTTGTTGGTTGTGTAATGTATTTTTGATTTTCACATACGCTGCCAATCTGTTGACTTCGAAATCCACACTATCCACGTGTCAACATATCTCTAACCAATCCTCTGTTATCTTGTATGTTACCTACACACTTGGACAGTCGTTAGGCACCAAGATCACCGAGGAAAAAAGAGTCGGCGATCGTTAGTACTCTGACAATCAAGTCAACTGTCGGTACAAAATATATAGAGAGAGTATTTAAGTGTGGAAGAGACAAGCAATCAAAGATTTGAGCAGCGAGTTTAATGATAAAGAATAATGCATACCTTAGAATGAAGAGAGATCTTGTATTTATAATTAAGAATTCTAATTGATTTAGATAAGCAATCAAATAG
The DNA here is from genome assembly GCA_023638005.1 of Forsythia suspensa. NCBI lineage: Eukaryota > Viridiplantae > Streptophyta > Magnoliopsida > Lamiales > Oleaceae > Forsythia > Forsythia suspensa. The sequence continues at coordinate 77,092 of JALRMA010000409.1, read as the reverse complement.
ATATTTGATGAGATTCTCATTCTTTATGGGATAAGGAATAATTGAGTGTGAAAGTAATCTCTTAGATTTTTGTCCTTATTTGAGTTGATCTCCAATATTGCATTGCCAATCAATATGAGGTTGAGATTGAGTTTCTTTGTGAGAGTTTGTATGACAATTAAATACAATCTTTAAGTGAAATATCTCTTTAGCTTATCGATTGCTTGTGGGATTCTCATGGGATGCGGGAAAATTGATGGATGGCCCAGCCCGTCATAAAGTGGAAAAAGACCTTAATGGCTTCGTTTGACTGGACATTAGGTGTCGAAGGCCTAGGAGGCGTTCACGGGGCCGTTCTGCAGACGTGGAGTCTCTGCTAAATCTAGGAGGTAACATTGTTGTTTTGTACCAATTGTCTAGTTGTGCTGGGATGGAGCCTACCCATGAATGAAAAGTGTACAAGGCTGGGGTAGGGGTAGTAGTAGTCCGGGTGTAGGAGGTGGAAGTAGTAGAAAAGGGGGTGAAAATCTAAAAAATATTCTTGTTGGATACATTGAACTACAACAGTGAGAGAAACGTGTTCCGCCATAAAAATGGTAGAAAAGTGATGAGGGTGGTGGGAGAGACATCCTCTATTTTCTGCCATCTCTTTGCATTTCTTCATTTTTGTAGGGTACATTTCATTATTTTTTATTCTTCTTTTTTTTTTCTTGTCTTTTGTTTTTTGTTATTTAAAAGTGAGGACAATTTTGTCTCTTCATTTGAAATGGACACAACATGTCATGAAGGACCTACAATGCATATTTTTCTCAAACATTGAAGATGTGTGGTGCTATTTTTAAAAGTTAAAGATATATCAATTTAAGTTCTTAAAATATTGGATAACAAATATGCTATTATCCCTAATGCGTACAATTCAACCTTTGATGAAAATCCCTTCTATTGTCTATGTTTTTTAAAATAAATGTATAGATTTACAATTGAGTTAGCATCTATCCTTGTACATTTATAGGTGTGTATCTATACATCTTTCATGTAAATGTATAGATGTGGACGTATTGATTATTTTTAATTGATTTTGACTTAAGCAACTACTACACACACAAAAAACGCGTTCATATTTAGTATTCACCCTAAAAGTATGCCAACGTATTTGTGTGTGTATACATGTAATGTAACAATTATATAAATTATGGAGGGACTAACATTGCATTTCTTTTCTTTTTTGGTTTGCAATGTAGTTTCTTTGAAAATTACCAGTTTCGTCTTTTTTTTTTTTTTTTTAAGATTGTTAATTCTTCACATCGAATGTATAGGACTTAGAAAAATCTAATAATAACGTACATCATACTTTGACGGTCGACTAGTATGTTACGAGCGTAGTTTTAACTAAACTTGAGATGCTTTTACGCACTAAATGAACATTTAGTGGTGTTGAAATTATTTTTTTAAGTACCTATAAGTTATAGTTCTTATAGAATATGTAGATAATAAGTAGATAAAAAAATTGTAGATCTTACGAAATATGTAGATAAAAAGTATATTTGAACAATTTGAACAATTTAAATTATAATTTAAACTAAGACAATCAAATAATGAGATGCTGGTATCTACACTCAGTTTATCTTTTTTTTTTTTTTTACCCTTACAATCTATATACTCATTAATCTATTTTTTTGACAATCTTGATCGATCGTCCTCGATTGATATTCACAGAAATAGTCCTTAAAAGGGTTAAAAATTGAACCCATCACTACACTTTCACACACGTTTCAGATTGGTCACTGGACTTCAATTTGTTTCAAATTCACCACTGAACTTTCGAACTTATTTCTAATCGATCCCTCTGTTTGTCTAAGTTTGTAAAATTACAGTTTGATTTTTTTGGAACTTGCTCAGCCGTTATCAACATTGTCCCTCCACCATGTCAGTGTTGGGCTGTTAGAGTTATAGTTGAAGTTGTCAAAAGTTTATTCAGTTAATAAATCCTAATATTTAGGATATGTAGATAGAGTCTGACTATTTTCTTAGCCATTTACCACGTTTCTAGGATAAGTAAAACGTGGGTTGTTTGTTTCAATTTTATCTCTTTGTAAGGCTTATATAAGCCAACAGCTCGTTTTGAATATAATAAAAATTTTTATTTAGATATTTTTTGTGAATTGTTTTATGCTTAGAGTTTACAACAATTTGGTATCAGAGCTCCGTCACGGGGCTTGATTGTGAGAGAAAAGAAACCGCAGTTTCTTAAGAAGAGAAAGAGTGAGGAGAGAGAGAATCAAGTATGGCAGCTGAAAATAACTTTGTTCAACCTGCAATTCCTAAGTTTGATGGCCATTACGATCATTGGTCCATGCTTATGGAAAATTTTCTTCGTTCAAATGAGTATTGGAGTTTGGTAGAGAATGGAATCCCTGTTGCATCAGAAGGAGTGGAGCTTACTGAAGCACAATAAAAATGAATCGCAAACCAGAAGCTAAAAGACTTGAAGGTCCAGAATTATTTGTTCCAAGCCATTGATCGAGCCATTATGGAGACAATCCTCAATAGAGATACTACCAAGCACATCTGGGACTCTTTAAAGCAGAAGTACCAGAGTTCCACAAGAGTCAAAAGAGCGCAGCTCCAAGCTCTTCAGAAGGAGTTTGAGGTTCTACAGATGAAAGTGAATGAGAGTGTTGATGAGTACTTTGCTCAAACACACATCATAGCAAACAAGATGAATATTCATGGTGAAAACATGCAGCAAGTGGTGATCATTGAAAAGATCTTGAGATCAATGACCTCAAGGTTCGACTATGTTTTGTGCTCAGTTGAAGAGTCTAATAACTTAGACACTTTAACCATTGATGAGTTGCAGAGCAGCTTGCTGGTACATGAACAGAGGATGAACAAGCATGGAGGAGATGAGCAGGCATTAAAGGTGACCTACAATGATAGAAATAGTGGAAGAGGAGGCGGTCGAGCTCATGGAGCTTTTCGAGAAAGAGGCAAACAAGCATTCAACAAAGCTATAGTTGAGTGTTATAACTGTCATCAATTAGGGCATTTTCAATATGAGTGTCCTAAACGGGAGAAGGAAGCAAATTATGCTGAGCTTGAAGAGAAAGAAGAAATGTTGTTGATGTCATATGTGGAGCTTCAATCAAGGAGAGAAGATGTCTGGTTCCTTTACTCAGGGTCTAGCAATCATATGTGTGCAAATAAGCAGTGGTTCTCAGATCTTAATGAGGAATTTCGCCAATCTGTTAGGCTCGGGAATAATTCCAAGATGGCTGTGTTGGGAAAGGGTAACATTAGGTTGCAAATTTAATCACTGATGTTTTCTATATACCTGAGTTGAAAAATAACTTATTTATTGGACAATTGTAAGAAAGAGGTGTAGCTATTTTGATACATCGTGGAGTATGTAGAGTCTATCATCCCAAGAAAGGGCTTATTATGCAAACAGCAATGTCTACAAATAGGATGTTCATATTGCTTGCAAGAATTCTATCGAAAGCTCCCACTTGCTTCCAAACAATTCTTGAAGACAACACTCACCTTTAGCACTGCAGATATGGGCATCTAAGTTTCAAGGGTCTAAGAACATTGCAATATAAGCAAATAGTGAAAGGGTTACCACAGTTGAAGGCACCATCCAAAATATGCACTGATTGCATGGTGGGAAAGCAACACAGGGATGCAATTCCAAAGAAGAGTTTATGGAGAGCATCACAAAGACTGCAATTAATACATGCTGACATATGCAGACCCATCAAACATGTTTCCAACAATAAGAAAAGGTATCTCATAAGCTTTATTGATGATTACAGTCGTAATGCGTGGATATATTTTCTTGCTGAAAAATATGAAGCTTTTACTATCTTCAAGAATTATAAAAACCTTGTTGAGAAAGAGACATGAGCTTTTATTCGTTGTCTCTGCGCACAGATAGGGGTGGAGAGTTCACATCTCTTGAGTTCAATACCTTTTGAAAGGCGACAGCTCACTGCCGCCTACACTCTCCAACAAAATGGAGTAGCTGAGCGCAAGAACAGGACAATCATGAACACGGTTAGAAGTATGTTATCGGAGAAGCAAGTTCCAAAGAATTTCTGGCCGGAAGCAGTAAATTAGATAGCACATGTGCTCAATAGAAGTCCTACATTGGCAGTGAAATATATGACTCCTGAAGAGGCTTGGAGTGGTGTCAAACCCAATGTTGATTATTTTCAGGTTTTTGGATGCATTGGCCATGTTCATGTGTCAGATAGTAAAAGAAAGAAGTTGGATAATAAGAGTTTTAAGTGTGTGCTGCTAGGGATGAGTGAAGAGTCTAAAGCATATAGACTTTATGATCCAGCGTCCAAGAAGATAGTTGTAAGCAAAATGTGGTTTTGAAGAAAATGAGTGCTGGAATTGGAGGAGAAGTAATGAAGAAGCAAGACTTCATGTCCTCGAGTGGGGAGAAAGTAATGAAGAAGGAAGTGAACATGATCAAAGTGAAGAAAAATCTGAAGAAGATGTGGCAGTAGAAGAAGGATGAGGAAAGGTTAGTTAGCTTATCTTCAAGTGAGTCACTTGGAGAGAATTCTCCAACATCTAAAGAAAGCTCACCAGAAGGAAGGAACAGAAGAGTACCGTTCTGGATGGAAGATTATGTGAGTGGGGGAGAATTTTCAGAAGAAGAAGTTAAGCACAACAATTTGGTTCTGTTTACCTCAACTAGAGACTCGACTGCCTTTGAAGAAGCTATTCAGAGTCCAAGTGGAGAGCTGCAATGGACTTGGAGATAAAAGCGATCAAAAGCAATGGGACTTGGGAGCTGACAGATTTACCTAAAGGAATGAAGAAGTTTGGAATAAAGTGGGTTTTCAAAACTAAACTCAACGAAAATGGTGAGGTTGACAAGTGTAAGGCTCGGTTGGTGGCGAAAGGGTATGCACAGCAGCATGGCATATGCACAGCAGCATGGCATAGATTATACTGAGGTGTTTGTGCCTATGGCTAGGTGGGATACGATTCGAATGGTAATTGCTTTAGCAACTCGAAATGGTTGGAGTGTGTATCGACTTGACGTCAAAAGCGCTTTCTTGTATGGAGAGCTAAATGAAGCAGTGTTTGTTGAGCAACCACAAGGTTATGAGAAGAAAGGTAAAGAGTATAAGGTGTACAAATTGAAGAAGGCATTGTATGGCCTTAAACAAGCCCCTCATGCATAGTACAGTCGGATTGAAGCATACTTTGTCAAAGAAGAATTTGAAAGGTGCAACTGTGAACACACCTTATTTATAAAAACAAGAGATAGAGGTAAATTTTTTATTGTTAGTTTATATGTTGATGATCTAATTTTCTTGGTAATGATGAGAGTATGTTTGTTTTCTATGAAACTTGAAATGTTTGTTTTCTATGAAACTTGAATTTGATATGACTAATTTGGGAAAGATGAAATATTTTCTCGGTGTGGAGGTTTTACAAAATCCTGAAGGCCTTTATATTAGTCAAAGAAAGTATGCAAAAGAAGTTTTGGAAATGTTTAGGATGGAGAAGAGTAATAGTGTGAAGAATCCCGTTGTTCCTGACGTTAGACTAATGAAGGATGAAGAAGGAGCCAAGGTGAATGCTACCATGTACAAACAATTGGTCGGAAGTCTTATGTATCTAACTGCAACAAGGCCGGACTTGATGTATGTGGTGTGTCTCATTAACAGATTCATGGCAAGTCCAATTGAGTTGCATTTGCAAGCTGCAAAAAGGGTGTTAAGATACTTGAAAGGTACAGTGGATTTGGGAGTCTTTTATCGAAAGGAGGGTAATGAAGAGTTGATGGCATAAACAGACAGTGATTATGCAAGAGATGTAGATGACAGGAAAAGCACTTCTAGTTATGTGTTTCTACTCGGTGAAGGAGCTATGTCTTGGTCCTCTAAAAAACAACCTGTAGTTTCTATGTCCACTACTGAAGCAGAGTTTGTAGCAACTACCTCTTGTATTTGTCAAGGGGTGTGGGTGAGGAGAGTATTGGAGAAGCTTGGTCATTCTCAAGGCAAGTGTACTACTGTGTTATGTGACAACAACTCTGTGTTATGTGACAACAACTCTACCATTAAACTATCCAAGAACCCAATCATGCATGGACGCAGCAAACACATTGACGTAAGATTTCATTTCTTGCATTATTTGACTAGAGATGGAGTTGTTGAGCTGAAGCATTGTGTCACACAAGAACAAGTTGCAAACATTATGACAAAACCCCTTAAGCTGGATGTGTTCGTTGAAGTTGTCAAAAGTTCATTCAGTTAATGGGTTGTTTGTTTCTAATTTTGTCTCTTTGTAAAGCTTATATAAGCCAACAACTTGTTTTGAATTTAATAACATTTTTTATTTAGATATTTTTGTGAATTGCTTTGTGCTTAGATTTTACAACAGTCAGAAGCGCATTTACCAAATGAATGGATTTTTCTGCACTAAATCTCGTGATGAATTTTGTTTATGTCTACAGTTTCAATTACGCTTCTATTATGGTCGAGGGGTCTCGTTGGATAAAAACTGAGAAGGTTCTATACAAGTAACCATGTCAACTAATAGATTGATTGATTGGAAACAATTTTTAAAGTTTAGTGACTAATTAGAAACAAATTATAGTCCAGTAACCAATTTGAAACACATCTAAAAGTTCAGGGACATCTTGAATTTTTTTACCTCCCTTAAACTGCACTCTCCAAACTAAATGCCAAATATCATGACCACCAATGAAGTTCCATACAACTTAAAACAATAAATATATACTGACTGATTATTATATGGAAACTGAAGAAAAACATCCATAACATGTCTCTTAGGCCAAACATATTATGTGGCACAACCTTGTACTGAAGCATAAAAGCATCTTTGGGGAAAATATATAAATATACAGCACAAAATAGTACTCAGCAACTAATAGGCCTCTCATAATTCGGAGGCAAAGAAGGGCAATTCTCGTTCATTTTGGCATACGGCTCTAGAGTGTTATAATATGGCAATTCCATTCGATACTCGCCTAAAATCTGGCAGAATGGCAGCTGATCTTCCCCATTGTTACACCAATTAGGAAGACGCGTCCCGTTGTTCTCATATATTTTGAGCATGTAGGCATCCCTGATCTGCAAGCAGTAAGGGAGACATCACAAGTCGAGTTATGTTAAGGGCAATAGTCCATTAGAAAACATCAACGGCATTAATATGGCTTTAGACACTCACAGTAAACTCAGTTACTTGAATTGAATCGGAGATTGGCGCAAAGACTCCGGCCTCTTTATACATTGCCAGTATAAAGGCAACACATGTTGTGGACTTCCCATCACTGTAGATCCAATCATCTTGTTCGGGAATAGTGAGTAGTTGATCAAAGGTTATGCCTCGTCTTTCAGTCTCGGCAAGAATTCCATACAGGTCAAGATCCTAATAGAAAATAATAACGAGTCATAAAAATCCATCAACTTTGCAAATAGTGGCACAAAACTCCACAAGTATTCACTTGACGGCTGACACAGTTAAAAGATTATTCATCTTGCTAAGGTGCCATTCAGTAGGAGAGCTGAGGTATGAAGCAGAAGATGGACAACAAGTGCAGTGACATAAATAACGGGAATATCATAAAACTACAATGGAAAATATTTAAGCTCAAGGCATATTCTAAGTTCAACTTCTACAAGATGAGAAAGGTTACTCCTCAAAGGTCCAGACCAGCAGAACCAGCCTCAGCCCATCCCAGCCCCAAGCCCCTTCCAGATCCAATTCTTGTTAATTCTTGGTGCCCTACGACATTATTACCATGGTATGATCTCCTAAACCAGTAAACCCAACGGAAGAAAATTATCACACCTGTTTCCACAAGTAAAATTAGAACAGAGGTACACAATATGTCCTTCATTTGCCTTAACCAACTTGGAAGAAGTGATCATTCTTTTTTCTTTATTCTTTTTTTCCCTGAACAGTCTGTTCTGCTCAGGATTAAGATCAAAGCTGATACTAAATGTCAATTAGATGAAAACTGACTTTTTAGTGGCAATGACAAGAGAAGCTAGGGAAGGAAACAACAAAAAAACGCTCTCTGTGATTTGGCTCAAACACACTATTCTACCTAAGTTACAATTCACACACTTGTTTTGTGCATATATTGGAGGAATCTAGCATGTTCAACCTTGTTTAATAAAATTAAGTTTTCTGAAATTTTCATTATAGATCCTTCAGAACATGATTTATAAATAAAATGTCACAAGAATAAATCATAATCAGATAATTGAACAAGTAGAATTTCTTTCATTTTATTAAGCACCAAAGTTTTCTTAGGCTCAATGGTTTTACAAAAATCCAGGTTGAAGAACTTTTATCATTTTCAAGGAATGTTTATTTTACAACTCTAATACTTTTTACTATACCGTAGAATCCACCGAACAAGCCCATTCTTAAATGTTCTATTATAAAAATATTAGATATTTTAGTGGTGGAAGACGGTCTTATAGCTTGTTTGGCTATGCTTAAATTAATTTAATTTAAGCTGGTCAAACATAATTTTTTATCCACACATTTCATAAGATCCACACTTATTATCCATACATTTCATAAGATCCATAACTTATAAACACTTAAAAATAATTTCAACACCGCCAAACATACACTTATGTATTGAATCAAATCAATCTTTATAGTTCATTTGAGAAGGCACCACTATAAATAGAGCTAGTTTGTGAGATAAAAGAAAACTCTAAAGGCTTGCTTGAGAGTTTTTTTTTTTTTTCCTCATCTTTTTAGGCGATACGGTTTATGAAAGGTTGGAAAATCAGTGTTTGTTAGTTTTTGGAATGCTTTTTGGCGATTTTAAACCACCCAAAACAGGTGTAATATAATTTGAGAGTGTATCTCCCAACACTCAAAATCGGTGGTTTTCGCCGTTCTTCAAAATTTCTTCCAATTTTACTCTTTCTCGAACAATTATTTTCAAAACTACTTTAAACTTAATATTTGTAAAAAGAAAAAAACATATGCAAGAACATAAATTTAATTTTATATTTTCAATGATAGCTGGATTTATTAAAATTTTAAAATTTAATTTTTTTTATATATGAGCATACATGTAATTTGATTCTTTTAAAAAACTTTTAAATACGGTGGATAATAAACTTCCAAGCATAGGTTGGACCATTTTAAAAACCACTACTAAAAACCATCCAAAACCGCTATTCTCATAACGCCAAAAACCGGTACTCCAAAACTTCCTAGCAGACCATAAGGAAACTAAAAGATTACATTGGGGAAACTCTAAAAATGGTATTAATTCAGTTTAGGTTTTAGTAATAAACTATTTAAGCATTCTAGAATATTAAATTACAAATGTATTAATTATATCAATTTTTTGATTGATCAAAGAAATGAAAAAGAAAAGTAATAATGATATCTATTGAATTTCTTTTGGGAAAAACAAATACAAGAATGATGTTCAAATAAGAGAAGTTAGTTAGAGAAAAACATAAAATAGTAAAATCAAATATATTTATTAGTACCACTCATGTCAAAAATATCAAGAAGTAGAAAAGCAGCAGTAACCTCAGTCCCAAGCCGCTTATTAAGAGCTTCATTCCACATGTTAGCTGCATATGCTGGTTGCACTCTCGTCCACATAGACATGACAGAAATGACCTGCAGAGAGTCTGCTGTCAGACACAAGCAATCTTATCTGAATGCAGAAGGAATGAACTATATGAATCAATGCTTGTATTCCAGAAAGACAAAATCCTTCTAAGCGTTATAATGTTTGAAGTTTTACCATTTTTGTCGCCTATTATTATCTAATGCAGCGAGTACAGTTAAATTTTAATTGCCCATTAATTGTTGTGCTATGGGCATGGTTTGAAAGGGCGCTGGTGAGACGCGCCTCACCATGAGGCGCATCATCCACGCCTTGAGGCGTGGATTTAAGTGCTTTTTTAAGCTCCTTGCGCCTCTCTATGTGAGGCGTACGCCTCACGCAATAGCGCCTCAAAAGCATGAGGCGTACGCCTCACATCTAACTTAATTTTCAGTTGAGCTTTTAGTTAATTGGGCCAATTTTCTTAACTTTAAGAGTTGGGCTTTTAATTTATTTTCTGTTGGAATTTTAATTAATTTTCAATTGGGCTTTTAGTTAATTAATTTGGATCCAATAATATAAGTACATAACATATAATATCAAAAGATTTGGGCTTCTTACAATTCAAAATAAAAGCCCTAAAGGTTGCTTGGTATAGCAACAGACAAGTCACTAAGTCGACATCGAGCACATCATGTTTTTGAAAAGAGTAAAATTTGTCAACAAGGAGTAAAATTTGTCAACAAGCGGATCATGTTTTTGATAGTATACTTAACAAATTTCAATTAAGGTTCTACTCTTTACTTGCTAAAATAGACTATTTTACATCAATTTATAGTCTTTTGACTAATTTTTTAGTTCGTGGTGAGGCTTATGCCTCAAACCGCCTCGCCTGACAACTGAAAAGCGCCTCAGTATCTATTTCCGCCTTTTTAAACATTGGCTATGGGTGAGATACAAAATAAATCATGACTAATATATGTTGGCCAGATGTTTCGGCAGTAAACATTCAAAGGGCCTGATTCATGTGAGAGTACAGAGATGAATTATGTATATGCATACCAAGTGAGCATCAAGAGGTGGAGGATAGTTGTCAGCTACAGTGTCGATCCAACTAAAAATCATGTTGTGGTAACCATATGGCTTGCCTGCCATTTTCCGAGCAAATTCCCATGCTGCAGTAGAATTAAACCTTGCACGGATCTCAGAATGTAAAGGTAGTAATGCTATTTGTGGATTAGAACTATCCTCAAGCGCCAGTTCCCACCATTCATCCCATGGAATTATTGCTATAATTTCTTCACCCTGTAGAAGCCACAAAGAGAAACATGCAACCGTGCTTACACAAAAATAACACTAAGTGTCATAATTTAAACTTTTTTAAATTGAAAACTCATAAAATCATAAAAACCTCAAAACAAATAACTCGTATAAATGCTCACTGAACATGTGGATGCATCCGAAAAGCTTTGGTGAATACAGTTTTTCGTAAAATGTTATTGAAATGTTTCTTTGCCAAAATAACAACAAAAGAAAATTCTTTCTGTAAATCACAATATGCAAATATAGCTCAACAATATCAGCAATTTGTTGGTTGGTAACCAAAACTTGATGCTATAAAAACCTAAGTATTGATATTACTCATGTATAGTTTTCTTCCATGGAGTATTATGACTTCTGTAAAAAGTGACTGTATTTCAAAGTAAAAAAATTTAACTACGAATGCAAGCCTCGTATTGTTTTTTCTACACCGAGTAATTATTAAACTCTACCAAAAAATGATGAAACCAATATATTCTTGACATATAACGACATACATGAAAATACCTTTTCATTCTCATGTCCAGATTCACCAACCCAAAGATTACCCAATTCATCTTTCAGGCATACTGATGTATGACCAGCAAATGCACCAGTGACCCACTTCTCCAGTGTTTCAAATCCACCCCAGCGTCACGTATCTTTGAAACGGCTAAAAAGTCGCCAGAATGAACATCTTCTGGATTGATAGTAGTACGCCAAGGTTGAGGACGTTTCTCAAATGATGCACCCATGTGTTTCTCCAAAAAAGCTATATTTGCATTCTGACCCCAACCACTGTTAGAGAACAGAGGCAAGACATCTACCATGGAAAGCAATGTCCCCATCATTCCTGATGGCATGAGAAATACTGAGATCCCATGCTGCTTTACCTACTCAGTGATGTTCCCAATGTCAAATTTTTACATATTGAAACAATCATTTATTAGAAGCAAAAAATAATAATCAAAAAAAAAAAATCAAAAAGACGTACATATTCCAATTCTGCCTGTTCCTCCCAAGATTCGATTTTCAATGTATGGTCTCGAGCCGAGAAGTAGTAATCCCAAGTGACTCTATAAGGTGTGGCAAAAACATAAAGATCCATGCACGTCCAGCTATGGGCAGCAGCAGTCTAGAAGGAGTAAGAGCTGGGGTTAAAAATCTTCATAGAGCTTTAAAAACAGATTTCACGCAGTCAGCATAAAAAGGGAAGAAACACTTTGAATCAAGTATGAGGCCTGGATTTTATAAAAATAGAATAAATACAACAAAATATATGATCAAATTGGAATTCAGACAGACATTATTAACATTTATTACCAATATACAGCACATTAGATAAGAACCAATTCAACCAGAAATAGTTGCTTACAATTCTACGTTTATCACATAATTATATACCTGTGTCATTCTTCCCAATCATTTTCATTGATTCTCATCAATAGTTCAAGCCATATTCACTAAGAATAGCATTTATGATCCCAACACGTAAACAAAAGATACAAGATCATACACAAAAACCAAATTCTGCATAAACTACAACAAAGGATGACATGTGTGACATTTCGTCCCTCATTCTGAACAACCAACGGATCACTTTACCCAACAGATTATCAGAATATGCACTAATCCAATTCGACAATTTAAGAAATCATTATCTCCAGCTCACAAGTTTACCTAACATGTCGTTTAACCTCAATTTTATAAATTTCTCAACTCCAATAAAACATGACAGTGTTTCCAAGAGACAAAAAATTAAACTAGTATACCGCTTTTCTCTGCGGTGAGATCCGACTGTAGAGTGAAGAATCTGTTGAAGATTGAGAGAGAGAGTTTTGTTTGAGGAGGGTTTGATTTTGAAGAAATTGAGAAGAATAAAGAGAAAGAAATTGAGAGTGAGAGAGAGAGAGAGTTTTGTTGGAGAGGATGAAGATGTATAGACAGACATTCACTTTTTTTTTGCCCGGAGAAAACCTCCCTGCGGTCGGTGATAATTAAATAAAGAGGAAAAAAGTGTGATGAAAATTCGTTCATACCAATGTGTTAACTTAATCTTGTTTCTTCCTTATGCTTTGTTCTTCATCTTGCCTCTTTTAGTAGAGCTATTATACAATGTGAATTATGCCATTGCTGTAGTTTAGAAACCATATCCAAACCAGGAACAACTCATTGAAAAAATTCAGTACTGCAGTAATTTAAGTCCATTTACTATATTATGCACATCCATAGCTCCAAATTTCCACAAAATTCAAAGTTCAACCCAAAAGTTTACCTAACAACTTAACAATGTCCCTATATAGTATATACACACAAAAACATTATTTACATATACAAAGTCACAGCGTTGAGAAAACATACCGAGAGATAGATAACACCGCCCCCTTGGCCGCGATCACCGGGCCCCATGAACTCGATCTTGGCCTCAGTATCGAAAAAGCAAGCGCCTTTCCACTTAATTGACCCATTATTCGGCGTCAATGATCCGATATATTGCGGCAACAAATCAACAGCACTGTGAATATTATTCATCACCGGCCATGAAATCTGTCGTGGTAGCACCGGAAGCACGTCCTTCACTCTGAACGGTACCTTAATTGCATCCCCAAACCCTAACCCTAACCCTAAAATCAATACAAATCTCAATAACCACAGCTTCCTCTCGAAATACAACATTTTTTAGTGACAATTCAATGAAGTGAAGTAAAGTTGAAACCGTAATTATGTATTTTAATCTGATTTTGAGGGTTGTGGTTCAGATTTCATTATGGATTTGGGGATAGAATTTCGATAATTCAGTGTATTGGGGTAACTGGCCCTTCTGTACAGAATATTCAGCATGGTTGGGGTTGACTTCTATAATGGACGTTTTTATTGAGCGAGAAAACAAAAAGGTTAATTTGGTAACTACTAGTATACCGCTAATAGGTGGAAATCGACCGTTATAAAGTAAATAAAAAATAACAGGAAGAACAAGTTTGAGAAGAATGGTGAAGATTTGGAGAAGAAGATGATTGGAAAGGAGAAAAATGAGAAAATTGGAAGAAAAAAAAATTGGAAGTGAAGACAGACATGTGCTTTTTTTTGTTGTGTGGAGGTGGAAAAATCTCCCAATCGGTCAATTTTGATTATCTCGTTTACGGGTGGGTGGGATTCGACCGTAAAATCAGATTTTTAATTTAATGTAATTAAATATTAAAAAGCAGTGTAATTGTAAAAAAATGAGATAGATTTTAATAGATGAGATTTGATTAATAGATGAGATTTGATGAATAAAGAGTAATTTTTCTCTAAATTTTTTGAAGTTTTTGGAAAACAGATGTTCTTTTTATTGTGATCACGATAAAATAGAGGTGAAAACTTCATACGGTTAAGAATTAATGGCCACTAAACTCTTTTGATATTATTTACTCACCTAACTAAAATACTTATCACGACCGTAAGAAGTTTTCTCCGCTACTAAAAGAAAAAGAATATATTAAATCAGGTGTGTCTCTAAGTCTTCAATCTCCTTCTCAAACGAAACTCTCCCTCGAACGATCTTTTCTTTGCTCTACTTACTGCCTCAATCTTAAAAATATAACCACCGCAACTCAGATCGTCATCTTCCCTATGAAGACTTTATTAGAAACAAATGAGTTCAAATTTCAGTAGTCCATTCACATATATCCTACAGTTGGATCCACCGCGGGGAAGCGGTGTACTAGTTATATATGTTACCTAACTTTAAAATGTTTTTCCATCCATTACTTATTACGAAATCGTTACACAAATCAGACAGAAAACGCCACGTAGCAAATGCAAAATCTAATTGGCACACTAACATCGTTAAAACCATCCAAGACGGTAAAGTCGCCCTTCTCAAATAAGCCTTTAGTCTTCATATGGAGAAAATGATTTGAACATGATGCGGACATACGATGATTGAATCTCAGAACCCACAACAAAGATTGATAATAAACCCTAAGAAAGTTAAAATCAAGCCGCAAGACATTGACTTAATTATTTCTTAAATCAAAGAACCATGTTAGAATGAACGCCATAAAAATTTGCAAAGTCTTTGATAAGTTCAATTAGTTCTATTGACCACAAATCCTATTCGGATTCCAAATTAGCACTAAATTGTAATCATTTGTTCTTGAGATGCTTTCCTTGCATACTTTACACAAGATTGTTAGTGGGCATGAACAACCCAAGTGGTTCAGTATGAGCTCCAACGCTCAAGTTAGAATTCATGTCTTAGCCGGATGATTGGACTTGTAAAATATACAATTCTATATGTGAGTTAGAATAACTTACCTTTTTTATGGCCTCATTCCTCCTATTTATAACTTGGACTTAATCGGTTTGTAAGCATTCTATTCTTACACGTGTTTGATTGACCTGTGTCTATCAAGTAGTCATTGTCGCCATTCTTTTATGCGTCTGACTTTGAGTTTGCAGTGATCGATCAGCCCATCCTATTTACACTCTTTCTCAATATGGGTTTCTCGAGCCGTATTACTCATGTCCCATCAATCTGTTATGTCATTCCTACTTTTCTTGATGCAATCGGATCGCTTTGGTTAAGCGATCAAATTATCTTTAAATCACTTTCCACATGTCATTATGTGATTCGTCCAACTTGGGTCGGTGGCAACCTAGGTTACACATCATATGCCACTTGGATGCATTATTAAGAAGCATAACAATAGTCCCCAAACTCAAGACTTAATCATTCATGTATGTCCACGGGTTTATTTAGTCTCGTAACAAAGTCTTGAGTCATCTAAGTGGTTAGAGGATTTGGATACATGTTGGGATGTGTTATAGTTCGTGGTGCATAAATTGAATGATCCGGTCCATCATTATGCGCCGGAGTAATTCTACTCCGGCTATGGAGCCGAGATAGAGATCCAAAGCTCGAACATGTAGGACACCAATCGAATTTGTTCGAGTTGACCGTTGAGTGGTTTCATGGTTTACAAGTTGGTAAAACGTTTTGTGTTCCCAAGCTCGCTACAATGGCTCGCAATGATGGCCTGAGGACGTGGGAAAGTAATGATTAAAGCTGCGCTAATTAATAAGCCTTCAGATAACTCTGTATCGCGCGCGTGCAGAACACCCATGAATTTGGACCATTGGATGTGTATGTGCTTCCATGCTCTCCGTCTTCAATGGTTCAAATTGAAGGACACGTAAAAGGCCCAAATTTGCCTAATATGATAGCGGATGGTGGAGATTGACCATTCTTTCTTATAAAAGATACAAGGCGTCAACAACACAACTTTTCTACGCCATTTCAAAATCTGAGTAACCTTACTGAGATTTTTCTAGGCCAAACGAGAGTATCTCTTTGACATAACACATATTCTTCTTTTCATTTTCCGATCTTGTGCTTGAGTGATTCCGTCTGCTTTAGAGAGGACATCATCGACAAAAGCCAGGCTCTTATTGACAAAAGGTACGCCTTTGTTTCGTTCAGTGCACATCTGTAGTTACTAGTTTTTGCATTCTTTTGCATTTTAATTTATGTTCATTTTTAATACAAGTGAACTACAAATTTTCACCACTACAAGATGGGCAATAGTGGTGGTTAGGGATGGCAATAGGCAGTAAAGCCGCCTTACTGAGACGGGCCCATGTTTTCATGGTTACAAACCGCCCATGTTTTTCACTCGGCCGCCCGTTTTCATTTCGTAGCCCGTGCCATCCACGGCCCAGGCTTTTATGGGCTGACGGATGGCCCGGCCCATTTGCCATCCATAGTGGTGGTAGTGATTTGGAAGGGTTTGGAGAGACTGCTCCGGAGGAGATAGTAGTTATGGTAGAGCCCGTTATGGTCGCCGTCTCTATATCTCAAAATGGCTTTTAACGCCAATTAATTTAAAATGCTTAGGAGAAAGAGGAATGAAAGATTTTTTTTGGAGTAATAAGTTTAAGTGATTCTGACAGCGAAGCATAGATGACTGAATTTGTGATGGTAGGTCTAACTATTGAAGAAGTAGTTGACGTGCAGATGCAAAAGAGAAGAAAGCCTCAAGCAAAAGAAAGGATAGGGGGTAGCCGATCTTTCCGGAGGGGTTAGTTCTGGGGAGATAGGAAGTGTAAGTCCTAGAACCCATAGGGTTAACCTGGGGCTTACCCCCGATGAGATGGATAGGGTGGAGGGTTGGGCAGAGTATGTTAGGGACCTGTCTGGAGGGCATGAGGATCCTGAGTCCGACCTCGAATACTGGCTTACAGTAAGTATCCCTTTGAGCTTAACATTTCTAACTTTACTAAACTTAGGGAGCAATATAGGGTCCCGGAGAGCGTGAGATTGATATTGCCCAATAAAAAAGATAGACCGTGCTCTCCAACGGACGGGCAAGTTGCCATAATGAGCGATGCTTTAGCATGTGGGATAAGACTCCATCTTCACCCATTTTTTAGGGCCATACTCAGAAGCTACAACCTTTGTTCATATCAGCTGTCGCCTAACTTTTGGATCCAAACCGTAGAGACCTGGCTTTTGTGGCAGGAAGTGAGCCCCGACTATCCAATGGCTCCATACGTATTCCACGCATTATTCAAACTAAATAGGTGTGCTAAGAGGGATTGGGAGCCCAAAGAAGGGGTGAAGGACTGGTATTACTTGACCCCTAGAGGAACTTATAGTCCAGTCATCACCGGACATCCTTCATCCATCAAACACTAGAGAAACCAATGGTTGTGGGCCACCGGAGACTGACAGTGTCTCTCTTTTGATCTGGTCCCCGAGATCACAGTCCTCCGAACTCTCTCCCACCGGTGTGTGTCTTAACTCATACTTATATCGCAATGTTGCATTTGTCTGCACGTTTTCTCTTTTGCAGAGGTATTACTTTGAGTTTTAACTGGATTTTTTTGATTAAAGGCGTATTTGGGACAACTTATTTAACTGAGGTGGATTGCTTTAATTGCTTTTAACGTGCCACGTCTAATTCCTTCAGCCACATAGCATTTTTCGTCCAATTTTACAAATGGAGAGTTCACGCGTGGTGGATGGAAGACGACTTACAAAGTTTAGTGAGTAAGAGTTACATTTAAAAGTACAATGAGTAAGCATATGTTTGGTAATGTAAAAATTATTTTTTAAGTACTTATATTATAAGTTATTGATAAATATGTAAATCAAAATGAATTGTAAGTTGTGAATCTTAATAAATATGTGAATAAAAAGTATATTTAACTAATTTTATAAATTAAAATTAAAATTTAAATAATAATAAACATGTGCTAAATAGTTACTTGGTAGTTCAACTTGCATTTATTAAATTAACCCACAATGAAAAGACTTGACAACTTTGAAACTGACGTCAAAATTTATTTCTAACCAACTACAACCACAAATTGACAACAAATGTAATTATTATAAGCTTTTTCTAACTTATTTCAGCCACAAACTGGTGATATGGATAGAGTTCAACAATGGAAAAACCTATAGAGCTGGTGTTCATCCCCGGACCGGGGGTGGGCCACCTTGTCTCCGCCGTGGAAATTGGCCGCCTGATCCTCAGCCGCCACCAACTCCTTTCTATAACATATCTTCTCATCGATATTTGGATAATCCCTTGATAATTACACGCAATCGCTGCCTTCATCCGCCACTTCACGTCTGCGTTTCACCAAGCTCAGCCGAGTTCAGCCCGAGTTCAGCCCAGAACTCGCGTCCAAACCCCTTCACGTTTTGGCCACCGCGTTAATCGATAGTCATAAGCCGTCTGTGAGAGAAGCAGTTCTTGAAATCGTTAAATCCGAGTCGTCCCAGGTTGCCGGAATTATAGTCGACATGTTCTGTACAAACATGATGGATGTCGCCGATGAGTTTAAGATTCCGAGTTACGTTTTCTTTACCTCCGGCGCTGGCTTTCTTGCCCTCATGTTACAGGTCCAGTTTTTCTCTAGTAGACTCGCAGCTAAAGATAAAGTAGTTTACTATATCGACTTGAATACATTGTTGGCCTCTCGTAACTTCTTGACAATTTCTTTCACGCGAAAAATATGTTTCACTAGATCCTGACGTGTCTTAACTTGTTACAGGTCCAGGTTATTACCGATGAGTTCGAGCAGGACATTACTGAGTTCAAGGATGACGCTAACAAAGAATTGTTGATTCCGGGTTTCCTGAATCCAGTTCCGGCTAAGGTTTTGCCTAATCCAATGTTGGATAAAAGTGGCGGGCGGGATTTAGTCATCTCTACTGCTCGGAGAATCCGAGGCTGTAAAGGAATCATGGTTAATACATTCCTGGAACTTGAGACGAATGCGATCAAATCCTTGTCATCTGATGGCAAGATCCCACATGTTTTCCCCGTCGGGCCACTAATCAATCTTAAGCAGAATTTAGGTGGTGATGTGGGCATTATGAGGTGGTTGGACAATCAGCCCACTTCTTCGGTTGTGTTTTTGTGCTTCGGAAGCTTGGGAAGCTTTAATCAAGAACAAGTCAAGGAGATAGCTGTAGCACTCGAACACGTTGGTTATAGATTCTTATGGTCCTTACGCCGGCGGCCACAGGAGGGTAGTATGGAATCTCCATGTGATTATGAAAATCTAGAGGAAGTTCTGCCACAAGGTTCGTTAATTAACCTGATATGTTTAAATTGGGGTTAAATTCACCAACGGTCACTAAAGTTATCTTAACACTACAAAATAATCACTGAAGTTCAAAAGTTTCAAGAAGTTAGAAATCCTTTCACTAATAGTCACTCTATTAAATTTTTAATTTAAAATGGTGATGTGGCATGATGACATGGCGTTTATTTATTGCGTGATAAATCACGTATCTTTATATAATATTCACTTTAGTCCCTATATTTCAATTAAGTTCAAAAATTGCATCTTAGGTACTTAATCTTTAACATATTTATACTTTGGTCTACAAATTTTTAATTATTTTTCAGTTAAGTCTTCTAAAAATTGCATCTTAAGTCCTTCAACTTTTTACATCTTTATACATTAGCTTCCAAATTTTCAATTATCTTTCAATTAAGTCCACTAAAAAATTGCATCTTAAGTTCTTCAACTTTATACTTCTTCAAACTTTTGTCCCCCAAATTCATGATTTTAGTGGCCAAAATAAATACAATTTTAGTGGTTAAAATAAGTGCACTTTTAATTAAATCATTGACTTTACACTTGAATTTTTACATAAACGAACAAAATAATATAATTAAATAATAAACTATTTAGTAGTCAAAATAAGTGTAAAATTCGTATTTATCACTTAGAGTTGACTATTAAAAATAAATATTTTAGTGGTCAGACCCTATAATATTATTTTGTTCGTTTAGGTGAAAATTCAAGTATAAAGTCAAGGATTCAATTGAAAGTATACTTATTTTGACCACTAATTACACTTATTTTGGCCACTACAATCAATTATTTGGGGGACCAAAGTTTGAAGATGTATAAAGTTGAAGGACCTAATATGCAATTTTTAGAGAACTTAATTGAAAGATATTGAAAATTTGGGGATCAAAGTGTAAAGATATAAAAAATTGAAGGACCTAAGATGCAATTTTTGGAAGACTTAACTCGAAAGATAATTAAAAATTTAGGGACCAAAGTGTAAAATGTAACAAATTAAGGACCTAAGATGCAATTTTTGAAGGACTTAATCGAAAGATAATTGAAAATTTGGAGACTAAAGTGTAAAGATGTAAAAAATTAAGGATCTAAGATGCTATTTTTGAAGGACTTAATTGAAATATAGGGACTAAAGTGAATATTATATAAAGTATGGCTTACTATGCAATAAATAAATACCACATTATCACGCCACATCACTATTTTAAATTAAAAATTTAATAAAGTGACCATTAGTGAAAGGATTTCTAACTTCAGTGACCACCACTGAAATTTTTGAACTTTAGTGACCATTTTGTAATTTAAAAATAACTTCAGTGACCATTGGTGAAATTAACCCGTTTAAATTGTTAGAGACAAGCTTCTAAAAAGCGCGAGATATGGCATGGCAAAGAGAAGTATCAAGCGTTACGAGTTTAGACGTGTCTAGACGTAACCTAGACATAGTAACATGTTTATCAATCTTTAATATTATTTTAATTATTCTAAGTTTATTAATAATTATTTTAATAAGACCATTAATAATTATTCTTTTTATTTAAATAGTTTATTTAATATTGAAAAATAAAAAGAAAATAAATAAAAAGGAATGCTCCTTTTGGTGCCTAGGTCCGCATTAGACAGTCAAAATAGAGTTGACTGTTGTTTCCATACTTTCTTCATATGCAAAACTTTTTCCTTACACCTAGTCCCGCCTAAGTTTTACCTTTTCCTACTTTTAGAATACTGAATATAAGAGGTTGACATCAATTTCTCAAGATTTATATTCTTCATGATACGCCTAACACCTAACAAGTACACACTTGTAATAAATGACTGGTCCTAAGATTTGAAGAGCGTCTTTTGCTTGCTTAAACTGTTAGGATGTGAAATTTTATAGTTGCTGGCAGAAGAAGACCAAAAATCTGATTTTAAACATTTATGTGCGCAAAATGTTCCTATCTTTCACTATTTTTTGCTCTCAAATCATCAATCTCGTTTTGATTTATTTGCGCAAATTAACTCTTTTGTCAATTTTAACGGCAAATGTTAACGGATGTAGACGGCAATGACATTTTCTACAAAAAAAAAAAAAAAACGTTTATTTACTAGTTAAGATGTTAAAATTCAAATGATAAGGACATTTTGCACAATAAGAACAAACGACAAGAACGAATTATGCTAATAACACACACCTTACGTAGCTAAATACATGTTCTTTCATCTAAAAGTTCACCGCTAGATACAAGATAAATTTATTTAAATTATATATGCTATAGGTTTCCGGAAAGGACTTGGTGTGTGGGGAAAGTGATTGGTGGGCACCGAATCGCCATCCCGTCCCACCCAAGAATTGGCGGGTTTGTATCGCATCGCTACCGGAATTCTACAATCGGAGAGCCTATGGTTGGGGTGCCCATGGCGGCGGCGTGGCCTATGTACGCGAGCAACAGATCAATGCCTTCGAGATGGTTGTAGAATTGGGGATGGCAGTTGATATAAAAATGGATTATAGGAATGAGATTAACATGGACAGCCAAGTCATTGTGACCTCTGAAGAAATAGAGAGAGGAATTAGGCAGCTTATGAATGGGAATGAAATTAGAAAGAGAGTGGAGGAAATGAAAGAAAATAGCCATACTGCTTTGATCGCGGGTGGATCATCCTATGACTTCTTGGGACGTTTGATCGATGTCATCGTGCACGAGTCGATCTCCTTGGTACAATGATCAAATTAGGGGCATTTATTTGTGAATAATTAAGTGCATCTGATAATGAGCAAATAATGCTCGTCTTTTTTTGTTTATTTTTATGTGGTGGAAGAAATGATAACAACAATTTAAGACAAGTTACCTTTTAGAAAAGCAAAAAAGAAACAATGGAAACCAAAGTGTAGCTAATGTAGTGATGTTAAAAGCAAGTCAAAAAGTTTAGTTGCTATGCCGATCTAGCCTAAGTACATGTTTAGTAGTGCTAAAATTATTTGTTTAAGTACTTATAAGTTGTAGATCTTACGAAATATGTGAATAATAAGTAGATAATAAGTTGTGCCAAAATTCATTTTGATTGGGCCAAGCCTACCAAATTATAGTCCACACCCAAAGTTGCCGGGTATGTGGAAGCAAATGGTAGTTATAAATGTATTATATTTTAATTGTGTTAAAGGTTTCTAATTTTTATTAGTGTCACATTCTTATCTTTAGCATTATATTAATGAGCACATCTTATCACTAATTACAGTATTCATTCAAAAATTATGTTAGTGTACTTTAAAATCAAGGACAAATATTTAATCGTAATTTTGTATTTATTTTTTATTTACATATTTAAAAATACGATGAGCAAATAAGTCTATTTTCTCCTTGTTACTAGAATTTTTGATGAAAACCGTTATGAGGGAGAATGTGTGCTAATTAATAGAAAATTGTTGATAAGAATGCAACGAAAAAGAACTGAAGATATAAGAGTGGAAATGAGAAAATGACCTAAAGATTATGAACCATTCATGCAATTAAAATGTAGTACCTATATATTTGACTAAAATATCCTTAGCCTATCAAACTTAAAACAGTTCATAAAATTTTAGATCTAGATTTTTCTGGGACGTATCCGTAATATAGCGTGTTAGTTAGGAGTGTGAAGAGCATACATTATATGTTAATGTAATAAAATCCTCAACTTTTAAAATTAGTTCATAGATATCATCCTACACAAATGGGTGGAGATGAAATTTGGCACTTCTTGGTCACGGCCACCTCGCCCTAGACCGTGTTGGAGTTATAATTTTTTTTTTTAAAACCAACAGCCCAATCCATTTAAACATAGGCCTATCCCTGTCTCTATGTCTGGCTGTGTCCATATTATTAAAAACACAAGAGCTCCTGCAATGCTTAGAACCTAGAATCGAATTTCGTGTCCAAATTTCCTCCCACCTGGCCGACTTCTAGTTGCCCCTGGTCCGCCTGCCTCTGTCCACCGCCAACTGCTACCTGCCACTTAATCTTTGCTCTTTATTACCGATGCTGCTTGCACAAGGTAAGGCACCTGGCTTCCAGATTTTCATATTTTGGAATTTGGCGTCTGATTTGATTTTGAATGATGTTTATTTTTGTACCAAGTTCATTGTTTGCCCTAAATTCATTGTTAGTTTGCCCTAATATTTTTCCCAATTTTCAGCTTTGAATATTGATGATTTTTACCATATTTTGTGATTTTAGTGCTGAATTATTGATGATTATGAACTAGAAGTAGGAACTTTTTGCTTTGTTGTTTTGTTTTGGATTTTGGAATTAGAAGTTAATGGCGTATAAATCTTCAAATAAATGGACATAGAATTTGCATATGGACTCAAATTTTCTATCATAATATATTTTTAGAATCGTCTCGATGAGGTCAAGACGAGTTGCTTTGCCACTGATGAAGATGGATTTTAGCCATTTCAATTGGTCTCTTTAGTTTAAAATTGCAATATTTAGTTTGTCGTGTCTATTTTTGTTTTTTGTTTTCGTGCATTTATTCCTCATTTACAGTTTTATTTCAATTAAAATTTACTTGTATAATTAATTTTGTGGAATTCTTGATTTTTAAGAATATACAATGACCGCACAACAACTTCCTACGAAGAAAAGAAAAACGACCTTGCATTCTTTCTTCAAATCAAGAATAAATACACCAACTAAAGATTCAAATGAACGTCAACTTACTCCTCCAACTCAGAATCAACAATCTCTTCCTACTTCATCTTCCAAAATTGAGCGGGATCCATGAAAAAGAAGAATATATATGACTATCCTCTTGATAAAAGGGATGAGATTGGACGGACATATTTGATAGTTGAGCCTTATCAACCTAAACTCCGAGGGTATAAAGCAAGAAAGTATAAAGATAAAACTTGTCATTTTCAGTATATTTGGTTTAATCAATTTTTTTGGTTGGAGTATTTGCTTCAACACATAATGCTTATTGTTTTTTGTTCTTTCTTTTTGGCAATGATAGACATTGGGCTTCTCTTTCAACATTAGTAACTACTGGATTTGATAATTGGAAGAGAGTTCAGGGAAAAGAGTATGCATTTCTTCTACACGTTGGTTCTTCAACTTCATCACCTCATAATAGGTGTGTGGTAAACGCTCAAGATTTAATGAGACCGGCTCAACATATTGATAAGGTCATTTATAGGGCAAACAAATAGGAAGTTATGAAAAATCGATTGCGGCTAAAAGACATCAATTGTAAGTGTTCGATGGATAGCAGGGGTGTTCTTTCAGAGGTCACGATGAATCTGAAGATTCATTGAATCGTGGAAATATAATCGAATTGTAGCGGTGTTAGTGAAACTTCTTCAGACACACTAAAAAAAGAAATATATGATGTTCTTGTTCAATACAACCTCCAGGTTCATAAATTGAGAGGTAAAGAGTATGATGGTGCTAGCAATATGCGTGGCCAATGAAATGGACTTCAGGCATTGTTTCTTAATGGTTGTCCATATGCGTACTATGTCCATTATTTTGCTCATTGATTGCAATTGACATCGATTCTTTCGCTGACCAAGCAATGTGATCCTATTTATGACTTCTTTTCTCTATTAGACAATATAATTAATATTGTTAAATCTTCTCGCTAAGAGCAACACCGAGCTACAAGTTGTCCAAAGAGCGTAAATTGAGAATAATGTTAGCAACCGGAGAACGCGAGTCCGGACAAGGGGCTAATTAGATGAAAACCTTGCAATGATCATGAGCTACTCGCTAGTGTTCTCATCAAGAATCATAAGAGTATGACATATATGTATGCTTCAACTTGCAAGGTGCTTGAGTATCTTCTTGGCAAATGTTCAAATCCAAAGGCTCAAAGTGATATTCGTGGTGCTTGTAAAAACATCAAGAGCTTTGATTTTGTATTTTGCTTGCATTTAAATAGTTCAATTGTGGGAATCACTTATTTTCTTTGTCAAGCTTTTCAAAAGAATATGTTGACATTCTGGTTGCTATGAGATATGTCTCCACTGCAAAAATCTTCTTCGAGAATTAAGACAAGGTTGGGAGAAACTGCTTCAGGAAGTGAAAGATTTTTGCTCAAGACATGACATTGATATACCCTACCTAGACAACAATATTGGTCGTGGTCGCAAGCAAATTACTGTTGAACATCATTATCACTTCGGCGTTTTTAATGAAGCTATAGATTTTCAGTTGATAGATTTGGATAAAAGATTTAATGAGACATCGGTTTGACTCATTTAACTTAGTGTGGCTTTGGATCCTAAAAATTCATTTGAATCATATAATGCAAATGATATTTGTGAGCTTGCATTGGAGTTTTATCGTGAGGATTTTGAACGCCAAGAGAAGAATGCCTTATTAACTTAATTGAAAAATTATCGTGAAGATGTGGTTCGTGATCTTCAATTTGAAGTACTTACACTTTTAAAATTATGCGAGAAGTTGGTTGAAATAGGAAGGTCAGAGGATTACAAGATGATAATTAGATTAATTCGCCTTGTGTTGACATTACATATTTCTACTGCGACTGCTGAGAGAGCATTTTCAACAATGAAACATGTGAAGAAGACAATTCTTAGCAAAATGGGTGGTGAGTTTCTTGCTGATCCCATGACAACTTTTGTTGAGTGAGACATTGTTAATAAAATAGATATAGATTATATTATAGAAGAATTTACACCATTTGTAAAAGATCATTTGGCACAAATTTGTTTAGCTAATTTTAGATCTTGAATAGTTTTTGCAATACAATAACTTCTTGTAAGTTTTTTAACGATTATGACTTATTTGAAAACATTAGATTCTCATAAAAATAGGTTCAGTAATTGTGGTTTAAAAAACCCCATCCCATTAACCCACTCTTTTGCTATATCTTAACTCTGTCCTTGATCCCTACACTATATATAATAATTTAAAATTACTATTTGGCGAACTTATCGGGCCGTGAGCTTTAACATTAGGAACTGCATGTTGCTATAATTTTTAGAAAATGACACTCTAAAAGGGTAATTAAAGTCAAAATTTATTTCTGCCTGCCAAGGCCTCTTATTCTATGCGATATACAAGTTGATATGCATAATGTACAGTAGACAATCGTATCAATTATTATAATTGAAATAATATATTTTACTTTTGTTTTTCTTATTATACTCTTATATTAATATAAGTAGCAGTTCATATTTGTTAATAAAAATTAATTATATTTTTAACAAAAAAGTAGATTATAATTTGAGATAACCGAATAAAAAAAATAAGTCTATCTTTAGTAGACTTTACACCTACGTAGAGAATCTTTGAAATTATTTTTAAGATTTATAAATTGTAAGTCACCTTAAAATGTTAAAATAATAAGTAGATTGTAAGTTATGAATCCTACAAAATATGTAGATAAAAATATATTTAATCAATTTAATTCATTATTAAAACTTAGCCAAACAAGCTATTAGCCTGATTGATTGGCTATTTGGCTATCGTAAATTAATTTAAATTGATCAAATATATTTTTACTTACAAATAAAATTCATAACTTATCATTCGTACATCCAATATAATTCATAATTTACGCCAAACATGCACTTACAACCACAGAAAAACAAGTAAAATATTATAATCATACACAAGCTTCTAACCTGTTACTACGACAAACTACGACAAACTAGCAACAAAAATATATATCTAATTATATATTGATATCACAATCACCGAGAAAAGTAAACTTCTGGAGCCAGAAACAATGGAAGAAACCAAAGAGCTGGTGTTCATCCCGGGTCCGGGGTTGGGCCACCTAGTCTCCGCCGTGGAAACTGGCCGGAAAATCATCAGCCGCCACCAACATCTTTCCGTTACATATCTTCTCATGGATACCATTCCCAACGACAAACACCTTTATAACTACACACAATTGCTGCACTCAGCCGCCACTTCCCGCCTCCGATTCACCAACCTCCACCGAGCTCAACCCGATTACAGCGAAGAACTCAAATCCAAAAATCCTGCTATACTCATCACTGAATTTATTGACAGTCATAAGCAATTAGTGAGGGAAGCAGTTCTTGAAATCATTAATTTCGAGTCTTCCCAGGTTGCCGGTATTATAGTCGACATATTCTGCGTAAACATGATTGATGTCGCCGATGAGTTCAAGATTCCGAGCTACGTGTTTTTCCATCCAGCGCAGGATTTCTTGCCGTCATGTTACAGGTCCAGGTTATTACAGATGAATTCAAGCGGGACATCACTGAGTACAAGGACACTGATAAAGAATTATTGATTCCGGGCTTCTTTAATCAAGTTCCGGCTAAGGTTTTGCCCACTGGAATGCTGAATAAACATGGTACTTTGGATTTAGACGTGGCTACTGCTCGGAGATTCCGAGAATCCAAAGGAATCATAGTCAACACATTCATGGAGCTTGAGACAAATGCAATTAAATCCATGCTGTCAGATGGCAAGATCCCGCCAGTGTTCCCTGTCGGGCCTGTAATCAATCTTAAGCAGAAACCAGATGAGGATGAGGGGATCAGGAGGTGGTTGGACAATCAGCCCACTTCTTCAGTGATTTTTTTGTGCTTTGGGAGCTGGGGAAGTTTCAAGAAAGAACAAGTCAAGGAGATAGCTGTAGCACTTGAGCACTCCGGCTACAGGTTCTTATGGTCGTTACGGCGGCCGCCAATGGATGTTGATTTTTCAAGTGATTATGAATATCGGGAGGAAGTTGTGCCTGAAGGTTTTTTCGAACCACCTCGTCGCTTAAGCTTAAAAAAAGATTAATGTTATCTATTATTAGTAGACATCATCACCCATTTAAGTGTCAGTAGAGCTCTAATTTATTGTCCTATGCATCACAACTTCATTGTCCAATAAATTAAGAGAATCACTGCCATATAAATGGATAACATTAAAAAATCTGACACATTTTTGTTAAAAAAAAAATTTTTAGCTCGTGGGTTAAAAATTAAAAATACTGTCAATCATTTCGTATTTAGTAATTGGATTTCATTTTATTTAAAGTACTCTATGAATTTGCTTATTTCAGTTCAGTCATTGAGTAAAATTAGTTAATTTTTCTAATGCAATGTTCAACATGGAAGATGACAATTCTCTGAGAAAAGCTAGTGAATTTTAATTGAGTGAACAAACTCAAATAAAAGGCAAGTTTTAGTGGCCAGTTTAGATCAAATAAAGTTTAATTAACTTGATTGACACACAGCTAGTTCATTTAAGGACTAACGCATATACAATTTTTACAAATAACCTACGTCGAAGTTTGAATCAGTTCATTTAAAAACTTAAAACTATTAGAGATAAAATACATTCATTTGTTTATTTAAATTTTATCTTGATTAGGTTTTCTAGAGAGGACTTCCAGTGTTGGAAAAGTGATCGGTTGGGCACCGCAACTGGCCGTGCTATCCCACCCGGCTGTTGGGGGTTTCATATCGCACTGTGGCTGGAATTCTATACTGGAAAGCCTATGGTTTGGGGTGCCAATAGCAGCATGGCCCATGTACGCCGAGCAACACTTCAATGCATTTGAGATGGTAGTAGAATTTGGCATGGCAGTTGATATAAACATGGACAGCAAAATCATTGTGACTTGTGAAGAAATAGAAAGGGGAATTAGGCAGCTTATGAATGGGAATGAAATTAGAAAGAGGGTGAAGGAAATGAAAGAAAAGAGCCATATAACTTTGATGGAACATGGATCATCCTACGACTTCTTGGGACGTTTGATTGATGGCATCATGCACAACTCGATCTCCTCTGGTACATGATCGATGGCATCATGCACAACTCGATCATACTCGGTTTTATTTTTCCATGTTGATTTTGGAAATTGGAATGAGTCTTTATTGTTGTTTTTCTTTTTTCTTTTTGGTTAATCATGTTGAATGTCTCTTTCTTCAACGACTTTTGAGTATTGTGGCTGATTATTTCTTGTGAGTGTAAATATTTGGAATGTTTAGGAAGGTGAATTGAATTGTGATGCAGGGGCAGTGCTAGAAAATTACGTGGATCAGGGACTGAAGTTTTTTAAAAAAAGTCAACGTATGAATAGTCAAGCAAAGTACCTGTTGTGCGTAGCCCGTACCGGTACCAATACTTCTATACTTCTTGGACTATAGCTGACAACAAAGAACTAACTAAAGATTTGCTAAGTGAACAAGCTTGAAAGTACTAAGTCGAATTTTTAAATAGTTGCGTTTTGTTAGAATTCAAATCTAAGACTCTTTACACTAGTGGCAAGAACATTTTAATTAACGTGCAAACATGAATTCTATGATTAAGACATATAAATGCATAAGTTCTACATTTAATACAACTATACAAGTACATGTAAATTCTATTTCTAATTGTTGCGCTTTTTTAAGACTTTGTTGACAATTTATAATCGCAGACAAAGAAATAAACCAAGAACTTAAGCAAGAAATAACATCAAGATCGGTGATCCGGTTCGGCCAACAATCGACCTACATCTTGGGGCCTCGGTGAGAGCAATTCTGCATACAAAAGATCCACTAATAACCAAGAAGATAACAACATAGTTACACCGGTGTGTTAATCATGTCCGATCCAACACACAATAAACCGAATAAGAACTTCTCCTATCTACAGTAAACTAGGGATTTCAAATCAGTCTTGAATCCCACTTTGATATAGTGAATACAATGATCTATTGTTTAGATATTGTATTCATATTCAAAGAACAACATTTCCCCTTTCTCCGAAAGATAAAGAAAAAAATCAGAAGTAGAAGAAGAAGAAGAAATGGCGGAGGTTTCTTGGAACCCTTATTCAGAGAGTAAGAAAGAAAAAGAAGAATGAATCGTCTCTCTCTCTGTACCGTTCATGCCCTTTTATACATGTGTTGAGTGGATTCCACGCGTCAGTCAATGTGCCGTCCAACAAAATACACAATGCACTTATCTGTAGTTGCAAAAACATTTGCACGTTTTTATATTTGAAGGGAGTCACGCTTTATTCCAACACTAATAT
This sequence comes from Forsythia suspensa, assembly GCA_023638005.1. Lineage (NCBI taxonomy): Eukaryota > Viridiplantae > Streptophyta > Magnoliopsida > Lamiales > Oleaceae > Forsythia > Forsythia suspensa. The sequence goes on along the minus strand of JALRMA010000409.1, from coordinate 46,654 downwards.
TGGCATGTCTACGTAAATTCTAAGTGTAACCCAATAGATTCATCATTTCCTTATGTAGAATATTTGTAGACTATCAATGTTCAAACTATATCTTATTATTAATCAAAACAGAGTAATTAATTTGTCAAAGAAGCAATTTTCATACATGAAAGGAACAAAAAATCTCAAAGCGTGAAAAAATTAAAAAAAATTATTCACTCAATGATGATAAAATTCTTGATACAGTATAACTCATCAGCACAAAAAAATTTAAAAAGCACCTGTTGGTGGCTCCGCTACTGCGGTTCCAGTTCTTGGTTCGCCGATGCCAATTGGTGGTCAAATGAAATTTCTCCAATTCTGCAATTTACAAGTGAATTTCAGATTTCACTAGTTCACTTCAAATATAAAACTGAGTCAATTTGGAAGTTAAGAGGAAATCATTGGCAAATTCATTACTCGAAGAGGAAAATAAAACTTCAGAAATTGATGGCAAACTACAACAAGTCCTTTGAAATTATCCACCACATACATATAGCAAAATTTACAGTGAGGTTATTTACTCTTATAATATATAATTTAGAAATACATAATACATAAATAACAAAAAAAAAGTGTTGTCTCTAGTGGTAGGCTTGCCTCCTCTTAAAGGTGGAGGGTCTCAGGATGTAACTCTTGATTTGTCTGGTTTAGCAATATATTTTTGAAATTTGATAAAAATAAAAAAAAATAAAAAAAACGCTGATTTATCTTGATTTTGATTTATACTTGATTTGATCAAGTGCATTATGATCTTTTAAGATCTCCTGGATTGGAAAATTTTTGATTCGATCAATTGGTCCAGGTCGAATTTTATAACTAGATAATAATAGAAGTTCGAGGTTTTTTTTACAAAAAAAAAAAGTTTTAATTACAAAAAGTAGCAATAGAGTAATCTTTAAAGAGTAGACAAATAATCTACACATGTAATTAAAACAAAAAGATTAGGCATAGTTAAACTTCTAGCTAAGAAAAATTATCTATTTTTGGTGATGTTACTGCAAGCTTTGAAATAGTGTATGAATATTTCAAGAGATAAGTGAATACAAATATTGCAAAAATAAATTGAATGTAAAAATTTGTGCTCATGAGGCGTGCAAAATAACACTGCAAAATAACACTATCTTTAACGTGTTATTTGTCCTCATTTAAAGAGTTTGATAGCATTTTGTCAACCAAACATTCCCAAAATACAACGAAACCAATTGAATTCTTCAACGAGGGAGAATTTCTTTAGACATTCTGTCCGTGAAAGTTAAAAGTGTATAATATTGCAATAAGCAATGAAACAGTGTCGATTCTTCAATAACTGTTCTACTAAATATTAATCTAAAATAATCATAACTAATTACTTGAACCATTAACAACTCAAATTGTTCAATAATTATAATCTACTAAAAACGACTAAAAAATGTTAGTTAGAATTAGAGGTGGTAAAAATAGGCTGGCCTGATAAAAAAATATTTTAACCCAAATCACCCACTCATTCATCTACCCAACCCCCACACTTATACCGGAAATAGGGGGAATTACCTCCCCTTGTTACTGACACCGACATCGGCATTGACACTCCCCATGGTTTTGCGGTTTCGACCAAATCAGGGGGAGGGGGATTTCTCCCCTATGTCTTGTTTTTTTTTTTTAAATTTAATTTAGTAATTGTTATGAAAAAAAATAAATTAAAATTTAAAATTAAAATGGCCATTTAATCATGTACCAAAATCGAAATTTGGATTGACCTAGTAAATACGAGCTTTTATAAAATTGAACTGTGTGGCCCATTTGCCACCTCTAATTGAAATCAACGAATTTGAGATGTTAGGATTTCACCATTTTACAGTAGTTTATCCTTATTAAATTTCGCCTATCGAGCTAAGACATTAACAAATTGACAACAAATGTAATTATTATAAGCTTTTTCTAACTTATAACTTATTTCAGCCACAAACTGGTGATATAGAGTTCAACAATGGAAAAACCTATAGAGCTGGTGTTCATCCCCGACCGGGGTGGGCCACCTTGTCTCCGCCGTGGAAATTGGCCGCCTGATCCTCAGCCGCCACCAACACCTTTCTATAACATATCTTCTCATCGATATCAATCCAAATGATAAATCCCTTGATAATTACACGCAATCGCTGCCTTCATCCGCCACTTCACGTCTGCGTTTCACCAAGCTCAGACGACTTCAGCCTGAGTTCAGCCCAGAACTCGCGTCCCAACCCCCACCCGTTTTGGCCACCGCGCTAATCGACAGTCATAAGCCGTGTGTGAGAGAAGCAGTTCTTGAAATCATTAAATCCGGGTCGTCCCAGGTTGCCGGAATTATAGTCGACATGTTCTGTACAAACATGATGGATATCGCCGATGAGTTCAAGATTCCAAGTTACGTTTTCTTTACCTCCGGCGCTGGCTTTCTTGCCCTCATATTACAGGTCCAGTTTTTCTCTACTAGACAAGTGGCTAAAGATAAATTACGTATAATTATTTTTAAGTGCTAAAATATGGATAATAAGTGATTATGGATTCTATGAAATATGTGGATAAATAATATGTTTGACCAGTTTCACATTATAGTTGTCCAAAAGGTTTTACTAAATCAGGACATGTCTTAACATGCTACAGGTCCAGGTTATTACCGACGAGTTCAAGCAGGACATAACAGCTAACAAAGAATTGTTGATTCCGGGTTTCATGAATCCAGTTCCGGTTAAGGTTTTGCCTAATACAATGTTGGATAAAAGTGGGGGCGGGATTTAGTCATGTCTACTGCTCGGAGAATCCGAAGTTGTAAAGGAATCATGGTTAATACATTCCTTGAACTAGAGACAAATGCGATCAAATCCTTGTCGTCTGATGGCAAGATCCCACATGTTTTCCCGTCGGGCCACTAGTCAATCCTAAGCAGAATTTAGATGATGATGGGGACATTATGAGGTGGTTGGACAATCAGCCCACTTCTTCGGTTGTGTTTTTGTGCTTCGGAAGCTTGGGAAGCTTTAATCAAGAACAAGTCAAGGAGATAGCTATAGCACTTGAACACATTGGTTATAGATTCTTATGGTCCTTACGCCGGCGGCCAATGGAGGGTAGTCTGGAATCTCCATGTGATTATGAAAATCTGGAGGAAGTTCTGCCACAAGGTTCGTTAATTAACCTTGCTGTGATGTGTTTAAATTGTTTGAGACATGCTTCTAAAAGCGCGAGATATGGCGTGGTAAAGAGAAGTATCAATCCTTACGAGCTTAGACGTGTCTAGACGTAACCTAGACATAATAACTCATTCACCAATCTTTAATATTATTTTAATTATTCTTAAGATTATTAATAATTATTCTTTTATTTAAATATTATATTTAATTTTGAAAAAAAAAAATGCTCCTTTCGGTGCCTATATCCGTATTAGGTAGTTAAAATAGAGTTGACTGTCTTTTCCACACTTTCTCCATATGCGAAACTTTTTCCTCACACCTAGACCCGCCTAAGTCTTAACTTTTAATAAGAGATTGACACCAATTTCTCGAGATTTATTTTCTTCATGATACACCTAACACCTAACAAGTACACACTTGTAATAAATGAGTGGTGCTTAGATTTGAAGAGCGTCTCATGCTTGCTTAAATTGTTAGGATGTGAAATTTTATAGTTGTTGGTAGAAGCAAATTCAAACTCTGACTTTAAATTTTATGTACGCAAAACATTCTTATCTTTCCCTGTTTTTTGCACAAATCATTAATCTCGTTTAGATTTATTTGCGCAAATTAACTCTTTTGTTAATTTTGGCGGAAAATGTTAACTGATGTGGATGGTAAAGACCTTTTTTGCAAATAAACGTTTATTTACAAGTTAAGATGCCAACATTCAAATGATAAAAATATTTTGCACAATGAGAACAAACGGTAAGAACGAAACGTGCCAATTAACGCACACCTTACGTAGCTAAATACGTATTCCTTCATCTAAAAGTTCACTGCTAGAGACAACATGCACTTATTTAAATTATGTCTACTATAGGTTTCCTGGAAAGGACTTCAGGTGTGGGAAAAGTGATTGGGTGGGCACCGCAACTGGCCATTCTGTCCCACCTAGCAATTGGCGGGTTTGTATCGCACTGCGGGTGGAATTCTACACTGGAGAGCCTATGGTTTGGGGTTCCCATGGCAGCATGGCCTATGTACGCGGAGCAACAGATCAATGCCTTCGAGATGGTAGTAGAATTGGGGATGGCAGTTGAAATAAAAATGGATTATAGGAATGAGATTAACATGGACAGCCAAGTCATTGTTACTTGTGAAGAAATAGAGAGGGGAATTAGGCAGCTTATGAATGGGAATGAAATTAGAAAGAAAGTGAAGGAAATGAAAGAAAAGAACCGTACTGCTTTGATCGAGGGTGGATCATCCTACGACTTCTTGGGACGTTTCATTGACGTCATCGTGCACGACTCGATCTCCTTGGTACAATGATCAAATTAGGGGCATCTCTATGAAATTTGTGAATAATTAATTGTATATGATAATGAGCAAATAATATTTGTCTTTTTTGTTTATTTTTGTGAGTGGTGGAAGAAATAGTTACAATAACTTACCTTTTAGAAAAGCAAAAAAGAAATAATGGAGACCAAAGTAAGGTCCGATTTTGGGTCGAAGTGAGTGAGGCAATCGTCTTTGCCCAAAACTAAAAGAGGCCTCTTTTTTTCAAAAAAATAAAATAAAAAAAATAAAGGTTTCTAGCCCAGCCCAACAGGTAGATTACCAGGCAAAATCAAAGGAGGCCATTTTAAAAAGGGCAAAGTTGACAAGAGCCCTAATTTTTGTAAAAAAGTTAAAAAAAACTTAATTTTTTAATCTTTCAAAAAATACTTCATTTTCATGGTTTGATTTAAAAAATACCTCATTTTCTATTAAAAACAATATTTTATAATATGGCATGATGATGTGTTATTTATTTATTGTATGGTAGTCCATATACTGTATATAATATTCACTTTAGTTTTTACATTTTCAATTATATTTCAATTAAGTCATCCAAAAATTACATCTTAGGTCCTTAATCTTTTACATATTTACACTTTAGTCTCCAAAATTTTAATTATCTTTCAGTTAAGTCTTCCAAAAATTGTATCTTAAGTCATTCAACTTTTTACGTATTTACACTTTGGTCCCCAAGTTTCAATTATCTTTCAGTTAAGTCTTCTAAAAATTACATCTTATGTCCTTCAAATTTATACATTTTCAAAGTTTGGTCTTTCAAATCTTTGATTTTTGTGGCTAAAATAAGTGCAATTTTAGTGGTCAAAATAAGTGCAATTTCAATTAAATATTTGACTTTACACTCGAATTTTCATATAAACGAACAAAATAAATATTTGTATGCTATTTTAAATTATGGTAACACATATGTTACTTTAATTTAAATTATAGTAACGCATATGTTACTTTAAATTAAATTAGATTAACACGTGTTACCTCCACCAACTATCATATTTGTATACTATTTGAAATATAATAATAATTATAATCATATTTTACAATTTATTTTCTTTGATAATTGTTTAAAAATACAGTATTTTCATAAAATCAATATTTTCATTTATTCATTTGAAAAATAATATTTTTACACGAGTAACATATTTTGTTATTTCATCATTTTCCTTAAAATTAATACTTTATAATTCACTCATTTTATTATTTTTTTTAAAAATATATTATTTTCATTTAAAATTAATATTTTAATTTTTCATTGAAAAACAATATTTTTACATGGGTAACATATATGTTACTATATGTTACTTCCTCATATTTTATTAAAATCAATATTTTACTATTTCTTTATTTTTATAATTTTTTTAAAAATACATCATTTTCATTTAAAATCAATATTTCAGTTTTTTTATTTTAAAAAAATATTTTTTTACTAGTAACATATATGTTACTATGTGTTACTTGCAATAAAATCAATATTTTATAATTATTTAAAAATTCGATATTTTTCTTTAAAATTAATATTTCAATTTTTTTTAAAACAACATTTTTACGGGTAACATATATATTTACTATATATGTTATTATATAGTAACATATATGTTACTATGTGTTACTTGCTCATTTGAAATAAAATCAATATTTTATAATTATTTAAAAAATTCATTATTTTTCTTTAAAATTAATATTTCAATTTTTTTTAATTTTAAATCAACATTTTTACACGGATAACATATATGTTACTATATATTACTTCCTCATTTTTCATTAAAATCAATATTTTACTATTTCTCTATTTTTATAAATTTTTTAAAAATACATTCTTTTCACTTAAAATCAATATTTCAATTTTTCATTTAAAAATAACATTTTTATACTAGTAACATATATGTTACTATGTGATATTTGCTCATTTGCAATAAAATCAATACTTTATAATTATTTAAAAATACGTTATTTTTCAATATTTCAATATTTTTATTTTAAAAATATTTTTTACACGGATAACATATATATTACTATATATGTTACTATATGTTACGTTACTTCCTCATTTTCATTAAAATCAATATTTTACCATTTCTATATTTTTATAAATTTTTAAAAATACATTCTTTTCATTTAAAATCAAAATTTTAATTTTTCATTTAAAACAATATTTTTATATGTGTTAATTGCTCGCTTGCAATAAAATCAATACTTTATAATTATTTAAAAATACGTTATTTTTCTTTAAAATTAATTTTTATTTTTATTTTATTTTAAAACAACATTTTTACACATGTAATATATATGTTATTATATGTTACTTCCTCATTTTCATTAAAATCAATATTTTACCATTTCTCTATTTTTATAAATTTTTAAAAATACATTATTTTCATTTAAAACTATGATTCATTCCTTTTTAATACACATGAATATGTGTATTAAACTTTATATAGCACATATAACATTATTTTCATTTAAAACAATATTTTTATCCCAAGTAACATATGTGTTACCATATGCGTTATGATATGTTACTTTCTCATTTTTATTTAAAATCAATATTTCAATTTTTATTTTAAAACAATGTTTTTGTACGGATAACATGTATTACCATTACCAATCGCGCCCACCACAATCACAAGTTACCTACCTTATCCTATCACCGCCACTACAAAAGCGGGGTTCGGTCAATTACCACCATCTACAACCATAATCACATCCAATCAACCAAAGTAACACACATATTATCATCTTTAAATTAACACATATGTTACTTGTACAATAACACATATTACCACCACCACTAATTTAAATTACGATTACAAGTGTTTTACCCTTATTAAATTAGAATAACATATATGTTACCTTAATTTAAATTAGTGTAACACATGTGTTATCACAATCACCATCTTTCCCCACCATCGCGAAGTTCCAACACCACCACCAACACTGCTCCATCGCCTTCACCACCATTACTTTACCACCACCGTTAACTTAAATTATAGTAAAAAATGCGTTACCCTCATATAAATTATGGCAACATATGTGTTCCTTGTAGGAAAACACATATCTTACCACCACCATTAAACTAGACCATAGCTTCATTTATGTGAAAACTTCTTTTATAAAAAAAAAAAAAAATTCAACATTCGACTACCACCATGACCAACCCAAGACTTGTCCATAACTTCCTTTATTTAATACATTCCAAACTAGAACCAAATGAAATTTGAGGAATTTATTCATTCTTAAACCCATTATCATGATTGTACAAAGGCAATTCATCATCTCCGTTCACGTTTAATTTTCCACTTTCATTGTCCACACCATCAATAGTAACTATAAACAGAGTAATTTGTTTCAATTTGATATTCAAAACCATCATAATAATTGAAAGAATGAGAAGAATCATAATATTGGAACAATTTAGTTTCGCTTTCCACCTAGCATTCAACATTCAAAATTGGTCATATATGATATAAGACAATTCCAACATGCTAGCTAAGTGCTAGACTGTTAGAGGTACTGGAACTCTATAAAATGCTAACAACCCTTAATTCATCCTTGCAATTTGATCCAATAAAATAGTCGATTGATTTTGTGCAAATGGATGCGAAGAATTATCAACATCATAATGTGGTTTAATTGGTGATTTTCAAATTTGATGGAAATTTTCACAAACAACTTGAAAGTGAAAAAGCAAACCTATCTTCTTTTCAATTAATTTATTACATTTTTCAAATTTGATGGAAATTTTTCACAAACAGTGTGAATGAAGAAGCAAACCAATCTTCTTTTCAATTAATTTATTACATTGAAAAATAATAATAATAATAATAATAATAATAATAATAATAATAATAATAAAAAAATTGCTAAGCAGAAAAGAATTGACCATAAATGTAAAAATCAATTAATCACTTTTAACTAAATTCATAATTCTACAAGTTATGCAAGAAATAATTAGTATAATTTTGCTAACCAAACAATGTGCTAATATTTTAGAAGTGACTCAATTAGTAAATTATAGATTAATAACATTTAAACCGAAGAACAAGTACCAATTTAAGTAAATTTAAATTGAAATTAAGAAAAAGGAAGTGAAAATACAAAGTGAATTTCAAACACAAATAAAACATAAACAATGAGTTACCTGAATCTTTGAATATATTCTTCCTTATCCCTTTATCCAATTTAGGCAACTCTTAGGTATTCAAACCCAAAAATATATCTCCATTTCGAGTAGTGATTACCAAATCAAGAGAACTTAATTCAAAATTCAATGCAAAAGTAGATTTACACGGCAGATGTTATAGATCATGCGGATCCGTGAGAGAGGGTTGCGATCATCACAATAGTGGTTGGTGCCGGCAGTGCAAATCATCAATATTGACAGATGAATAAATTAGGATGAAAAAATTGAATGATTTGGATTGCACTTGATTTGAGATTTTGAGTTGCAATTGATTGAGAAATTTTTTGGAAGAATGGATCCAGTGGGTGTGGACTTATATTGGATGGGGTGCGTAAACAGCTATTGTAATTTTAGGGCAAATTCATTAACATAATTATTAAAAATAAAAACTGATGGCATATATCAACTTTTTTTTCAAAAAAAAAGAAGTGTGGGAGCTAATTTTCTCTTTTAAAAACATTATAAAATTAAATGGAACTCCAACACAACAGTCCAACAACAGCAACCTATTCATGGACGATTGGATCAATCTTCAGTCATTATCTCTCCGGCTCTCTTTCCCATTCATTTCGCAGACTGCTATCACACACAGAAAAAAGAAGAAACAGCCGGCAGCACCGTCTCTCTCTCTCTCTCTCTCTCTCTCTCTCTCTCCCCTCGTCTCGAATCTTGGCTCGCCTAACCAAAAGAATTTCTCTCCGTCTTCGTCAGGGAGGAGTCCTCACAGGTACCGACTGGTATATTGATTATGTTATCAATTGAGAAAGAAATAGTTGAATAATTAGATTATTTGAATTTGATTAATAGTTTTACTTCTAAAACCGCTAGATGATTGTATTTAAGTGAAAGTTTGAAATATTTTCACTTATTATTTGATTATAATATAAATTTTTGTATAATATATTTTGTTTGTCGTTTTTTTTTTTTTTTTGTCGAATTTTAAGTTTGCAATTAGTTTCGTAGTAGTCTTGGAGATTTTGAATGCATACTGCAATTTCAATTTGGGGGTTCATAGGAGGGTCTAATTTTTGGACTCGCTGTCCCGAAAATATCAGAACCGACCTTGACCAAAGTGTAGCTAATGTAGTGACGTTAAAGCAGGTCAAGAAGTTTAGTTGCTATGCGATTTAGCCTAAGTACATGTTTAATAGCGTTATAATTAGTAAGTTGTGGATTTTACAGTATGATGGATAAAAATATATTTGATCGATTTAACCAACTTAAATTATAGGCATCGATGGCTTGTTCAACTGTCGGATCAAAGCGAAGAAAGATCAATACCATAAGACTCTTTCTTGGAGAGCGTTCCAAAAGAGTATGTATGGTAGTAAAAAGATTCAAGACGATTGTTGTGTTTACAACCATCCAAGTTTAATCGATATTTAGGTGAAAAACTGCATCATTACTTAATAATAACATATCTTAATTAAGAAATTGGGCTATGCCCACCTTAAAGTTCGAGCCAAAAAAAAATTGTAATAATTTTGTCAAATACTTGATTTTATATAAAATTTTACAATTACTTTTTCATATTTTAAATTTCTAATATAACAATTGTAACACATATTTTTATAAGAAATATAATAAACGTAACAAATATAACAACAAACAATATTTTTAGGACAAAAAAGTTAGATAGTATTTTTAAAATTATTTTATATTTTGTGATATAGGGTAAAACTATCCTCTCAAAAAAAAAAAAAAAAAAAAAAAGAAAGAAAGAAAAGGCAAATTCATTTTGATTGTGTCGGACCTACTAAATTATATTCCACCCAAAGTTTCTGGGTATGTGGAAGCAAATGGTAGTTATGAAATGTAGGATAAATTGCATTTTAGTGTTTTCAAATTTTAATTTTATTTGTATTTGTATCTCCAGGTGTTTAATTTTTTTCGACATCTATCACTTCAATATTTATATAATTAGTACCAATGTCTTTACATAACGATATTGACCGCTAATTATATAAACAAATTGAGTGATAGATCCAAAATTTAATACCGGCGATCTGATCATAAAATAAGTCAAAGATGAGACACTGGTTGTAATTTACCCTAAAATGTATTATATTTTAATTATATTAAATGTATATTTTAATTTTTTTTTTCATCTCATTTCTATCTTTAGCATTACATTAATTAGTATATCTCATTACTAGTTACATTTTCATCCAAAATTATGTTAGTGTGCTTTAAAATAAAGGATGATATTTATTCATAATTTTGTATTTTTTTATTTGCTTATTTAAAAATACAAGGGGCAAATAAGTCAATTTTCTTCTTGTTAATAGAATTTTGGACAAAAATCGTTATCGCTTAGAATGTATGCTAATTAATAGAAAATTGATTATAAGAATGCAAGTTGAACATATAAGAGTGGAAATGAGAAAATGACCTAAAGATTATGATTTTTCATACAATTAAAATGTCCTTCGTTCATTTGACTAAAATATCCTTAGCCTATCAAACTTAAAATAGTTTGTAACATTTTAGATCTAGATTTTTGGGGACATATTAAATTTGAATGATATTATTCTTAAGTTGAACGAATGAGAATTGTGAATTTTACATCAATGCAAGCAAATCCCATCAGTTTTATCAATGTAAGGTCGTGAAGTTATTAAATTAGAAATGACGCCAAATTTCGGTCATTGATTTGACAAAATAGAGTTGGATGATCCATATAAAATGTTGCGCAAAGTTCAATGACCTCTTATAGAATTTTTGCTTACATGTTAAATCGAGTGAGTTTTAAGTTTAAAAATATATATTAATTAAAATTTTACTTATAAATTTAAACAAACATCGTATATAATATTTGATTGACTGTGGGTTAACTTATAGTTGAAATTTTGACAACTAAATTTCTTGATAGGTTCTTTTTATTTTTATTTAATACCACTTTTTAAGACCATATGAAAATGATCACTTTTCAACCAAAATTGAAGTTTAGAAACCGAAAAAATAAAAAAAATAAAAAATAAAAAATTTCAAGACTAAAGTGCAAAATGAGCTAAACATTAGGAACTGCATGTTGCTATAATTTTTCGAAAATGACACTAAAGTCAAATTTTATTCTATGCGATATATACAAGTTGATATGCTTAATGTACAGTACACAATCCTATCAATTATCGTGCTCTTAAATATACCTTCCGTCACACACAAATAAACTTATTTCTATTTTTACACAAATTAAAAAAAAAAATTAATTATTATAATTAAAACAATAAATTTTACTTTCATTTTTCTTATTATACCCAATATAGTGACAGTTCATATCTATTGATAAAAACTAAGAAATTAATTATATATTTTTAAAAAAGTAAATTATAATTTGAGATAAATGAGTAAAAATTAAGTCGTTTTTACAAGACTTGGAGAATGCTGAAATTTATTATAAATTGTAATATATGAAATGTTAAAATAATAAGTAGATAGTAAGTTATGATCGTATAAAATGTGTAGATAAAAAATATATTTAATTAGTTTAATTTATTATTAAAGCTTAGCCAAACAAGCTATTAACCTTTGCTTGGCTATAATTAAATTTTAATTTAAACTCGGTCAAATTTATTTTATCTACAAATAAAATTTATAACTTATTACTCACTTATAATTTGTACATCCAATATAATTCATAATTTACGCCAAACACGCACTTACAACCATTGTTCTAAAAAAATCCACTTTCACTTTGCAGCTTCCCGTATTGTTCTTATCTTGTTCTCGTGTAGATCCAAAAAAACTTTAAACTCGACTTCTCCACCTGAGTACACTTTACTCTTTTTGTTGTATATTACAATTTAATCATACACAAGCTTCTAACCTGTTCAACGACAAACTAGCAACCAAAATATATATCTAATTATATATGGCTTATTTGCACAAATGGTCCCTGATTTTTGCACTTCTTCGCGGGTTGAGGACCTATCTTTTCATTTTTGACAGTTTAACCCCTATTTCAAATGTTTTTGGCAGCAATAGTCCTTTTCAACAATTTCATCCAAATGGCTGTCAAATTTCACGGTGGAAGTTTTTTTATTTAAAAAATGCTTATTTGCACAAATGGTCCCCGACTTTTGTAAAGAAAAATTTGCAAAAAAAAGTCCCTAGTATTTTAGAAAGTATTGAAAAGTCCCATAACCTTCTAATCCTAACACATATGACCCTAAACTTTTTTGACAATTTTATCCCTAACTTAAATAAATTAAAAATAACTCACAAACCTTTTCAAAAATACAAATAAGTCCTAAATCTTTTTATTTTTTTTACAGATTTACACTTAAAATAATAAAAGTGTGTCATCAAGTCCCAAAACTTTTAATTTTATTCACCAAAATAATATTTAAAATGTGTTTGAATAAAATCAAATTTTTTAGTAAAAGTGATTGAAAAATTGTGGAACTATAAAATGTGTGGTTAAAATTAATTGTTGACTTTGACTTTAGCTTTTTAACAAAATCAAAATTGAAAATAACCGAGCCCTTAGAGTCTACAGATTTTCGGTGGTACTGTTAATTAACAAAAAATTATACCCATGATCAAAATTTGACCAATTTAAAATTTTAATTTATTTTTCATATCAATTACTGTGAGGTGGCAAAATGGGTCACCAGATAGCTCGCCTCTAGTCAAGGCTAGTCCAATAAAAAGTTGATCCAATAAAATTAAGTCAACTTGGTTCGAGATAACTAGCCAACCAGCCTGGCCCGATAATTTTTTTTTCCCAAGTCCTTACCCTACACTTCAAACACCCCACCCCTAGCGTACCCACATTTCAAGGAGAGAGGATGGGTGGGGTGTTTGAAGTGGAGTAGGACTTGGGCAAAAAAAAATTATCTGGACCAAACTGATTGATGATTAATAGTCGGACTAAATTGACCAAATTTCTATTTAATCAATTTTTATCGGATCACCACTTTTCAAAGATCGGGCTATTATCGGGACAGCCCAATTGGGTCGGGTCCATTTTGCCACCTCTAGTAATTGATATGAAAAATAAATTAAAATTTTAAATTGGTCAAATTTTGATCATGGTATAATTTTTTTGTTAATTAATGTGCACCACCGGACAAATCTGGAGAGACTCAAGAGCCCGCTTGTTTTCAATTTTGATTTTGTTAAAAAGTTAAAGTCAAAGTCAACAATTAATTTTAAGCACACATTTTATGGTTCCACAATTTTTCAATTACTTTACTAAAAATTTGATTTTAATCAAACACATTTTAAATATTATTTTGGTGAATAAAATTAAAAATTTTGGGACTTGATGACACACTTTTATTATTTTAAGTGTAAATCAGTAAAAATAAAAAAGATTTAGGACTTATTTGTAATGTTGAAAAGGTTTGTGAGTTATTTTTAATTTATTTAAGTTAGGGATAAAATTGTCAAAAAAGTTTAGGGTCATATGTGTTAGGATTAGAAGGTTATGGGACTTTCAACACTTTCTAAAATATTAGGGACTTTTGCTGCAAATTTTTCTTTACAAAAGTCAGGGACCATTTGTGCAAATAAGCATTTTTAAATAAAAAAACTTCCACCGTGAAATTTGAAGGCCATTTGGATGGAAATTGTTGAAAAGGACCATTGCTGTCAAAAACATTTGAAATAGGGGTTAAACTGCCAAAAATAAAAAGATAGGTCCTCAACCCGCAGTAAGTGCAAAAGTCAGGGACCATTTGTGCAAATAAGCCAATTATATATTATATCACAATCACTGAGAAAAGTAAACTTCTGGAGGCAGAAACAATGGAAGAAACCAAAGAGCTTGTGTTCATCCCGGGTCCGGGGTTGGGCCACCTAGTCTCCGCCGTGGAAACTGGCCGGAAAATCCTCAGCCGCCACCAACACCTTTCCGTTACATATCTTCTCATGGATACCATTCCCAACGACAAACACCATTATAACTACACACAATTGTTGCAGTCAGCCGCCACTTCCCGCCTCCGATTCACCAACCTCCACCGAGCTCAACCCGATTACAGCGAAGAACTCAAATCCAAAAATCCTGCTATACTCGTCACTGAATTAATTGACAGTCATAAGTCATTAATGAGGGAAGCAGTTATTGAAATCATTAATTCCAAGTCTTCCCAGGTTGCCGGCATTATAGTCGACATGTTCTGTGTAAACAAGTCAAGGAGATAGCCGTAGCACTTGAGCACTCCGGCTACAGGTTCTTATGGTCCTTACGGCCGCCAATGGATGTTGATTTTTCAAATGACTTTGATTATCGGGAGGAAGTTCTACCAAAAGGTTTTTACGAACTGCCTTGTCGCTTAAGCTTAAAAAAAGAATAATGTTATTTATCATTAATAGTAGATTATCACCAACAGAATAGTGTAGGTGGCGGTGGAATCCCTAATTTATTGTCTAATACATCACAACTTCATTATACAATAAATCGAGAGACTCACTACGTCTGCACATAGATGGATAACATTACTTTTAAAAAATCAGACAAATATTTATTAAAAAAATCTTTACCGCGTGGTAAAACTTCAAAATAATGTCAATCATTTCGTATTTAGTAATTTGATTTCATTTTATTTAAAGTACTCATTGAATTTGCTTATTTCTTATTTCAGTTTGGTCATTGAGTAAAATTAGTTAGTTTTTCTAATGCAATGTTCAACATGGAAGATGCCAATTCTCTTAAGTTTAATTAACTTGATTGACACACACCTAGTTCATTTAAGGACTAACACATATACAATTTTACAAATAACCCACGTAGAAGATTGAACCAGTTCATTTAAAAACTTAAAACTGTTAGAGATAAAATACATCCATTTGTTTCTTTAAATTTTATCTTGATCAGGTTTTATGGACAGGACTTCCGGTGTTGGAAAAGTGATCGGTTGGGCACCGCAACTGGCCGTGCTATCCCACCCGGCTGTTGGGGATTCATATCGCACTGTGGCTGGAATTCTATACTGGAAAGCCTATGGTTTGGGGTGCCAATAGCAGCATGGCCTATGTACGCCGAGCAACACTTCAATGCATTTGAGATGGTAGTAGAATTTGGCATGGCAGTTGATATAAACATGGACAGCAAAATCATTGTGACTTGTGAAGAAATAGAAAGGGGAATTAGGCAGCTTATGAATGGGAATGAAATTAGAAAGAAGGTGAAGGAAATGAAAGAAAAGAGCCATATAACTTTGATGGAACATGGATCATCCTACGACTTCTTGGGACGTTTGATCGATGGAATCATGCACAACTCGATCTCCTCCGGTACATGATCGATGGCATCATGCACAACTCGATCATACTCGGTTTTATTTTTCCATGTTGATTTTTGGAAATTGGAATGAGTCTTTATTGTTTTTTTTTTTTTTGCCCTTTTGGTTTATCAAGTTGAATGTCTCTTTCTTCAACAACTTTTTGAGTATTGTGGCTAATTATTTCTTGTGAGCGTAAATATATAGAATGTTTAGTAAGGTGAATTGAATTGTCATCGAGGGGCAGTGCTAGAAAATTACGCCGGTCGGGGACTGAAATTTTAAAAAAGTCAATGTACAAATACTCAAGCAAAGTACATGTCGTGCGTAGCCCGCAGCGGTACCAATACTCCAAGTACATCTAAATTCTATTTCTAATATTGGCATGTCTACGTAAATTCTAAGTGTAACCCAATAGATTCATCATTTCCTTATGGAGAATATTTGTAGACTATCAATGTTCAAACTATATCTTATTATTAATCAAAACAGAGTAATTAATTTGCCAAAGAAGCCATTTTCATACATGAAAGGAACAAAAATCTCAAGAGTGAAAAATTCTAAAAATAATTCATCCAATGATGATAAAATTCTTGATAAAGTATAACTCATCAGCACAAATTTTTTAAAAGCACCTGTTGGTGGCTTCGCTACCGCGGTTCCGGTTGGTGGTTCGCTGGCGCCAATTGGTGGTCGAGTGAAATTTCCCCAATTCTGCAGTTCACAAGTGAATTTCAGATTTCACTAATTCACTTCAAATATAAAACTGAGTCAATTTAGAAGTTAAGAGGAAATCATTGGCAAATTCATGACTCGAAGAGGAAAATAGAACTTCAGAAATTGATGGCAAACTACATCAAGTCCTTTGAAATTATCCACCACAAACAGATAGCAAAATTTACAGTGAGATTATCTATTAGGATCTTTGTTGCCTCAAATCAATATTTTATGCGAGAAGACATTATTTTGGACAAAAAAATTACAAAAGCTGGAAAAAATAAAATAAAATCACACCGAATAATTAAGGTTCACCGGCGCCGGTTGGTGGCCTCCGTAGAATCTCGAAATGAATGGCCGAATGGGGCCACATTGGCTAAAAGGCCATGTCAAACAAGTTGAATCGGAAAAGCACTTAAGTTATATTATTTAAGTTGAAAATGCCTTTACGTAAAAAGACGTAAATGCCCTCATTTAATAAGGTCTCATTAACAGACCACAATGTTAACAAACTTGTGGTATGTTAAGAGGCTGTAAGTCTGATAACAAACCACGAGTCCATTAAGAAAATTTACATATTTTAACCGATTTTTCAATTAACCAACTTCAAATGAACTCAGATTTATAGAAATCTAAAGTAAAAATCACAATTCATACCCATGTGTATACATATTTTCATGATTTATACCATAAAATTCTTAATTTCTACCGTGAATTAAAAGAAGAAGATAGAGACATATGTATTTCTACCTTGACATGAGATTTCTTACATAAATGAAATGAATTGGATTCTAAAATTGAAATGAGTTAGATTTTAACTTGGAAATCTCTTTTTCAAAGAGACGACAATAAATGATTTTGAAATTATTTAAAATGTAATAAGCGGAGAAGAGAAGGCGGGGTTATATTTGGTAATTTGTATGCCAAAATAGGTCAATGGCCATTTAGAAAAATTTGTTGGGTCACTTGGCCATTTAGTACTATTCCTACTACCGAATGGATAGTCCGACTATGGTTGCTTACGATGAGTCGAGGTAGGTCGAGGGCGTGAGTTTTGGGTTCAAGGGAGTTAGGAATATTGGGGTTTGAATGCAACTTGGAAAAGTGGGACCTGGGTTCCGAGTTAACGGTTTACTTAGTCTTGGGCTTGAAAATTGAAACAAATCCATTAGGGAGAATTAGCTTCAGTACCATTTTTTTACAAAAAGTTGAAATATACCCTCAATTTCTATTTTTAAATTTTTACCCATCTTTAATAACTTTGCTAACAACTTTGCCAACAACTTTGCCTATAATTTATAAGGACTAATTTGTAAATAACCTCACCTACACCCTCACCCCAATGCAACATACAGCCACACCCACACCCAACACACACCCACATACAACATAAAGTAAAATGGCCTTTCGAAAAACTCCATATCACCGCAACTTTCCCAAATCAACTACAACCAAAATTTCTTCAACTTAGTTCGAAATGGTGAAATTAAAAAGTCAATCTGTTAATATTGAGCTTGAAATAGGCATTAATTCTAAAAGGTCGAAGAGGAAGAGTTCTACCTCTGGAAATAGAACCAAGAGGAGTAAACATTCGAAAAATTCTGTCCAATAAGACTTTGAGGAACGAGAAAATGTTCAAAATGTATGTTCTATATCTCTCTATTTTGTTGTTAGAATTTCCTATATTATTCTACATGTTTGAATGAGAACATGTTCAAAATTTATGTTCGATTTCTCTATTTCTTTATTTTATATTTTAATGTTCAATTTTTATAGTGTTCTAAATGTTGGAACGAGAATGTTCGAAATGCATATCCTATTTATCTTTTATTTATTTATTTTATAGTTCAAATTTCTAGTGTTCTAGATTGTGAACATACTTTTAGTTTTGTTTGCTATAATTTATCTTTTATGTTTGCTATCTTTGTTCTAGATATTTCTATCTATAATTTCTCTGATGTTCTAAATTTCTTATGCATGTTGTGTAGTTTTCTATAATTTCTTATGCATGTTGTGTAGTTTTATTTTTATGCCTTTTGAGTTATCTACTAAATTCCTTGTCACCAGATGCAAGCTTGATTAATACATGTTCATCCTTATTATGGAAAAAAAGAGAGCAGAGCAAGCAGACATGCGTAAGTGTCACACTACCCCTTTTTAACTTTTGATGGGACTACATGTGCTAAACATGAAATTGAAAAGTCATTAGTAACATATATGTGTTACTATATGTGTGACTATATGCTTTTTTTATTGCATGTTGTATTGTGTTGGTTCATCTCGAATAACATGAAATTGAAAAAGTCTTAAATAACACGTGTTACTATATGTGTTACCACGTTTGTTAATATGTGCATTTTTTATTGCATGTTGTATCGTGTTGGTTCATCTTGAATTTGTGGCTTCAAAACATGAAATTGAAAAAGTTATTAATAACATGTGTTACTATATGTATTACCACGTGTGTTACTATATGTTACTATGTGCGTTTTTATTGCATGTTGTGGCTTCAACCTACATTGTGCATTTTTTCACCATAGAGACATATATTGGAAAATGAGTAACACATATGTTAATGTGTGCATAGCTTTTCAGTCAAGATAATAACATGAGAACGCACAAACACACATAAATGATTTTTGTTAAAGACCTAAAAATCACTTGACCCCATACATCTCTAACCTTGACAATGTTTTAGGGAGAAAATAGGTGAATACAATGCCATAGTCCCACATGAAAGGCATGTGGTTGAATGTTCTGGCGATGCCACTATTCATTTATGGGCTTTGGGAGCTAAATAGAAATTATTTTCTTGAAAAAGGGTAATTTGTTTGTTTCATATGTAGGCCAGACTTGATGTTTAAAGTACCCAAATTTGAGTTCTTTTTTCAAGAAGAAGTAGCATTTTACCTTTTTGACTTGAAGAAAAACTGTTTTGTTTTCCCAGCGATAAGCCATCCTCCTCTGCAGTCCCCAACCTAGTTTCCTATAACTCACCTTCACAGCCCAACCCGCGCAGTCCCTAGCCTGAGTTGTCCCCTACTTCAGTCCCCAGTTATTTGAGTAATAAAAAAAAAGAGCTGCTCCAAATTAAGTACCTAGCCAACATCTACTAGATAAACCATTCATGTTTAGTAACATATATGTTACTATATGTGTTTTATAACATCATATTTATTTGCATGTTGTTTGGTTTAGAATAATTGTTTTGGGAGTTGAAAGAAAAATTCAAAGATATTATTGGTGAAAAATGTATAGGTTTTATGCTCTATTTTGGTTGTGATAATGAGAAATTGAAATGCATATTGCACCAAACCATTTTGAGTTCTCTTATTTTAATTTTCTTAAAGCTGCTGGTGGAGGAGTTCTTTTTTATAGTGTGTTGAATCACAATAATAAATGTATATACGAATGTCTGTCTGCTTGTCTATTTGTATGCATGTTCCTCTGTGCAATAGTAAAATGAGTTAAATGAGGGAGCCTAAGTGTATATGAGTGAAATGAGTAATCATTGTCTTTGTAATCCACTAGAGCCTTGCATTGTATATAAGCTATTTGGTATTTATGTTATTGTTGATTTTCTCAATATAGTTGTTATGTTACATAAATGAAAATAGTAATTTATTGTTTTGTTTTCATTTTACATGATGGGAATTCATTATCAACTCAGATAAAAGGCCGCTGGTAAAGTATTGGTATCATACAATTTTGATGTAATTTATGACATCGGGGGAAATTGAACAATGTTCAAAAAGATCTTTTCAAACAATCCCCCTTTCTATGCTTATTTGGACGTCAAAGGTATATCACTTATTACTTCTAAGGCAGATTCAACATCCAAACAACAACGAAATTTGGTTCAAATTGTCAGATAAAGCCGTTAAGTTTTCTATCCAAGAATTCTGCCTTTTGTCTGGACTTTAATGCTCAGGTGATGAAGATATTTCAAAATATGATAGGGGCCAAATAGATTGAAAGACACGTACTTTAGAGGCCTTCGAAGTGTGTCAAAGGTAGAACTTCGAAAGGTATTCCTAAACCTAAATGATGAAGTGCCTGATGCGGACGTTGTAAAGTTGGCCATTCTTCGTCTCATATCATATTTCTTGTGTAAAACTTTGTACAAGAAATGTGTAGATGGCATTCATATGAGATTGGTTGATTACGATGACATGGAAAATTTTGCATGGAGTTATGATCTTTCCAAATTACAATCAAGCACATAAAGTCGACATTGAATCTTGAAAATAAGAATCTAGATGGTGGTAAAAATCTTGGTCCTACACACCGAATGGGTTTCTAAATTCCCTCAGTTTCAGGTTTATGAGATTATACATTCCCTTAATGATATCATTTATACGAGGGTTGGGGAGGATGTGCCCAACCTCTTTGTTGAACTGGGAAGCCGACGTGATTGTTATAGGGTTACGCAATTGGAGAAAGATATATTTGATCTTTTGATTGTAAGTATTGTCTTTTTTCGTATATATGTATTTTTCATTTCTTTTTCCATACATTGTATTTTAAATTTTGCCAATTATGTCAATTATTTTGTTTTATAGTTTCAAGTTAATAATTTCAAGCCAACCGATGAAGCTTGATGTATATGCTTCTAGGTTGTTTGAAAAGAACTAAAGCGAGCATTGAATTCAATGCTAATTTCGTTGATTTTCAATCAAATTTGACTGGTGCATTTGATGGCGCTAGTACTTCAAGAGGTTATATTGGGGATGGAGAAAAGAAACATGTGATGCTTTTATATTTTTGTTGTTGTCAAGTTCAACTGAGGTTAATTTTGTGTAGTAAGGATTCAAATTAAGTGTCTACTCTTCTTTTCATAAATATAATTTAATATGAGCTTTGTGTTTGTTTGTTTGTGTTTCTAAGGTTGCTGTGACTTAAATCAAGTCGTGATGAATCATATAGCTAAAATAGAATTGAAGCAATCATAAATAGAAGCTAAGCAGGTCGAAATTTTGTCTTTTCAGCGGGATTTGAAAAGCCAGTTACATGACCTAAGTGGGAATGCCCAATCTATGATTGCTGATTTTTTAAATCAGATGGAGAAAAAAATTCAATGCTAACACAAAAGATGTTGTTTTGGGCCGACATATTGTCTTATATTCTCCAATTTTGGATACGGAGGTATTTTTTTCTCATGTGTTTTTATTTCTTTTTAGTATGTAAATACAACACTATATTTCAAATAGTAACACATATTTTACTATTTTTATGTGGAGTCATGATGTTTCTTTTTTCTTTTTTCTTTTTATTATTGGTGTAGGATTAATTTGAGAATGACGATGTCAATAACTACACTAAATTTGAGACAGAGGAACGATTTCTAAAATTATTTTATCTTTTCAGTATCATGTATTTCATGCTTGTCGGTGCATGTTGAACCGAGTAACATATAAGTTACTGTGTATTAAATTTAATGAATCATTGTATGATTATATGACAATGAGATTTTATATGAATAATAATAACTATCATGTAAAATGCATTTTATTTGACTAAGATGAAGTGTGACCACAACAACTTGCCTCAAGGTACATAAGCTAATAACTCAATTGATCTCTTAGTGAGCCACAATTGATTGCCTTTTCAAAAAGAAACCCATCTTTCGATATTCTTCATTTGGCTTAAGTTTCTCCATGCTCATAAAGACTTCTTTTTTTATACTTTAAATTATGATAGCCTTTCTGGAGTGCTTGTTTTTTGTTTTTTCTTGAATGCTTTATTGAGTAACAAGCTTTAATAGTAATATCATTCGTGTACTCTCTTTATGGTCTAGAAGAACGTCTCTCACATAGTCTCTTCATAGTCTTTGTAGTTTTTAGATTCTTCCCAAGTATTGTGTTTAAATAATATGCATGATAATTTTGTGCCCTGAGAAGATAACTTCTGTGGATGAATGGAAATATTTGACAAAGCTGTCTTCTTGATCTTGTCACCATTTTTTTTTCTTGCTTCAAAAAGTTAGTGATAGGAGCCATTATGCTCCTAAATTGCCTTATCAACCTCCTGTAGAAAGTGGCAAACCCATGAGAGCTTCTTACATCATGAACACTATTCGTAGATACATGGAATAATCAAGATAAGATTCATAAAAACCCCAATTTTATAAATTTAATGAGTAGAAAATCAAAGGCTAACACTTACTTATAGTGATTATCATTAGTTTATGTTTTAACTCATATTCAAACTAGTAACACACATGTTACCGTTTGCTAATATGTTATGATAATTGTTTTATATAGGTTCAAGTTGAGGATAGTGTTGGGTCCCAATTGAAAGATTTAGAAGTTGAGAGTCAAGTATGTACGCTTAAAAACTCATACTTTTTGGGCTCAAATGAGTAACACATTTGTTACTTTCTATTATAAATTTTTGAAATTGAATGAGTTTTTGACTTGCTTTTCTTAACAAGTTTAATTTATGAATTTTCTATTTTTACAAGTTGAGTATGATAGGAAAGGAAAAGCATACTTTGTGACAAAACCAACAATAATAATATTCATCATGGTGCTCTCGAGTTTGAGGTACACACAATAATTTTAACATATTTTAATAAAATTTGTTTAGTAAGGTATTGGATATCGCTTTATCACTTTTCTTTTTAAGGTATCATGTTTTCATTATTTCTATTTTTAGGTTGAAGGCACAACACAAAAAAAAAAAAATTTAATCGATGAGGCATTTCTTAGTCAAAGTATGTGCAATATGCTTAATTTTAGTCCCAGTTTTGACTTAGGGATTGACTTGGAAACTACTGCTCACGATATGGAATTAGATGATATGAAAAATAGTGACCATGATCCGAAAATGATTGATGAAACTATTTACATGAGAAATATGTCAACTTCTAAGAAGGCATAGGTAGAGTTTTACAATAATAATTGCTTTCTTTCATTTTATAGAAGTTGATAATGTCAATAAGTTTTATAAATTTTGTTGTGAGCGTTCAAAATACTGGAGGTAGTTGATGATGTCATTCAAATTGATGATATTATTCCCACGAAGGACAAGAGAAACAATAGCGGTGTCATCGGGAAGAGTAAAGCCGCTATTCGAGAGATAAGGAGTAGTACATATGCATTAAGTGATGAGATTAATGTTGTTGATGTTAATGATATTGTTGATTTTGAAGAATGATTTAATATAAGGTTGTCCAAGAACAATAAGTAAGTTGCATTCTTTTATTCCCAAATAGATAGTGTAATAAGATGATAATATTAATTACTTTTAAGTATTATATTAACAAACATTGTATAATTTTTGTTTTCTTTGTTGTAATGTATGTCAACCTTTTAACTAAATATTTATACATTTGACTATTTCATTGGGCACTGTTTTGTTTCTATTTTTCAGCATATCGATGTGGCATTTTATTATCTATGCAAAATAGTAAAGCACGATGATAGACTTCAATTTCGTTTAACTACAATGGATTTTGCATTTGATTGTTTCATTCAATGACTACAAATTTTTTGATCAATGAAGGTTTAGTTGGTTGGAATAAAACTCTTTTATCTTATGTTCGAGGATATCGAATGGCTTTTGTATTGTACCATGGTGGGGCGTTGACCATGTATTACTTCCTGTTATGATGCAAGATAGAGCACATCGGATCCTTTTACATTTCGATATTGTACATCGATGCCTCAATATCTTCAACTCTTAACATAAAATCATTCGTGACGTTCATATTCGTAAAATAGTAAAGTCATATGCTGAAATAATCCCTTCTCTTCTGCACCATAGTGGTTTTTATAAGGCTAGATCTTCTAGTGTTGTTGATTGGAGTGCATATGATGGAAAGGATCCCTTTGGTGAATTGCCCATTCATATATTAAGTAATATACCACAAAATACCAAAGGTTAGTAGTGTGAATGATTTTTAATTGTTTGAATGATGGCAAGTGTATGTATTTGAACATATTTTATAACTTAAAAATAAGGCATTGTGATAATCATTTGTTTGTTTTTATACAGCGGTGATTGTGGTATGTATGTTATCAAGTATGTCGAGTACTTTGCTCATCAAAAATTGGGAGAAATGTCGAACACATTCAAGCTTGAAGAAGCTCGACTTATTCTTTTGGTCCACTTGTTTAAGTATGCAAAAAGAAAATTGGATGAAGGGTTTGATAATGATGATGAAAGGGTGTCGAACAAAGTAAGGTAAAGGGTACCTCATTTAAGTGTTAATGCCAAGATGGAAATTTAGAACACATATTTCATGTTTGTATATGATGTATTGAAGTAACAAAGTCTTGTCCGATTTTAGTGTTTGTATATGATGTTTTGATGTAACAAAAGTGTTACTACATTATCTCGAAACAAATGGTTAAGAATGTATGTTAGTATTAGTAATAGGGGTGTCGCTTATTATTTTTTGATTGTTTATTTTCAATGACGTAATTGTAGTGATTATGTGTATTCAAGTAAAATAGTGTGTTATATGCAAGCAACACAATAAGAATCTGAGCAACATTGTTGTTACTATGTAAAAATAGTTATTTACAACGGGGATGACATATTTTATATTATTTTTATATTGTTAAGGTTGTTATTTCTGCTCATTATTGATCATCACGATACAATATGTCTTCTAAGTTTTAATATTATTATTGATTTTAAACAAAATTAATGTATTTTTTAAAAAGCGTTTAAAAGGAGATATATTGTAAAATAAAGCGATTGTAATGAAAATGAAGAAATAACATATGATAACAAATACTGTAACATATATGTGTTACACAGTAAAATTGTGTTTTTTTAAAAGTGAAAAATTAAAAATTTTGATCTTTTAATCAAAATAACGTGTATTTAAGAAAATTATAGAAGGAGTTAAAATGTAAAATATTGATTTTAATGAAATTGAGGAAGTAACATAGGGTAACAAATACGGTAACATATATATTTACTCAAGCAGAAAAATATTATTTTCAAAAAATAAAAATTAGAAATATTTGATTTTAAATGAAATTAATGTATTTTTAAAAAATATTTAAAAGGAAATAAATTATAAAATAGCGATTGCAATGAAAACTATGCCATATGTGTTACCCGTGAAAATTGAAAATTTTGACTTTTTAATTAAAATAATGTGTATTTTAGAAAATTATAAAATAAGATAAATTATAAACTATTGATTTTAATGAAACTGGGGAAGTAACATAGGGTAACAAATATAGTAACATATATATTACCCGCTTAAAAATATTATTTTCAAGAAATAAAATTGGAAATATTTGATTTTAAACAAAATTAATATATTTTTAAAAAACATTTAAAAGGAGATAAATCATAAAATAGCGATAGTAATGATAATGAGGAAGTAACACATACCCGTGTAAAATTGTTGTTATTAAAAGTGAAAAAAATAAAATATTTGATTTTTATTTAAAATAATGCGTATTTTAGAAAATTATAGGAGATAAATTGTAAAAAAAAATAATTTTAATGAAATTGAGAAAGTAACATAGTGTAACAAATATGGTAACATATACGCAGAAAAATATTGTTTTCAAAAATGAAAATTGGGAATATTTAATTTTAAAAAGAAATTAATGTATTCTTTAAAAACATTTAAAATGAGATAAATTATAAAATAACAATTGCAATGAAAATGAGGAAGTAACATAGGGTAACTCATGTAAAATTGATTTTTTAAATTGAAAATTTGATTTTTAATTAAAATAATGTGTATTTTGAAAATTATAGAAGGAGATAAATTGTAAAATATTGATTTTAAAGAAATTGAGGAAGTAACATAGGATAGCAAATATGGTAACATATATGTTACAAAGCGTAAAATATTGTTTTCAAAAGTGAAAATTTTGATTTTTAGTTAAAATAATTTGAAATTTAAAAATTATAGAAAGAGATAAATTGTAAAATATTGATTTTAATGAAATTGAGGGCGAAGATAGGGTAACATATACGGTAATATATATATTACCCGTTTAAAAATATTGTTTTCAAAAATGAAAATTGAAAATATTTGATTTTAAACGAAATTAATGTATTTTTAAAAATATTTAAAAGGAGATAAATTATAAAATAGCAATTGTAATGAAAACATGAAAGTAACATATGTGTTACCCATGTAAAATTGTGTTTTTAAAAGTGAAAATTTGAATTTTTTTAAATTAAAATAATGTGTATTTTAGAAAATTAAAAAATGATATAAATTGTAAACTATTGATTTTAATGAAATTGTGAAAGTAACATAGCGTAACAAATATGGTAATATATATGTTACCCACATAAAATATTGTTTTCAAAAATAAAAATTGGAAATATTTTCTTTTAAATGAAATTAATGTATTTTTAAAATTGGAAAGGTGATAAATTTTAAAATAGTTGTTTTAATGAAAATGCAGAAGTACCATAATGTAAATTGTTGTTTTTAAAAGTAAAAAATTGAAAATTTTGATTTTTAGTTAAAATATTGTGTATTTTAATTGATTTTTATTGAATTTCAACCTCAAGCTAATTGCTTTCTTGGCTAGGGCAAAAGGATATTTAATGTTAGGTGCCATGGGATGTGGGAGCCTATAATATCTTAGCAATTGGGGGCCAGTGGTGTTTTTTCTTTTCAAATTAGTGATTAGATTTCCACTTTTGATAATTGCAACTTTGAAGAGTATATTTTTTGGATTAATCAATTTGGTTAATTTGTTCTCTTTTTTTGTTGTTGTTGTTGTATTAAGTAATGACATAGCCTAAAATACGTTTATTTCTTCTCAAATCAAGTTTAATACCAAAGACACCTATCCCTCTTTACAACTCTAGTCTATTTGACACGAAAGAGCACCTAATCTTTTAGTGCATATCGAAACACTATATGTTCTACACGATAAGAAGATCCTATAAGTAAAATGTACAAATTTAAATCTATCCTAATCAGAACAAAATTAAAGCAATTTGAGGTAGAAATTCAATACAAAATATTCAAAAATTCATAAACAATTTCATTTTTTTGTTCGGCTTCAATGGTGTTGGGTTATTGCACGTTCTTCGATTGTACTCATATGCTCATCTCTCACATTTTATTACTTGCTTCCTCCCTCTTCGATCGACAATCGTTTTTCTTTCCGGTCTTCGAATTTTTTGTTAGTAATTGGTGGTAGTACAATGCTAAAGCAATTAAACATCATCCAAAGACAACCTTAACTGCATAGCTTCAAGTGGAACTATTGTCTCTTTGTATGCGTTTTTGTATGACTCTTTTGTGTAGAAATTGGAACAATAGTTGTAAGAATTGAGATATTTGACTACAACTACTACTAGTGCATATTTGCATAGAATATCATCCATTTGAAATCTATTGCATGAACAAGTCTTTGTACATGTTCACTAAATAGAAAGATACAATCATTAACTTGGTCTAGAACTTGGCTAGACGCAACATACCTAACCAATGAATGAATTAACGCACTATGTTAGCTTAAATTACACATTTATATATATGCTTGTATCTAATAGATAATAAAAAATATATCAAAAATGATTGTAACATTAGTTTCTTTCTAGAACAAAGCAACTCATGTAATTGTAGACGCCAAAAGATTTGATAATAAAGATCCACTTCTTAATCCATTGACAATATTTTTCATCCCTCTTCAAATATAACCTTTCGGTTCTCAAACCATAATTTATCGAAATAGCATTTCCAAGCCTCATTAACTAAAAATAACATAACATGTCTTTATATAATGGACTTTTATGCTAGGATAAGAACCGGCGATTCTTTATATTTTACCAATCACCACATTTAATCAAGCAGATATGACCAAGTATCTTAAATTTTATTAACCCATTCTTGCACATTTAATGAAAAGTCTTTCAACAATGAGTCACTAAGACATAACAAATGAAAATCACAATTGTACGTGCTTCTCATAACAAACGAAAATAACAAGTCGATAACTCAAAATAGCATATCCCGCCTTCATATAATGGATTTTTATATCGAGATTATAATTGGTGCTTCTTTAGAATTTCCTAATGAAGTTTACCAATCTGCAAGATTTAATTAAAACAATTTCGTAAATGAAGATTTGTAGCAGATATTCTTAAAGTTTTTATTTATTATTGGTAATTAGAATTCCTAGTATTTATAGGATGCTATGAGGTTTATTATTTAAGAGTAGAATATTAGTTTTTTTTTTTTTAAGAGATTAATTTCTTTTCCATAGTGTACTAGAATTAGAAAATTACCTATTCTTCCAATACTTATTCTAACCTTTTTAGCTTTTTCTTATTTTTACAAATGTTCAACTTCACCTACCACACCAAAATTAGTATTAGTGCAAAGTTTTCCCTTAACTGATGGCTTCCTCTTTGTTGTAGTGAGGATGGGACACTTTAATCAACCTGAACCGGATCGACTTTAAAGGTTCAAACTAGTTAGTTTGGATAGCTTTGAAATTAATTACCCAAATTTCCCTATTTTCATGAATTGTGATGAAATGTAACTCAAACTACGTGCCCTTACTTAAAAGTAATTTTAATTATATGTAACTCAAATTGTACTACCATATAGATCGAACAACGTGATATCCTAGGACAAAAGCGTTTTCTGAACAAGCCAACAAGCGAAAACTTTCACTACCGGAACCACTTATATGTCTCTAGTGAAACTAATGCGATGCATTTGATTATCGTATACCACAAAACAGCTAGAATAATCAAATATTTGCTATTCATTCATAAACATAACAAATGAGTAATCATCATTTACGCATGAATTAAAACAATAAATTAAACACAATTTTAGTTGTTACCTTAAATTTGATTGCATCCCTTGAATTTTTCCGCATCATACATTCATATTTTATTTGCAAGTGTAGTGAATGTTATTTGTGCATCATCCCAATTTTGGAAAACCAATGTTACACAAGGCATCTCAAGAATTCCAACAAGTAATTTATGGAAAAACTCTTTTCTTTGGTTTTGTGGCGAATTTACTCGACTCCAACTATGTTTGACGTCATTGTTCAATATCTATTCTTTGTCATATAGGCCATCGGGCCATGTATGATATCCGTGGATCTTCCTACATGAAGAGCAATTACTCTCATCTGGTTAGGGTATTATGATTGTTAAATGCATTAAATTATAACAATAAACATTAAAACTTACCAAATAAGGCTGATTCTCTTGTCAATTTTCTCAAGTTGGGTCATGTGGTTGCCAAACTTAGCCTTTCTGTATGTAGGCTCTAGCAGTTGCATTGTAGTGAGTTGTTATGTTTTATTACCCTTGCCAATAGTTTTCTTCAAATTTACGCAACAAATGGTAAGAACAAACACCAGTACGTGGCGTTTGATATATCTGATCTGTACAGCATTTCCTATGCTCAGGTGTCTATCTAATATGATACACAAGTATTTACATTGTCCATAAGATTCTTTCGGCATGAGTAAAAACAATTCCCATGAATTTTTGTTCTCATTATCTTCAATTTCAAAGCCAAAACAAAATATTGTTGTCGCATATCGGGTACATCTTGTGAATAACGTATCACCATAATATCCCTTTAAAGCGAAAGGCGTCAATTACAATTCTGTGTCTATAGTAACTCCATCCTTGCAAAGAAAGCACCTAAAGCCATGAAACAATACTTGAATCGGTTTTTTCAAATCAGTTTCAGGTTTTGTAATTGATCCTGATTTTTAATTTCAACAAGCACAAGTACATAGGAAGTTTTACATACGACTCATCCGGATCACCTCTTAACTCCACAAATGCATGCTCGCACCCTCCAAGCTTTATTATAATTTAGTGAGACCCCATACTCATTCCTCATGTCATTTATTATGTGATGGAGTGTATATAGTTTTTTTTGAGGTGATTTATATTTGATGCAACTTGCTACCAATGAACTAGATGCTTGCCGATGATCTCCTAATATCACATTCATTGAGCAAACGTGTTCATTTATAATGTACCTTATCTTGAAGTTGTCCATTTTCCAACTTTTGAAGCTCACGAAAGACCATTGACAATTAGAATCCATGCATTTTATGACATATGTCTTTTTGTGGATTTTTCACCTTGAATTGGAAGTGATTCAACATGGCATATATTGCAACAATATTCATCAAGACATCTTAATTGCAGAAAATCTTATTTCTTTCAATTTTATCAACATTTGGATGAAAAATCACGGTAGTTTCAACTTCCATAATCATGTTGTCAACTCCGGGTAAGTAATGAGAAAACTCCATAAGCAAGATCTTCAACAGTTGGTAATCTTGGAGGGCTCGATTGTAGTGTTATTTCTTTCATATAAATGGAGTTGAAGCATGTCTAAACTTGAAGCAAGAAATTTTTTTTTTTTCAATTGAAGCTCCAATTGAAGCCCTTCATAATAATTAAATGATGTGACTACTATTTGTTAACATGTTGAAAAATCAACGCGTGAAGGGAAACTTGTAAAATCCTTATCATTTCTCTTCAATTCCAAATAAAACACTAGGGACTTAATGGTTTTAATCTTTGTTGTATGATCATTATGCTTCACTTGATATTGAATTGTTATCTCTATGATTGTTTGATTCAACTCCAATTTCAAATAAATTTCTTCAACAAGCATGTTGAATGTGCATTCTAAATTAAGATCCCGTCTTTTGAAATTCTTGTATTCATTGGTTTCATTCAATTCACTATAGTAATGTAAGAAGATATTGATAAGTTCTATCCCCGCGAAAAATCGAACAAGGTAACACACTGTGTTAAGATGATCACAATATGCATGAAGAAACATGTTAGACATATGTGTTACTTATTTCAACAAGCGTAATTCACATGATTCATGCATTTCATAGACAGTAACTGAAAGTTCTAAAACCTAGATTAATTAAATTAAACACCAATTTTAATTTTAATTAAATAAGCAATGGGATGAACTGTAGTCGAATCGGAAAGATATAGATACGAGCTCGACTCGCTAAGCGTACTCGTTTCCTAATCTCATATGCTTAATACGGAAATTAAAGGATTAAAGACGAACACAAGATGTAACGTGATAACCCCTTATGGAAACATCCACGGGTCCCCATGCGCATGGTAGAAAAGCAATCCACTAATAATCTTGTTCTAAAAATGCAATAGTATCGGTTTTGTAATTTCGTAAAATTAACAAAATAACAATCAAAAGCGAATCGGCTCCACTGTGATACTTGTTCTTGACGACTTGTTGATGAAGTGAGATCAAACCCACGATGCTTAACTTGACCACGCCACCTCCCTATTGTGTGTAAACCAAGAACTCTGCCGAAAGTTATAAATATATGCAAATACCGCACACAATAGCCATAATATTTAATATTTATCCCATAGCAAGATATCATCTAAGTGTAGTGATCAAACTATCATAAACCTAAAATACTACTATTAAAGTTTAACGAACAACTTGCTAATCCAAAATTAAAATTACTACTACTCCCTTTTGGAAGAGGAACGCTTGAGGAAGAGATAAACAAAAGTAATGATGTTTGAAATGAAATAAGCGAAATTTGAAGTGTTTCAAGCGGTTCTATCCATAGCTTCAAATAGTTAGAGAAAGCAAGAAGAGTTAGAACGGGGAAAAGTTAAGTCTCTTAGGGAGGATCCGGACTTCTTTATCTGGGATGACGGTCATTAGTAACCACTCTGCGAAAGGTGGTATCTCAGGGAGCATCAATTGGAGCATCGCGTGATGATAGGTCTTGGTCGGGGCCTTGAGTTGCTCACCAACTGGGTTGAGTCGGTGATCTCCATTGGATCTCGAGGGATGTGACGTAGAATTCGAGTAACTATTCATAGAGGATTTTTATATGCTCACGCCTGGAAATTCCAAACGTTGCCTAACACCCTACGTATAAAAGTAATATCATCGGAAAACCTTTGAGTAGAGGCCAAAATTTGATCTACCGTGTATGTTCCGAACCAATATTTGAGTTTCTAGTGCACTCAGCGTCCGGAACGGTCCACCCCAGGATAGAAAACGCTGGGGAACTCACGGGAGTGGGATGCGGTGTGCTATCTGGTTGTAAACTCATGTACACCAGCCTGGGAATGTCCTCGTAGATGATTACGAATCCATGCGCGGGTCTCTTGATGGACAAAAGTGACGTAATCGAGAGTTTGATGCGGTGAGTCATCGGTAGTCTGCCAGTCTCCTCGGCCTTCTCAGTAATACTATCAAAACTTATTTAACCTTTAACAGTCCTTCATCCTCATCCCCTAACATGATTAGCATAACAGGCCTGTCCTTCAAACGTCCGATCGATAGGTTAACCCGATCGATATTATTGACGAAGGAATCGATGCAAAATTTTATAGACTGGGGCATAAGCCGAAGCGATCGAGTTACTCTGATTCGCCGGGTGGAGCCAGTCGTTTCTTAGCATAATGATGTCCTTGTCCAATTCTTCGTCACTTGCGTGCCGCGATGTTACTCAAAGCCGGTCCCCAGGAGTTAGGGTGAAGGTAATATGTCTTCCCCGAACATAAACTTCCACCTCGAATTCATCGCCGGCCTTTCCAGTTCTTTTGGAACATTTGCCATATTCCTTGACTGAGAGTTTCATTGAAACAGCTTGAAAAACTCAACAGATTATATAGGTGGAAATCAACAATTTCAACAAACCAAATCAGACTAAATTAACCAATTGCAGCACTTTTCGATGATGAACTTCACGGTAGATGGTAAATGATATAACAAACTACTGACGCTCTCTATAGAAAATAATGGTGGGGGTTCGCGGTGTCTACCTCTAGTTAATGTAAAGTCTCGAACATTTGAAGTGCGAATCTGAGTAGCGCAGACTGCCGGCGAACAGGCGTAAGCGTTGCCCGTTTCTGGTGAAGGGCGGGTTTTCAAAACATCGGCACCATTTTACCTTTCCTCTCAGCACAGTGGCCCTTTCGTCGTTGGAGGCGCTTGAGTGGGTCTCAAGATTCCTTGAGCACCATCGCGTCGAATCGATTTTGGGAGAGGCTTACTGAACGTTCGACAATCAGGAGGCCGCTCGCACTCTCATCACTAGCCCCCTTCATCTCACCACCCTCCTCCTCAATTTCGGCATTTTCCGTACCCACCGCCACCTGCAGATTCATCATCCTCATCTCCTTCCTTCCTCCTGGCCCCTGAGCACCCAAGGTGGCTTTCGCCTGACAGGAGATCGGGCCTGCTAGTTTTGACCCGGCCTGATTTTTAGAATCGTGGACCGCCGACAGTATGCAACAATGTCCGCCGATTATCACGCGAGATCATCGCCGTTGGAGTAAGTGTCCGAGTCTGAAGTGACCCAGAAGGGTTCTCGCCTTCTGCGTAGCCAGCGGAGAGTCTTTCTTGGCGACATTTGTATTGTCAGCGATTTCGTGAAGGGCGGTTGAGCAACAAGAGTCCTTGGAAGAATTTCCCGGATGTTTCTTGATTTGGCATTTTAATCTTCATACTGTTGTTTTGAATCTGAAAAAGAAAACTCAAATACACCTCGAGATCAAAGAATGAGGACTTGAGTTAGGAATTGAAAGTTGAGTGCAGAAGGTGAAAAGAGGAAAACCCTAGATCATGGTTTTAAAAAGGGAAATTTTCAAAATTTATTCAAAATTGCAAGAGGAAGCGATTAGTTAGGGAGATGATGCTGGAAAGCGATTACCAAATAAAGCCGATAAGCGGAGTTAAGCGACCACGAAACCTTCCTTAATCAGATGAAGTCAAATTTGAAATAAACCGCTTACTGTCGCTATTTTGATGGAAAACAAAATTTTCAAATTAGAACCAAAATCTGGATTGGATTCCATAAACCAGAATTCTGTCCCGTATTTTTCTCAATTAAAGGCGATTGTCTTTGCCGAAATAGGCTGATTAGAAATTTCACGAGAAGGCCCATCTAAGATACTAAAGCACAAATAGTGAGAATATTTTATGAGATAAAATTGAATGGTTTATTTATGGGCAAACTTCATAGTTCTACAACCTATACAATCATCAATCCAAGGATATGAAATCAACGAATCTTTGAATCGGATAAATGCAGCATAATTAGATTGATTAATTTGTCGGTTTAAAAGCGTATGGTGATAGGACATCTTGGATTAATCGATCATAACCTATCGGCTTCAGCAAATTGAACCTGGTCCAAGAAGATCGATCTTGAGATGTATTTCAAACCCGATCATCATCACGAACATATCTCTTTGAATAAAAAAATATGAATGCGTGCGGAACCTGCCAGTTCACCTGCTTAATTTTTTTTCGAGTACTTGTAGTGTTGACTTTATTCACATATATATATTTTTGATTTGTCAAAGCACACTAATTTTTAAGATCATGGAGTTGACTTTCTATTGCTTATAAAGGTAGCCCTTTTCTACATGATTTATGTTCATTATCAGGACGAATTGCACATTTATGGTAGTAGCCCTCTCCTCCATGAAATTGTCACGTTAACACAACAACATACTATGGTCTTGAGTAGACATGGATGGACTGATCATAGGTCACAACAAAGTATGAAACTTCACTTTAAAGATAACAATACAGTTATTTAGTAGAGGTACAATCAACCAAAGATGATATGTCCTCAGTGTACTTATCCGACTCATATTTTTACCTGTAAAGTATAATGATACATACAAAGCTGATTGGTTAATCCAAGTAAATTTCAAAATCATAGACCCAATCATACAATCCTACAATTATATCATATACTATTTGCAAGAAGACCATTCTTCCCCATCCTTTTTCTTTCTTTTTTTGTTTGTTTTTAAATAAATGCAAAAATAAGCAAATCCTGAAACAAACACACATAAATTTTTTTTTTTGAAAAAAATAAAACTAATGCATCAAGCAATGCCTGGCCTTGGTAGAGTTTCAAATCTAGCGAGGAATCTGGAAAACTTTGGTGAACAAGTCAATAACTCGATACTCGGTCTGAATATGTTCCAAAGTAATAACTTTTTCTTCGACCAAATTCCTAATAAAATGATGTCTAATATCAATATGTTTTGGTCTAGAGTCTTTGAAAAGGATTTTAGAAATATTGATAGCACTAGTTATCGCGAGAATCACAATGTAGTCCCGATCAATACCATAATCTACAAAGCATTTATTTTCATCCCAATGTAATTTTTGCTGACAACTACAGCCGCAATATATTAGAAACTACTGCGGATAAGGAAATAGAGTTTTGTTTCTTACTTAACCATACATCTTGATTGTTACCATATGAAACATCCTCACTCGTGCCTTTTCATCGTCCCATGTTTCCAGCCAGTCGGCATCGATGTATCACGCAGATGAGTTAGTATCATTAAGTATACCATAAACCATAATAAAGTACATTTAATATAGCTGAATAATTGGCTTCACTATGCTGCAAGATGTGATTCTTTTGGGTTTAGCTTGATAACGTGCACAAACTCCAACCTTCAGAATGATATGTCGGGGCGAACTTGCGCTCGTGTGCAAAGCAGACCTATCATGCTTCCTATACAAGTGGAGTCAACCTCCTTTCCACGGTCATCTCTCGGGAAATTTTTAGAGACGTACGCGAGAGTTCGATGACCGACGGTATGTTGAACTGAACTTCTTCCTTGAATTTTTTAAGCATGCATATAGCCTAGAGATAAAAATCTCAGCATCCAACTCCGTTTATCCGTAAACCTAAAGAAATTTAGTTCACCAACCATACTCATTTGAATTCATTTTACATAGGTAGCAAATTCCTTGGATTTTTGTTTCAGCTTTTAGGAACTAAATACAATGTCATCGGCACGTAGATTTGTGCAACAATTAATCAGGTTTTAAAATGTTTTGATGAATAACGATTTTGTCGGCCCCTCCTCGCTTGTATCCCTGCTCCGGCAAGAACATGGTTAATCGTCATACTAAGCTCTTGGGGTTTGCTTTAGTCCAATCTGAGCCTTTTGAGTCCTAAACATGGTCGTAGGAAATAAAGGATCAACCCTGATCCTGGGGAATTTTATTTCAACATAGAGACTTCTTCATTAAAATTCTGTTGAAAGGCGCACTGACATCCATTTACATATGACAATCTCATTTGACATGCCCATTTTGATAGTAAGAGTCTAATGGATTCAAAGCGGGCCCTTGAGTGCAAAGTTTCATCAAAAATCCAATCCTTCTGGTTGAGTGTAACCTACCAACCTTAGCGTGTCTTGTTTGACTATGTTTCCATGTTCATGTACGGTTATTTTGAACATCCACTTTGTCCCGACATCACATTTGTGTCTTTGGCCGAGGAACAAGATCCACTTCATTTCTATCAAGCTCGGCTAGCTCTTCATGCATAGCTAGAACCAATTTTCATCAATAATGGCTTCATTTATATTTTTGGGTTCAATTTGTGAAATGTAGCAAACATTTCTAAGTTGATTATGAAGCCTCCTCAGGTCATCATGCTAGTCTTTAGATTTGAGAGAACATTGTCCGGTGGATGTGCTTTTGAATCCAAAGAAGGAGTGCTTGTCTTCTCATGTCCTTTATTCGTTATTTGTATATGGTCGTCGTCGAACTTCGA
This sequence comes from Forsythia suspensa, assembly GCA_023638005.1. Classification (NCBI taxonomy): domain Eukaryota; kingdom Viridiplantae; phylum Streptophyta; class Magnoliopsida; order Lamiales; family Oleaceae; genus Forsythia; species Forsythia suspensa. The sequence continues at coordinate 9,468 of JALRMA010000409.1, read as the reverse complement.
GAGGCAAGGCGTGAGACATCAAAATTGAAGTTGGATGTTCTACATGGTAAAACACCGTGGGCCGGTGCACATGATGATCTTGGTAGGTTGGCGTCCAAAGAACCTAATATTCTTCAAAGTGCCGACTATTAGGCTTCATGAATAAGATGAAAAGTCGTCAGTCCTCATCAATTTTTACATTGATTGATTCAATGATAACTCTGAGTAGACATGTTATAAATTCTCAGCAAGCACTGTACAATTTCTAAGAATAACGATAAATACTCCCTCATCACTTTTGAATCGAATTTACTCAAGTATTCTGATCATTTAACACATAGCATTTGCTACCAGGTATGGAAATATTTGAGATTAGATTTTCTATCTTTTGATTTCACTTAAGGAGTTTGAGTGGTTTCCAGGTTCTCAAAGTCGCAGGTCAATATATAACTTAAGCGATTATTAATAGCGTGTTATAATTTATGAGGGGCTTCTTACTCATTTAGCGTAACTCTAATACGTCTCTTGAAGAGATTCTATTTTTCCTTTCCGCAACACAGATTTTGTTCAGAGTTTGGTCTGAAGGTCTATGAAAGACTGCATTTTGATCCTGGCATGATAGCATTTTCAAACTCTCTCCCACCAGTCACTTTAAATCATTAGTATTTTTTATTCCCTCAAAGTTGTTTTTCTGTTGTTAATTTTACGATTACAAAATTTGAATCTTTCAAACGTCAGATTTTTCTCAAAGAAATCAGCCCAAGTATATCTAGAAAAATCATGCGCAAACAATATATTTCACTTTTAATGCTGAGTTTAGACCAGGTCCCACATCAAATCCGTAGCAATGTTCCCTGAAACATAAGTACATGGCTGAAAGCGTGCCTTGCTTGTGAGTGCTTTTGGTTTTGCCCACCTTTTAAACTGCGAACCGCTGAATCATTGATTTTCCGATGACTTAAGACACCTAATCTTTGCGATCAACTTTGTGGGTCTCAACGGATCACTATGGTTTAAATGTCCCGATCGTTTGTACCTTTATTTCGGTTGGGTGAGTCTTTGAAATATAACTGATAATTTTGGTGTCGAGGAGGTAACGTTTATCCATTGGATCTTTAATCTGACTACTGCTCATGCTTGAGACTTTGGGGAGAGATTTTTTGAGAACACTAACTTAAGTGTTTTATCATCACGAGTTAGCCTATACCAGTTAGGACAGCTTGCAAACTTCTAACGAGAACTTCTCTTAGCAGGGAGAAGCCCTGAATTAGAATGGTACACCTACGCAGCCAATTTTAAAGTGGCCGCTCCATCACGGAGTAGCGAGACCACGCCGCTGACTATAGATTGGTTAGATGAAATGGAGTTACCGTTCATATGTCTAGAACAACCAGCATGAAAATACGAAGAGTTAGGAATAAAAGGATCTATGTGCGGCATGTACCTCCTATGAATTTAATTAGCCTACGCATTTATTAATTTATGCTGACATTAGTGTTCTTTAAGGTGTCTCGTTTATCTAATAGCGGTTTCTGCTAAACAAACAATGAAAAGAGTCGTGTTCTAAATTTCTACAGTCTGCGACATTTTACAAAGTACTTTGGTTACCTCTGTATTTAGTTTGGCATGCGGAATTTGTTGTTTTGAGTGCGGCATTGATCGGAACACTGCTGCTGCTGCGTGGGCGGACGGATTACGGCAGTGATAGGGCAGTTTGTAATGAAAATCGTGGACTTTGTTTCTTTGATGAAGTTGAATCTGATTCCAGCTTTCTTTCACCTTTTTAAACGCCATCGAACGCTTCTTTAGCGTTTGGGTTCTTCCCATAACCAGGTTTAAAGCTTAAGTGAGAGGCTCCAATTGTTAATTGCTTGATCCTTTTCTTTTGAGACTTTTAGTTCATCTATAAAAAGATTATGTTAGATCATCCTTCTCTTTTAAGATGTTAGTAGAGAGAGTATTGTTTTGAGAATCAATTTCAGCATATAAATGCTTCGAAAAAATTCTGCTCGAGACTATTAAGGACAAGTTTTTTCTCTACCATTCTCACCTTGATTTTTTAATTGAAATTTCTTGCGATTGCTTCTGCCGAGGAAGATTCTTCGCTAAGTTACATTTTAATCAAGTTTTCACGCGGAATGTTATAGAGAGTTCGTAGTTCTAGGTGAGGACATTACGATCATGGGTGGATTACATGCGTCTAAATCCTGTTTGGTCTTTTTCTGCATCTATCTTCACTCAAGTGATATTCGCAGCCTTCTTGGTATAGTTTCTTCAAAGTATTGCATTGAGGAGGCTATGTGGCCAAAACCCTCACTCCTTGAATTCCAGTTGCTCGGTCTATTCTGCTGGGGGTAGTGGGTTTTGTTTTAGTGTTAGTCAATCTATTTCTTTTTGTTGGAGAGGTATTGATACTTTTTCCTTTTATTTCTTTGAGAAATTTTTTGTGATTCTTTGGTGAGCATACCTTTTTCTGTTTTGTTTTGTCTCACAATCAACCTCGTCTTCATAGTTGTTAATTTTGAAGGCAATCTTGGATCCTTTTCTTTTTTTTCTCCTTTAGAGATGTGCTCATATGTCATCAATGATCCACCAATTCTTCAACCTTCATATTCTCAATCTCCTTGCTTCAATTCTGGTTACTTTAGAATAAAAGCGATCGAGCAAGGATCTAGTTTTCTTTACAATTTGCTCTCTGAATATTTCTTTTCCAAGGTATAAGTATTGGTGATATCAGTTTTGCATAGAAGTCCTGAATTGTTCATCGTCTCTCATGGTTAGTTGTTCAAACTCTAGAGTAAATTTGAAGCTTGGATGACTTGACCATATTGGTTTCTTCATGAAATTAAGATGTCCCAAGCATCTTTTACAAGTAGAGATTAGCGAGAATTGATTAGAGTCTACAAAAAATGGCGCTTTGGGTTCAATTAGTATAATTGTAATGGTTGTAACCGCTAAATGCTTTTCTCTCTTTCTAGATGATGGTAGGTTTTATATCCATGGACAATTGGTGCCAAGCTTTTCATCGAGATTGGATATACACTTGAATTCTAATTTTCCAATAGGCATAATTAGTACCATGGTGGTCTAAATGGAGCTCCGTCCATAACTAGGTTCATGGATCGCACTTAAAAAGTGTACCCTCTACGGTACCAATTAAAAGTTCTAAAACCTAGATTAATTAAATTAAACACAATTTTAATTTTAATTAAATAGCGATTAGCGAATGAATAGTCGATGGAAAGATATAGAGATAGCAGTTATTCGCTTTGGTATTCGTTTCTAATCTTGTCTAGTACGGAAATTAAAGTTAAATACAAACACAAGATGTAGGTAAACCCTAAGGAAAACATCCACATTGGGTATGCCATTTAAAAAATAAATAGCGATGTAATTTAACAAAACAATCAAAAACTCAACTCCGTGATACTTCTTCTTGTTTGATGGAGATCAAACCACGGTCTTGACTTTAGCCACTTCCTATTGCCACCATAACCACCACAATTAAGAACCCCGTTCTTAACTTCACGAAGTGGGATGTTCGTTTGGTACCAATTAGTTCTTGATTCTTCAATGAGTTTGAAGAAAACCTTTTTAAAGTTGAATCAATGAGCGCATATCTTGTTCACCTTGAATGGATTGGCCATTTGAAGCTTCAAGACCACAAAAGTATTTTCAAAGCCTTAATTTCTTATTGATTTCCACTCTTACTTATAGTTAAAGTAGAAATCAATTTAGGAATATTCTTACCTAAGAATATGCAACAAAGATGGTAAGAGTTAGTAGGAAAGAATATAGAAAGATTTTCTTAGATTTGTAGTAGGAAAGAATTTGGGAACTAAATATTTCCTTCTAAACAAATCTAAAGAATGAAAAATTCTTTAACCTACAAAAGGTATCATTAATATTCATGAAATCGAATATATCAAATATAGAAGCAGAATAAAAATTGGAAAAAATGATTAGCCTATCAAGCGATCGATCGAGGTGGTTAATCGAACAGAAACACAAATGTTGACTGCCTTTTATCATTAAAATCAGTTATATTTATTAAGATAGCCAAGATATAAAAGTGAAAAATATGACACATATTTTCCAGTGTTATATATTACTAAAGTTATTAAGCAAGTATGTAAGTCATGTATGTTAATAACTCAACAAAGAAGAAATTATCACATTCAATGTGATAATATAATTAAACACATATAGTAACATATTATATGTTACTAAATGGATGTTAAGGACATTAACAAATTAAATGTGATAATTTGTTCTTTAGTTGAAACTATAATTTTTGAACAGTACTAGATTCATCATTACATACATCATGGTTTAGAAATAAGGTTCACCAAGTTCACAGATATGTTATAATTCATCAATTTCAAATGACATCAATTCTAATAACATATCGAATCTTCTCGTAAAATCGGTCTAATAGAATCATTGTCAAATTAATGGATCTCATTGTTAACTTTCTACTAAAATTTGATGCTACATAACATATATTGTAACACTATACACACATATGTTACTCATATTAACAGACGAACATATGATAGGCATTATATATACCGGCGGGATTGTAATTTCGGTGACATATGTGTTACTAATTTTCAAAATATTTATCTAAGTTGAAAAGGCAGTATATGTACATTTAATAAACAATAACTCTTGTGTCTTACTTCTTAATACATAGGCAGATGAATAACACAACAATTAAACGGTTCCATTGCATAGATGTAGTATGAAATTACGTTAACCATGAAATCAAACAATTAAATGGGATTAAAGATTTTTATAATTTAATATTATTGAACACGGAAAGAGTATGGAAAGTCAGATACTTCAACAATTTAAATTGGTAATTTTAACAACTTTAAAGAGTAAATGTAGTCAATAAATAGGTTTGGGGTGAATTTATATTATTGGTGACTATGTGTGAAAACTTATTTTTATTTTCTCAAACTATTATTAATGCTTTGTTTTGATCATCATATCTCATAAATAATGGGATAAATCGAGAGGAAGACCGCTGCGGCTAGCTAGCTAAAACAAACATATTTTAATAATAAAATTTCTTACAAAATATACATGAGATATGAAGATATAGTAAAGACCAAAAGGAAAAAGGAAATAGACTTGTAAAGAAAAATTAGTTTCAAGGGGAGAAAAATCACTTCCATATATTTGTTAAAATGTGACTAATTGGTAGCGTGTTGCCATTTACACTATTTGGTGGCTCACGGTTTGTTCATCGATCTAATTTCAAATCTGTTTATAAGACTTTTAGCAATTATGGCGGCCTCTTAGATGTACATATGGAGTTGATTTTATTTCCATATTTCAATAAACATGATTTTACACCCCATCCTCATCCACATCCATAAACTCGAATAAGTAGAGTGAAATCAATAATGCATTCCAAATCCAAATCGTGGAATGAATAGTAATTTAAGTTACTACGAGGACATATTAACGCCATGCGACTTTTGAACATTCAACATTCATATACTACTACATGACACACCTCGAATCATAAACTTAATATTGGTTCAAAATTTTGGTTACATTCATTATGTGCATTTGAGACAAGGTGCTAGTCTTCAAGTTACCTCTTGCGATCATCCGTTGAGTTGAAAAGGTATAGAACTATGGAACACGACCAAAACAAAAATCTAACTTTTATGCCATCTTCCTTTTATTTCCCCAAATTCATTACCACAAATCATCGACATCACCATGTCTCCTCTCACTCAAATCCTCATCCTCGCTATTTTCCTCCATCAAATCCCATTCTTTATCCTTAAATTAGTCGTCATCCTCATTCATCATCCTCACCTCATCCTCATCATTCATTTTATCTCCAACATCCGTATCAGAATCTCCGTTCTTCTTCTTCTTCTTCTTTCATTTTCCAATTTTCCTTCCACTAACTTCTTTTTATCTTGTTCCTTATTTAGACAATTTACGCCTCCTTTCCTCACCTAACCCCAATCCTATGGTTACTTGCGGATACATTATAAGGTAAAACATCGACAAAGTACTATAATTAAGCGACTCATACAAGCGGTTGAATTAAAAGCTTCTAAAAATTCTCTTAAACTTTCAACAATATAATTTCAGTTCAAAGTTTTGTGGCGGGATGAAAATATATATCAAATTCTCTTTACAAGTAAAAACTAAATACCACCCACTACAAAGAATTATAACAAAAATTGAAGGAACAATCAACAACAAATTTAGATCGTATGCAAAATGAACATCAAATTGAAGAAAATGAACAACAAATCAAAATCGAACTTAATATACATGAACTAAAATTCATAATACACAAACATTAGAATGAGAAATCATCATAAATTTAATCAAACAAACAAACAAACAAAATCAAATAGAATTAAATATTGCTCACCTTATATACGAAATTTGCTTTTAACATTGTAGTCGATGTAAATACTCCACCAAATTCTTAGTATTTTGAAAAAAAACTAGAATCTTTGGAATGTAGGTAGCTCGTTTGCATAATTGAATTAGTTTTGAGCTTGTATTGAATACATCAATGCGTTTCACATTCCTCAAAATTTCTCAAAATTTGACAAATTTTGAGAATCGCTAGATGTTTATTTGATTTTTCTATTTAGATTTGACATAAGCATGGTATAAATTGGTATTTATAATTTTAGGGATTGGGTAACATTAAATTTTGATATTTTGTTGTAATTTGGGTTCCATTTTGGCGGTTTCATGTTCAATTTGGTGCCTTTTTGGTTTTAGATGTTTTGTTTCTTTTTTTTAGGTAGTTTTAGGGTTATTTTTATTAGGTTGATTAGTTTTGGGTAAATTTTAAAACTAATTTTGAGGAATTTTTCAATATTTTTGTAAATTGGGACTCTTGTCATTTTTCCATAAAAGAAATCAATTGAGCTACCTCTCATCTTGGTCTTTGGTGGGCTAAAATTTATTTTAGTTGGACTTTTATGTGTGGGTTTGATCTCATACTCCTTATCAACCCTACTTATAATGCCCACATTGAGGTTGCATCACATCACATTAGGTTATTTGCCTACTTTTTTTTTGAATATTACTAGATTTGGTTTTGATTTGTTAATTTTACTATAAGCCATTATATTATCTTTAGCTATCTATCTTAATGAATTCAAAATTGATTAATTTAATTCAATTTGTGGCAGTTTAGCTAATTTGTAGGAACCAAATCTTATCACAACTGAAATTAGGTTAAATTCGATGATTCCAATTTAATGTACAAAGTCGATTAATCACTTACTAAAAAAATTCGGATCTTGAGTGGTGCAAACCCTCATAAAAATATTTCTTCCGTTACGAGCAAAAATACTGTTTTTCAAAACCCAACATTAATGAAATATGGTACTCCATCCCCCCTCCATTTCGTTCATCTCCATAATCGCCTAGATTATTGGGTTCTAATTCTAATTTATAATAAGTTCGTAAACAAATGATTACTTCAATCGAAAACATGAAATTGATGCATAAATTCAAAGAAGGTGGATTACTACGTATCAAAGAAATCGAGGTCAAAATAAAGCGCCTTGAGCGAAAGAAGAAATTCAGCATTCGGTGCAAGAAGGAGAAAATGAATAAAAATCGAGTAATTTTAGTATTACCTACATGCGATAGTTTTCTTCCATTTTTATTGTTCTTAGTTACTATTGTAACTTTGCACTTGAATTCTTCTTTGGGTACTAAATAAATTAGGCGAATCTCATTTATTTTGTTCGTTTATGTCGTCTGATAAAATTTCTCATTTTTTTAATTTTATTACGTGGTTAAAATTAAATATGTATGATTGTGTGTTGGTTTGGACTTTTTGTGCTCATAGTTGGTTGTCCTTCATGTTTTTTAGTCTCTTTGCTTGGTAACTATAAAAACATACAACATATATTCATTATCTGATGCCAAAATTCATTAAAATTTGAGGTTACATTTTGTTTTCTTTGTCTTCATGCATAGTGACACTAATTTAGAGTTCTATGGACCATATCGTTATCAAAAATTTGTTGATAGATGTAAATGATTCCTCAAAAATAATATTGTTCTTCATGTATGTTGATTCCAACAATTGTTAAATTGAAATATATTGCTAAATACGTTAGTAGCGTAATTGAAGCATCCATAAATTCATTTCTACCTTACTATTCCATTTTATAATGATTTATTCTTTGAAAGAGTTTTGTAATCAACCGACCGTTAGGGAGGTTTTCTCATCCTCACTAAAATCTTATGTCGTATCTACAAAAATTGAGGCCAAAATCACTTCTTCTTCCTCACCTCTCCTCCTTCAAATCCATTCTCTTCAAATCCGATACCAAATTTATCTTCAACATTTTGAATTCCGTCTCATTAATTCATCACCCTGGAGATCGACCTCAAAGTCACGATTGATTGGTGATATTGAGTTTTCATTAAATTTGAATAGTCTACGGTCGGATCTCGCTGCGTGTGGTGAATATAAGACTCCTTGTCATCTTCGTATATATACCTACTACATGTACTCGATTGTGAGCGGCTGATGAAATCTTAGATGTTAATTTTGATACTACATAATTACATGATACCATATTTCATGTTTATAGATCGATCATCAAACCATAATATCTTTGCCTATCAATTATGCTTATTACCTTTCAATTGTGTATGGAATATAATCAATTGTTAATGTTATGCGTAACATGATTTTATCAAGTGTATTTGTTATTAGTTAATTCTAGCTTTTATTACGTGTCGATCAACTATATCCGACACTAAACTCTGAAACTTCGCATGTTACTTTTTAGAATGATATTCATTTTGAGTTGCCGTTTATGACTTTTAAACTTGAGTGGTTTGTGACTTTCAATTGCACCGTTAGGGGCATATAATCAATTATTAATGTTATGCGTGGCATGATTTTTAGTCGAGTGTATTTGTTATAAAATTATACTAACTTTTATTCATTCACTCGACTATATCACGACACTATAGAGTAGCGTACTTGTTATCAAAGGTAGGAATTTTAAACCTCCGAATCCCCACTCTCATGTAGATTAAGAATACTAATGATAATATACTTCACTTGCACTTGATCATTCATTTGTAGGATGTGCTTGTGTACTTTAATATCTTTTTGAATCAATGCCTTGGATGTTTGTTGTTGTGCGATTTAAATCCATGAGTGGACGGATCGTTGACAAGTAATAAAGTGATAAATAAAGTTATCAGACTACACGAGACGGATATTAATTTAATCTAATAATTTATAATTCTAATTCTAACAATAAAGCGAAACACAAATTTAATTTTGTTTTGTGATTCTAAACTAATTTAACTATTTAATTAAATTGAAAATAACAATAGTAACTTTAAAAAGGTAAGAGCAATTCAAGATCTACTAACTCTAGGATTTGAATCCACCAACACTTTCAGCCAATCAAACAATAGTTTAGCTTTTTTTGCTTATAATTACCATAGATT